>CM035421.1:67260441-67270441 GCA_020310875.1 Ceratopteris richardii | reverse complement strand
CTGCTTTAGGCTCACCCATAGGAAAGTGTATTAGAGTTATTGTTGAAGCTGAGTTTTCAAAGAAGTTAAAAAACCTTATCATAGTGCAAGATGTGCAGGCAATATGCGACGAAGCGAGCATTAGTAGAAATGGGTTTATTGCAATGTACACCCTTCTGAGGCAAGTCTTACAAGCACAAGGTATTTCTCAAAGTATATTTCCATGCCCATATAAAGTGTCTATCAATAAAAAAACTTCAAATAGGATGTGACTCGTACTATTGGACAATATTTATTCATAAAAGACACTATGCCTGGCTCTTTTTATTATCCAAATATTCCCAAGAAGCAATCAAAAGTCCTATCTACACAAGGATTTACTTACACTAAATTCAACAATATATTTGTGGATCTTCAGAAGCTTCGACAAACAATGATTCATTTCTATAGTTCAACAATCAAAGGTACCAGCACTACATTTTATTTGGTGTTGAAGTTTTATTGAATTCAAGTGTCATATTAAAATGTTTTGTCTTTTGTGTAGACTGTAATGTTAAGTTAAAGTTCATACTAAAGCTTAATGAGTGTCAAATCATAAAGGGTCGACGACTAGAAAGGTCGAGTGCGATGCTAATGAATGAAGTTATGGACCATGCAATGAGTGATGAAACTTTAGGAGGGAGGGACCATTTGACTTACAGTGTGCAATCAGAGAGAGATATCTGGTGGTTAGGTGCTATAGAAGTTCCCAAAGAAACAAACAATGTTATTTCGTGGATTTTTAGTAGGACTCCTTGGATTACGAAAGTAATCTCTTCTCAAATACATGGGCAAAAGCTTTTTGTAGATGATATAGGTGATTTTGAGGTAGAATGGCATTTGGATGGAGACCTTAAGACTATAAAATGCATGTTAGGTTGTAAACAAGGAGCATCTTCTCTCTATCCTTGTCCATATTGTACACAAGGTTACAAAGGATCTAAGAGACAGTGTAAACCTGCAAGGGCATTGATGAGAGTTGATGACTCTGATGAAATTGATGAAACAAACTTATCAAATCATAGGGAATGAGAGATATCACCTTTGAGGTGTCCAATGTTACAAGAACCAACTTGTGATAAGATATGCAATGATTGGAACCCCATTATTCCATTTCCATTAGTCAATGTTCACTTTTGTACTTTGCATGCATTCATGGGGATCTTTGATAGGCTTTTGAAGCTCCATGTTGAATATTCTTTTGCAATGAAACCACTGGAGAGGTCTACAATAGCAATCCAAAAAATAGAAGACCTTTTGAATTCTATAGGTTGTCATGGTGGCCACGTATCTTTAGTTGTTAAGAAGTATGGTGAGTCTCATGAGATTTTACAACAAGTTTCAATGACTAGAAAGAAGGCAAGACGTTTTTTTAAAAGAGATGTGAATAGTCAAGATGATGGGAAATGGGAGCTTTGGAAGGACCTCTGTTCAATTACAACAGACAATGATAGTCAGGTTGATCTCATTAACAAGCGAAAGAAGGTTTGGTCATCGTTTAATCAATTGTTACATTTGATGTGTTTGGTTTCCACTAATGCTTCACAACGAGAATTATTCCAAGTGACTTTGAAGGAGTTTACATAGTCATTCATCTTATCTTGGGGAGAAAGTAACATTACACATTACATAGTAAGTTTTGCTTACATTTTTTATTTGGTCTTATACACTATCTGTATATCTTATTGACCAGATCATAGCATATTCGTTTTGCACATGGAGCATATTTTATGAATCGATATGGGTCACTAGACATTTTTAGTACACAAGGAATGGAGAAATCACATTACAGGGCTAGAGGTGTTTACTTTAAAAACACTCATCATGGGGGTGGTCTACTCCAATCAAACTATTTAGAAAAAATATTCAGTTGGTTTTTTTGTGCGACATTTGCTAGAAAATATGTAATGGAACGAGCATGTGAATCACGAATAGCAAATATTACATGAAAGCTACAACATGATATTGAAAGAGAGAAGTGGATGTCATCATCATGACCCGGACATCATGCCCAATGGCATGCACAAAGAGTCGACGAGGGTTCTACTTGGAAATAGTTTCCAAACTCTTAAAATGCATTATTCTTTTCAAGGTTTTTATAACTCCTTTCACTTCAAATAAAATTTTAGCGTTTTTGTGAATATACTTTTAATGTCTTAAAACTAATTTTTATCCATTTAAATGTGAACAGGACAATTCTTAAGTGAAAGGCTATAAATAGAGGTGTCCTTCCTCATTTTACCACTTTACAACCTAAGAGAATGTCACACACAAAGTAAACTGCTACTAAAAGGATCATGTCGTCTACCCTAGCCATGTGCAAGGTACTCAACGCTCAACATGGATGACACCCCACAAGAAGCGTAAAACCACAAGCCACTCTTCTAGACAAAACTCGGGTGTAGGGACACACTCTGGTAGCATTCCATCGCAGGGGGATGAAGCTTCACAAGATAGAGATGTAACACAAGAAATAAATTATTCCCCTCCCAAATCTGATGATGAAGCCCCAGTCAGGACACCACTCAAGGCAAGGCCCAAACAACAAGGACGGAGGCAAGTTGTGATGGAGACATCAAATTTAGCGAGTTCCTCAGATGAAGAAAGTATAAACGAGACACCATGGAACAATGATGATATCCCCGTGAACCATCGAGTAACAGAAGGAGGCAAGACACTCCCCATAGGACAAGGACAAAGACCAACCAATGAAGAAAGAGAGCAAGGTCGGGTAGAGGAAGTAGATGATGAGGCAGGACCATCTAGGCATGCTCCAAGAAGAAAGAAGAACTATCAACCATGTCCTAGACCACAACGACCACAATCCAACATCCCCCCAAATGCAAGAGGACCACAAAGGCACAGAAAGCAAACCAGAGCCTTTGCAGAGATTCGACACTATCAAAAGTCTGTGGAGCTTCTTATTCCACGAAGGCCATTTGCAAGAGTTGTGAAGGAAGAGACCCAACACTATTGCGCCCGCCTTCGTATCCAAGCGATAGCCATTGAAGCCCTCCAAGAAGCTGTAGAGGCATATCTTATATCAATGTTGGAGGACTCTAACGTGTGTGCCATCCATACAAAGAGAGTGACAATACAACCTAAAGATTTGCAGCTAGCTAGAAGAACTAGAGGGAATAACCGTTAAGAAAAATTTTTACTCCCTTGTTTGGAGAACTTTTTTTATATCCATATGATGAATATTTTGTAAATCCCAAATCATAAATATAATCTTTCTCTTCTTATATTTGCTCTCCCAAGTGTTTATCTCTTACTGTACATTTTTTGAAGTTTATTTCTCCTATGTATCTAGCTGTCTTTTTCCAGTACCTCTTTGAAGTGTTTTGCATAGTTTAATCATTCTTTTTACTGTACTTCTTGTAAGTGGTAATGCTATATAATGCATTTCATGGCTTAGAAATGCCAAAAAAAGGCTTGCACAAAAGCGCGAGGATGGGCCCTACAAAAGTTTTGCAGGGCCTATCCCCGCGTTTCTGTGGCAGGCCTTTTTTTGGCATTTCCAAGCCATGAAACCACATGCCATGCACATTGGGGCATATGATTGGCCTTAGATAGAGTGCACTGCATGTTAACCCTCCGACCAATAGCTAAACAATGTTGATGAACATACATGTGCTTGTTTATTGTTGCATGCTTATATGCACCCAGAGGAGTCTTAACTTTCTCTAATTATTGCACATAAGAAGAGTATTCCACAATTCCCCAAGTGAAGGTTGTAATTGAGGGACATGACATCCAATATAGGTAACCATCCCCGCGTTTCTGTGGCAGGCCTTTTTTTTGCATTTCTATGCCATCCCATGCATTGTTGGCAACAAAAATAACAAGATTGATTGGAAAAAGACTTATTCTAGTATGCAAAAATTAAGACATTGTCAAAAACATAAAGACAATGCACATGGAAATTGGAAAAACAATAATTGGTATTATAAAGTTTTTACAGTTGGCTCTTTGCCTTGAGCCTCTCCACTACATTCTTTCTTCTCAGAAAAGATAGTGGCAATTGGTAAGTCAAAACTGATTGGGATATTAACTGAGGGTCTGTCAATCTAAGAATTAAAGTTATTCCTATTTGACCTAATATTTTTCCTCTAAAGTTAACTCCTACGGTAGTAAGGGCAAGGGACTTCCTAACTAGATATATACAATTGGTCCCTCACATTATTGTAGATAGGCATAAAACTTTGCTCAAGGCCTTCAAACACCAAGTCATGAAGTCTCCTTGAGGGCAAAAGTCCTTGTGGATTATGACAAAATCTTTATTTGGCAATTTTCCAATGTAATGTGCCACAAGATCCATGGCCACGGGCAACACCGTCACCACCACTGCTTGCTGCAAATTTATCCACTTCAATTGTTTCCTACACATAGACAATCATAAAATTAAATAGATACATTTTGTATGAATATGAGACAACCATAAATGTCATTAGAGACTTACATCTTGAAGCCTATCTTCATCCTCTCCTCTTCCCATTGCATCTAGTGGAATCGATGAGTGGGCCATGCCACTTTGCTCCAAAACAAGGAATGTTGGAATCTTCTTCTCCAGAATTCTTTCCCTTGCTACAGTTAGATCGTCTTCAGTGGCATCTTGGTTGGCATGGCTCAAAATCTCTTCACACACAAATGCAATGGTGTCTGCAATTGAATCGCCAAGTGGAATTGTTGCCTTTTTTATAATGTCAGAAGTATTGTCCATGGGAACATCTGAGGTTGAGAAAAAAATACTAAGGATTCGTAGAGGCGTAGACCGAATGCCTTCTCAATATCATGCAGGAACAAAAATTCCTCTCCGTTGACAAGTACAACTGAAAAAAAATCCATCTCTACCTCTAATAGAGTGGGTTCCACAGGCTCTAAGTTGGAGGGTGGACTTTCTGTGTACAAGCTTCCTTTAATTTGTCCACTACTCCTTGTGGAAATTCTCTAGAAATTTTTTGACTCTCTTCTAATAAGTTTAGAGCTTCTGTCTGGGGTTCTTTCTTGTCATCTACAAAACCCCCAGTAACAAGATGGGGCACGTCCTTGGGTGAAGGTTTGGGCTCCTCATTGACAAAAAATATGGTTGTTGCTACGTAGAAAAGATATTTTCTTCCCATTTTCCTTTTCTTATTTAATTGTTTAATTAAGGGAATTGTGTCATCTAACGGGTGCCTTGGATCCTCACCAACAGCCATGAAATGCTTTAAGCACTTTGCAAATGCCTCATCTCCTTTATGAATGTAGAAAAGTAGGTCACAGGGGACCCATTTACACTCATATGCTGGAATATCTATAGCATATGTTAATATATAGAATTCCATAAAATTTGTGATCTCATCGATCACATTAGAGTTCATGGATATTGTTCCTTCAAGATTAGGGACTCTACAGACTAGGTCATATAAATCTGTACGACCATTGTAGTCTATAGTATCCAAAAACTCCATGAATAGATCTCGCGGATATTTCATGGGAGTGGAAGTGCTAGCAGCCATTGCTTGCACACGAGAATTCTATTGGCTTGTCTGTGCTTTCTAGCTTTTTGAGAGTGTAAATGTGAGAAATGAGCACATAGAACCCATTTTTATAGCAGTTTCAAGTTTTTAGACTGACTGGGCCCACTTTTAAAGGTATAGAATAAAGAAGTGCATTTCAAAAAATGTGTTTCTGATGACAAAATAATGCACACAAAAAAACATGAGCAACCACATTTCAAAGTAGTGAACATACTTTTTGACATTCTAAAAGTTTTGAAATTACCGTTGCAGAGAAGAAGGTATATACAATATCTAACATGAATCGATTGTCCTACTTTTTACAAGGTTCTTGAAAGCGCAAAAACCATGAGATACAATGACTAGGGCCCAAGAAGTGACATTATCAGGTTGCAAAAGAACTATGACAATGAGAGTTCTGTTCCATCTTTGCTCCAATCTACAAGGACTTCCATTTTGTATTCCATTCTTCTGCCCACCTGTAATCAATTTGCAAGAAATTGAAGTCATTAAAGTAAAATAAGAAATAATGAAAAGATTACTTTATTAAAAGCACGAACCATTTCTCACCTTATGTCCTTGAATTTTGAATTTGAATTGAGTTAGTCCTTCAAACCCCATAATCATCAAGTGTTCTCTCAGATTAGCCAAGGTCCATCTCTTGTCAGATCAGAGAGGATTCTGCACACTGCACGTGAGGTTATGTCCCATTGACGATCCGAGGCTCATGATGCTTTCAGAGCAGGCTTACCAAAGCCTGTATGGTTAGATGCTGAGGAGTGGGACGTGATTTGTGACGAGTAGCGGTAGACTCCTGACCCATATCGCCAGCAGCGAGATGCCACAGCCACACGTTTAGATACGGTTGGACCGTCACATTTGGGCAGCGGCGGATATGGCATGATGCATCATGAGTTTGTAAGTACCATTTCATTTATTGAATTTATTTGTGTTAAATTTCTCATGTATGTTCCTCTAATCTTTTGTACATTTGTTTCACGAGCTGGCAATGGGTCGTCCTCCAACACGAACGGAGGAGTCTTACGGATATCGTCATGGGTTGATTGCACTATTGGAGGACTTGGAGGTACGCGGTGCGGTCGTTTCATGGGAGCATTTGCGATAAGGTAATTAATTTATAAACTTGGTTTTTACTTGTTGTTTGTAATTTTCATGTGAATTTATCTCATTCCATTAATGTTCTTTGTTGCAGGACTGTTGATATGGAACATTCTTTGCATGTGTATGGTAGTGGAACACAAAAATTTTGTATTTGATTTTCATATGGCAATGCATTGCTTTGCCACATTTTGTAAAAGCATCATATATGACAGTGGTTTGCCACACTCTTGTACATGCTTCATTATTGAAATATATAACTTCTTTTGTACATGGTTCATGGTTCATTCTGATTATCTCTTTTGTGTCCAATAATATTCTGTTTCATGAAATCATATTTCGGTTGACATTAGAGTACACATCACATGTACTCGGTTTTATTTGGGCAGAGTGTATTGTCTTTTGTTAAGCAACATCATGGTAATGTTGCTGTAGCAAAAGACAACACACTCTGCCCAAAAAACATTTTGCAGGTATGGTCGTCAATACTTCCAGTAATGTCATCGGAATAAGTGTCAGTACACCCAGCAGCCGATGGTATACGCGATGGAACACCCAACAGCGGCCTCGGTATGGGCGCCCGTATTACCGACGCTTATATTGATGCTTATACCGACGCTTTGGTACCGACGCGCATACCGACCTTTACACTGACGTTGCGACAAATAAAACCGCATTCATTTTCCTCGGTAGAAACCTCGGTATACCATCGATCTGTTGTAGTGAATCCTATACCTATTCCACCTATTTTACAAAGCTATTTATCACCTTTTGCAATTCCTTCTATCAAACCCCAATTTTCACAAAGAAGACTTTCGACTTGCTCATATGTGATATCTTTACACTTGAACATTGTGGAAGTCTCTTGGAATGAGAATCCTTGGAATAAATATACAAAACAATGAATTGGAAAAGACCAGTGCAAACCTATAGACCTAGACACTTTTGTGAATTTCAAAGAGTTATGTATATCCATTACCATCTTTTGCTTCAAAGATGATACAGACCATATATCAGGTTTTGGCCACTCCAAGCTAAGAGCATAAATGGGTCAAGGTATTATGTGTTATTTGTTGATGATGCAACGAGGTGGATTAGTCTACATGTAATCAAGGATATATCTAAAGTGTTTGAGACATTTAAACACTACCATGCTTATGCAAAAAGAATTACAAGACAAAAGCTCAAGACATTGATTTAGATGGAGGGGGAGAATATTTTTATAAGGAAATTGATGATTATATGTGGAAGAAGAGAAGTGACTTGTAGGTACTCCCCACAAAAAAATGGAGTTGCAAAAAGAAGAAATAGAACTCTTGTAGAGTTTGAAAGATCAATGATGAAGGGAAAGAAGTGTCCTAATTATATGTGAGCAGAAGCAATTAATACTACAACTTATCTTGTGAATAGGTTGAATTGCAAAGCTTTGGAGGGAAGGAATCCTTACGAAGCATGGTGGGATAAGAAACCTACTCTTGATCATTGAAAAATATTTGGATGTTTGGCATATGCTTATGTTCCATCTCAATTGAGACATAAGCTAGAACCTAAAGAAGAAAAGTATGTGTTCATTGGGTATGATGATAAAAAAAATGGGATATAGGTTGCTGAGTCCATCCACAAAACAATTTCTTATTTCAAGAGATGTTACATTTGATGAGCAAAGCACATGGTCTACAAGATCAAACAATGTATGCATAGATCTTGAAGAAATCAGAAGGAAAGGAAAGTCAAAGATGAAGGTATATGAAGAAGATATTGATGATGATGTTTGTAAAAATGAAATGCAAGACAATTATGAAGATAGACCAAGGTTTGATCTAGAACAAAATGAAGGAGAGACTTGAAGAAATGTAGAAGTTAGAAGATCATTAAGAGAAAGAAAACAACCTACCAGGTATAGTTGTGATACTTCTTTCTTGACAACAAAAGATTATGCTTACATTGTGAGGAAAAATGAAGACCCATCCACATATGATGAAGCTAAAAGAAAGGAAAATTGGAAAAAAGCAATGCAAGAAGAGTATGATGCTATACTTGAGAATGAGACATGGGAATTGGTGCCAAGACCAAAGAATCAGAAGGTAACTGGATGTAAGTGGGTGTATAATACAAAGAGGTTTGCATATGGAAAAGTGTCTAGATACAAGGCTAGACTTGTGGTCAAAGGATATGCCCAAACACATGTAGTGGACTATGATGAAACCTTTACTCTAGTGGCTAAGATGTCTACAATCAAAACTATAGTTGCTATTGCTACATGTAAAGGTTGGAAGTTATCTCAATTAGATGTAAAGAATGCATTCTTAAATGGATATATTGCAAATGAAGTATACATCGAGCATCCAGAGGTTTTAAAGAGTCAAATGGATCAGATTATGTTTGCAAGATTAAGAGAGCTTTGTATGGTTTAAAGCAAGCTCCAAGGGCATGGATTTACACATTGGTCGAATTCTTGAATGAACTTGGATACCAATCTTCAAAGGCCGATAGTAGTTTGCTAGTGAAAGCAAACGAAGATAGATACACTTATGTGTGTATTTATGTTGATGACATTATTATCACAGGTATAGATGCTCAAGGAATCAAGGAGCTCAAGAAGCAAATGGAAAAGGATTTTAAGATACGTTATTTGGGAAACTTGTCTTATTTTATAGGAATGGAGATTATATACACTCAACATGGAGTGTATGTTACACAAGAAAGGTATCTGAAGATTCTTCTGAGGAAGTTTGATATTATGAATCGTAAGCCTTCAACCACACCTTTGGAGGTTAATCATAAATTAAGTAGATATGGAGGAGAAGAGTTCAAGGATATGAAGACATATGAGAGTTTGGTAGGTAGTTTAATATATGCTACCTTGATGAGACCAGATCTTTCATATGCAGTTGGTGTCTTATCTTATTTTGAGGCCAAGAATGTTAGGATTAAGGGGGAGCTAATGGTGCGTTTTACCCAAGCATAGATGTTTGATATGATTTGATTTATTTTCGTTTGTATTCATATGTTTAGACATATGAACACCTCTTCTAAAAGAGTATATTTTCTCTCTTGTAATGGTGAAAGAAAGAATGAATTAAGTCATCAATAATGTAAAAAGGAAATTCATGGCTCTAACTACCTCAAACCACGAATCCATCAGCTGAGAGAATATCTACTAATTCTTAGCATCACATTTAGGTGAAATTATTTGAATTCAAATTCAAAACTACCTCCAAAAGTAGCTATAAAAAGAGCAAGAAGGACGTCTTGATTACAAGGCTTGTTTTGTGCCCACTTCATGTTCATTTTTAGAGATTCAAGAGCTTACCCCATAGCTCTATCATTCTACTCCCATTGTGCAAGTATTCATTGCCATT
>CM035421.1:67062941-67257941 GCA_020310875.1 Ceratopteris richardii | reverse complement strand
ATGCTTCTAAGGTTACACAGGTTATTATTTTCTCTTAAAGTAGAGATTAATTCAAGAGATGATCTTCAATACGTATTGAGAACCAAATCCCACAACCTTATTTGAATTAAAAATATAAATGAAACTCCCAAAAGCATGGAAGAATATTAGGTAGATTCAACCAATTGTTCCCATTGACAATGTGTACATATACATTGTCCACTTAGTTGGGGTTAATCAACCTATAAATTATACTTGTTGGAGTGAACATTGTGCCCCCCTCTAAGTATTGGGAGTCTCTTGACACCTCCATGTCATTGTTTACTTAGCAATACATACCAAGTCTCATTATCTACAATGCTCACGCTTCATTCTTGTAGTACATTTCTCTAAGTCTATCAACTTCTCTGCTTCATAGAAGCACCTATATCTTCTCTTTTTTTTCTTTTGTTTATTGATTGGACTACAAAAGTAACGCTCTTTGAAATATGCAGACAAGGTTTTATGGTCATTGGACTTGTGATATGAGAAACACTCTCTAATTGTGTCTATGCATCTTCATGCTCCTAAAAAGTCACAATAACTCCTCGAATTCTTATACTTATTGCTCTTAGTATAGTCCTTCTAAGTTCATGATATAATATCTAATATTTCATTCATCACCTCATTTAAAGATATGCAATCGGTTTTGGTCTATTCCTAGTAGGGTGTAAGCTCTCAATGAATCTCTACATGCCTTCTTCCATAAATAGAATTTTTTCTCTATATAAGTGTTGGAGTTAGACGTCTGCGGAAGCACGCGAACAACACAAGGAAGAAGAAGAAGCTTGGAGCACAACACACAAGACTGAATGTATTACTAGAGAATGTACAAAGATAAGTAGCCCATTAGGGCAATAGGCGTATATACAAGCCGGGGGAAAAAAACCTCCTAAAGAGGGAAAAAAGTGCCCCGGCGGTCCTAGAGTGTTCACACACATCACTACCTAAATATATCAACAAATCCCCCCTGGGAGTGATGCGGTGAACAAGGAGCTGGCACTCATGTATAAGGAAGTGCCGAGCTATGTGGAAATCACTCCACAAAAGGACGTAAGCCCAAAGCTTTGCGGAAAGCTTCAAACTTCTCCCTAGGCAGAGCCTTCGTGAAAAGGTTTGCAATGTTCTCCTGCGTGGGCACATATGCCAAGCTGATCTCCCCAGCAGAGAACCTCTCCCTGACATAGTGATAATGCACCTCAATGTGCTTAGTGCGAGCATGGAACACAGGGTTCCTCGCAACTGCCAATGCGCTCTGACTGTCAGTGAAGATGGTGGTGGCAGAAGACTGGCCAACACCCAAATCAGCCATAAGGCGTCTGAGCCACACACACTCAACAGTCGCTGTGAAAGCTGCCCTATACTCAGCCTCACAACTGGAAGTGGCCACAGTAGGCTGCTTCTTGCTCAACCAAGATATACATGAGCTACCAAGCATGAAGCAAAAACCACTGGTGGACACACGAGTGTCATAGCAACCAGCCCAATCTGAGTTAGAAAAAGCATGCAAATCTAGCGGTAGTGATCCCCCCTTGGGATAAAACAACCCAAGTAGCCGAGTATCACTCAAGTAGCGAAAGATGCGTTTAACCGCTTTCCAATGCGTGACTCCTGGGCAATGCATAAACCTGCTCATCTGTGAGACAGCAAACTGAATATCTGGCCGAGTAATGCATAAGTAAATCAAGCATCCAACAACCTGCTGATAGAGAACAGCATCAAATGCATCTCCAGCATCATGAAGACTCAATCGTAAACCTGTCTCCATAGGAGTGGCAATAGGCTTACAGTCTTCAAGGCCAAAATGCTGCAATAATGTGTCAATATATTTCGTTTGACACAAAGCCAATCCACCATCAACTTGCATAAACTGAATGCCCAAATAGTGATGCAAATGCCCCAAATCAGACATCTCAAATGAGGCATGCAAATCAGCCTTGAAATCAGCAATATGCTTCTCAAGAGGACCAGTGAGCAGCATGTCGTCTACATAGACAACAATGATCAAAAGCACATCATTAGCACGCTTAACATATAAGGTGCTTTCAGTTGGACTGTTCTCAAAACCATGTGCAATCAGATAGGCATGTATTTTCTCATACCAAGCACGTGGTGCTTGCTTTAATCCATATAACGCCTTCTTTAACCTGCACACGTGGTTTTCATGCCCTTTCTACACAAAGCCACGGGGCTGAAAAACATACACTTCTTCATGCAAGTCACCATTCAGAAATGCTGTTTTAATGTCCAACTGATGTACATTCCAACCATGATGGGCTGCAAGTGCACAAATGCTCCGAACAGTAGTCATACGGCATGTAGGTGCAAAGGTCTCATCAAAATCAATGCCTCTTTCCTGCGCATAACCCTTTGCAACAAGCCTAGCCTTATACCTGTCAACTGTACCATCAGGTTTACGCTTCAGCTTGTATACCCACTTAGTGCCAATGGCCTTCTTGCCAGGAGGCAAGTCACATAAAGACTATGTACCATTCTTCATTATAGCATCATATTCAGATTGCATAGCAGCCATCCAATTTTCTGAATTTTGTGCTTCATCAAAAGAAACAGGCTCATTCTCATCACAGAGACTAGATGCAGCCATAGCATAGCAATCTGATGCAAAGGAGGTACTATGAGAGCCTGAACGAGTACGATATGACAAAGGTGCATCTAATTTGTTGTCACGCAAAGTCTGCACCAGCCATTTTGGCATAGTTTTTGCCTGTTCAATATCAGCTCTCTCATCAACAAGTGCATCATGTAAATCTGCATCAGAAATGGAATGATCTGCATCATCATATGAAACCTGCAAAGGTTGAGAAGTTGCCTCATTACGACCAGCGCTAGCCTGTCCACTTGTAAAAAGAGGCATCAAAGTATCATACATGTCTTTGGAGCTAACAGATGTCTCCTTTGTACATGAAAGCAATGGCTGAATAGCATCTTCCACAAAGACAACATCACGGCTAACCAGAATGCGTTTAGTCTGTGGATGATACAGACGATAGCCTTTACTTTCAGAACTGTACCCAACAAAAATACATTTTACTGCCTTATCATCCAATTTTCTGCGATGTTGTTCAGGCACTAATGCATATGCCAGACAACCAAAAACACGCAGATGAGCAACAGATGGCTTGCGGTCATGCCAAGCCTCATATGGAGTGATAGACTGCAACGCTTTGGTGGGACACCTGTTCAGTACATATGCTGCACACATGAAAGCCTGAAGCCAGAAACTATGTGGTAAAGCCTGACTTTTGACCATGCACCTCGCCATCTCCATGAGTGACCTGTTCTTTCGTTCAGCAACTCCATTCTGTTGAGGTGTATACGGCACTATACACTGGTGTTTTATCCCACGTTCAGCCAGAAATGCATTAAAATCTGAAGACATATATTCCCCCCCTCGATCAGAACGGAGGGTGCCCATTTTACATGCTGACAAATTTTCAGCCAAAACCAAAAACTGTTTGAAGCACATGAACACTTCGGACTTTGCTTTGAGTGGATATACCCATGCATGCCTGGAAAAATCATCAATGAAAGTCACGAAGTAAAGGTAATTTCCAAAAGAGGGTGTCTGCATAGGACCACAGACATCACTATGTACAAGCTGCAATTTCTGCATAGCCCGAACTGAACCATCTTTTGGAAAGGAAGAACGCTGCATTTTGCCCAAAATATAGCCTTCACAAACATGTTTTCTAGGTGCCTCAAGTTTGGGCAAAGAGGACACCATTTCAGATTTCTGCAGGCGTAACAAACTAGCAAAATTCAGATGACCAAAGCGTGCATGCCAAAGCTTTGCATCTGACATAGCCTGAGAATCATGAACTGCACATGCCGAATCATTCACAGATCTTTCATAGTCTATGAGCTTATACAACCCACGACATAAAATTCCAGAAGCAATAATCACATCGCCATTTGAGAGATCATGGACTGTACACCTGTCATCAACGAATTTCACAACCAAGCCAATCTTGGCTAATGTAGAAACTGATAACAGGTTCTTTTTGATCCCTGGCACAAATAAAGCATCTGACAAAGTGAAAGAACTACCATCAGCAGTAGTCAGAATGATCTTACCAACTCCCATAACAGGATAAGAGGAGTTATTGGCGCATGTGACAGTATTCCCTGTAGGGGCAGGCTCGAGTGAAGAGAAGAAACTGCGCTACGAGGTAATATGTTTGGTCGCCCCACTGTCAAAGTACCAAACATCTGAGTCTACTGCAGACATGCACTGATCATGAGAAGATGGCTCAAAACTGCAGACAGTAGTAAACGCCCATTCTTCTTCCTGCACAAGATTTGGAGACTCTGTTTTTGGTGTAGAGGCCTCTGCAACAACCATTCTAGCCTCTTTCTTCTTTGCCTCTTTAGCAGCCAGTTTTGGACAGTTCTTTATAATATGATCATTTCCTTTACAGTACTTGTAGAACAATTTCTGCTTTTCTGATTTCTTCTCATCTTTATCCTGGTTCTTTGATTGTGCAGCATTTGCAGATTTCTGCTTACTAGTAGAAGAGCTCCATTTTCCTTTGCCCTTCTGACTAGCCAGGAAAGCTTGATCTGCAACACGCATAATGGACCTGTTCTGCCTGGATTGATCTTCCTGCAAGAGAACAGAGACTAATTCCTCAAATGACAAGGCATTCGGATTGCCTTTCATCATCAATCGAAGAGTAGAGGCAAAACTTTGATATGAATCAGGAAGGCCATTCAGAACGGTCTGCACAAGTGAGCTATCTGGTATAACCTCATCAGCAGAAGTCAATTGTTCCTTCAGGTCTTTGATCTTTGTAAGAAAACTGTCCATCGAATCACCTTCATTCATGTGCTCACTCTCCAACTGTTTTCGGAGGTAAGCAACACGAGCCTCATTCCTAGCCTGGTACAAAGTGGTAAGTGTATCCCAAGCATCCTTTGCTGTTCTACAAGAGCGAATGTGAGGAATAATGGCACGTTTGAGAGACAAAGCTATCAATGCATGTGCCTGGGCATCTCTGCCATCCCAACGAATCTGCTCTGCAGTAGGTGCAACAAAAACAGCAGCACGAACAGGAATCCGCCGAATATCATCTTCGACACCATCTTCATGAGCTCCAACACCTGTATTTGCAGTACCTGTCGTTACAGGTGTAACAGGACGTCTTTCAACACCCTGCACAATGTTCCACAATCCTTTTGCAACCAGTACATGTCGCATCATATAAGCCGATAATGGGTAGTTGGTACCATCCAACTTATCCTCAACAGCCAACATACGGAATACATCACTGCTTTCAGCCATGGCCGGTAACTAAAATACCTTGATGCAGAAAATTGATTGTATCTCAAAAAGTTGAACAGAAATGCCCAGACGAGTTCTGCTAGACCTGTAGCAGACTTCGAGACGCTTAAACTGGCGAACAGAAACTGGTATATACCTTTGGCACAAAAGGACGAAATAGCCTACACAAGCACTACGATAGTGCGTTCGGAGGCCGAAACGAGCTCAGATCGCGATTTCGGCACCACAAAACGAAGTTGCTTTGATCTCGAAAACACGCTGAGTATGCTCACCAAATTTTGTGCGAATCTGAGACTGCAAACGGAGGAGTGTCGACGGCGCCCTAGAAGAAGCAACGACCTGCTCTGATACCAATTGTTGGAGTTAGACGTCTGCGGAAGCACGCGAACAGCACAAGGAAGAAGAAGAAGCTTGGAGCACAACACACAAGACTGAATGTATTACTAGAGAATGTACAAAGATAAGTAGCCCATTAGGGCAATAGGCATATATACAAGCCGGGGGAAAAAAACCTCCTAAAGAGGGAAAAAAGTGCCCCGGTGGTCCTAGAGTGTTCACACACATCACTACCTAAATATATCAACAATCAGAAATACTCAAAAGTTACTTTTTTGGCAAAAAATTTTGAGATTCAAGTCCCAAGGTGCCATAGGGTTATTATCTCATATATTGGAAGCTAAGGGAGTCTTTTAAAGAGTCCAATTGAAACTTAGGTTAGTCTAGAGCAAGCTTTTGCCAAGACCCCCTCACCTATGCATATTGCCCATCACTCCTCACATACCCCTTGCATTGAAACCTACGATAAGGGTCAATTCTTGGAAACTTCTACTATCCACTTGCAACACCTCCTTGATGGTACTATGGTCACACCTTGGTTGATTTCTCTCTTGAAGAGCCTTTGTCCCACACACAAGAGAGCATACAAGATACACTTCACAATCCTTCGGTCTCTAGTTCTCCACACTCTCTGCATAGTTTGTCTCTCCACACACTTTGCACTCTTTAGCACGCATTGTCTCTCTACACACCTTGCACTATTGGCGTACTCTTTCTAAGTGTGTGTGTGTATGGTTATATGTCTAGATATTTTTTTGCTTAGTTTATGTTTTTATATACTCGTTTTAGCTTGTCAACTCATTTGCCTACGCCACTTTAGTTGAATTAATTTGCATTCATGTGTATCCAAGACCTTGCTCTTGTGTGTGCAACCCACGTCCCCACTCCTTGGTGCATACACTTCCCAACTCCTTGTACTCCTCATGATGCTTTTCCTTATTGTATCCAAGAACCTTTGCATGTAGAGACCAAGGATAACGTATTTGGTCCTATAGTGACTTTATGGAAAACAACAAATTTATTGGGCGGGGGCCTCACATAGGACTTTTCACTTTACATAGCTTCTCACTTCTGAACTTGAATTTTCCAAAATCTACACATAAGGGAGGGTTTTTCACGAGATAGGAGATAAGGAAGAGAGCTCACACACACACTCTCACTCGCAAGGAGAAGCACACACACAGATTGAGGCAAGGAAGAATGATCTTCTTCTTCTATTACATAAAAAAGGAATGTATAAGAAATGACCTAAAAACAAGAATACAACTACGAAAATATATAAAGTCCAGTACATAAGGAAAAACCTAATGTCTGCAAATGAGTAAGCTGGCAAGAAACAAATGTGCCATCACTCTCGGTAGTTAAATCTAATAAAGCTCAATAAAGTGTACCTGACATATACTAGCATGACCATTATACATGTCAAAGAAATGAAAAAGTGATACGTGTCATCCTAGATCATCACATGTTGAGCTTGATATCTCAACACTCCCCCTCAATCTCAATGCCATGTCCTCCAATCAAAGCATCTTCCAAAGTTTTTTCAAGTTCTCTGCTCCAAGTGCTTTTGTGAAAATATTAGCAACATGCTCATTTGTTCTTACATAAACAAGATCAATATCACCTGCTAATACCTTCTCTCTGATGAAGTGATAATGTACCTTGATATGCTTTATTCTAGCATGAAAACAGGGTTCCGTGCTAACTGTGTGCTGCTAAGATTATCACAATAGATGGTGATAGGCTTTTGCACTTCCACACCTAAATCTGCAAGTAGCATCTCTAGCCATGATGCCTCACATGCTGCCATTGCAGCACCTCTATACTCAACCTCTGCACTTGACAAAGCAACAGTGGGTTGCTTCTTGCTGCTCCATGTAATAGCTGCACCTCCAAGTGAGAATAAAAAGCCACTAGTGGATCTTCTATCTGGAGTACTATGAGCCCAATCTGCATTGGTGTATCCATAAACCTGCAAATCTACACCAACTTCATAAAATAATGCATAATCCAAAGTAGCACTCACATAATGTAGAGTGTACCTCAAAGCATCCAAATGTGGCTTCCTGGGAACGTGCATAAACTGATTTTCAACTCCAATAGTGTAGCTAAGATCACGCCTCATAGTTGTGAGATATATCAAGCTTCCCACAATTTTCCTATACATAGTAGCATTTTCCATTACTTCATTTGACCTAGTATCCAACATTTAGTTTTGATCTAATGGCATAGAAATTGGCTTATAATCAGCCATACCATGCTTTTGCACAAGGCATATTTCCTTTGTGACATCAATATACCTATTTCTATATGCAAAACTCAATGCCCAAGAAATAGCACAACACACCAAGATCTTTCATGTCAAATTCCTACATAGGAATTTGCTTTAACTCTTTGATGCTTTCTTCATTATCACCACCTACAATCAGGTCATCAACATAAGTAGACACAATCATGATGCGATCATCAGCCTCCTTGCATATAGTGAATGATCTGCATCACACATAGAAAACCCAACGCTGGTTAAGTAATTAGCAATCCTTTCATGCCATGCACGAGGAGCTTGCTTCAGCCCATACAAAGCCTTTTGCAACTTGCAAATACATTCTGGATGCTTTGAATCTTCATATCCTTATGGCTAATCCATATATACTTCTTCCTGTAACTCACCATGTAGGAAAGCATTCTTCACATCCATCTGATGCAAAGTCCATCCTTTTGCTATAGCTAATGCAACAAGTGTTTTGACAGTAGAAATTTGAGCTATAAGGCTAAATGTTTCCTCATAATCAATGACATATGTCCGTGCATATCCTTTAGCTACCAATCGTGTTTTATACCTGCTTATACTACCATCAACATTATGCTGTACCTTGTAAACCCATTTGTAGCCTATGGGTTTCTTTCCTTGTGGCATATCCATAGCTTTTTCCCAATCTGCATTTCCAATTGCATCTTCAAACCAAGAAGGTTCAACATCTTGTATTACCTTGGTCATGTAGGCACAATGACAAGCCATATAACTATCATACATCAATCGTTGCACTTAATTCTGCATCCTCCCAGATCTTCCTTGTCCTGGGTCACTTCTCCTTGTATCATTTACATGTGCCTTTCTTACTCCTAGAGTCTTCACAGAGGGCAGTCCAAGTTCCTCATCAAGACTCTTTTCTGAACTGCTTGAATCTCCATCAACATCTTCAAAACCTGCACATGTTTTACTACTAGCAGAAAGCTTTTCTTTACCTTTCTTGGATGTATTTGATGAATTTGTTGGACTACAATTTCCATGCAATCTTCCAATCCATGGATTTGAGTTGGAACTATTGGTTGGTGATGGATATGGTCCACTCAAAGCTTGAGATTTGACACTTGATTTTTCAGCATTTTCTTTGTCATTTTGTTCACAATTTAGTCTTTCTTTGGCATCTACATAGAAGCTTGACATTTCATCAAATACCACATCTCTGCTCACCTTCACCTGTCATGTGAGTGGGTTATAACATTTACATCCCTTTTTCTCAAGGGAGTATCCAATGAAGACACATTTTTCTACTTTTGCATCAAGCTTCATCCTCAGCTCATCTAGAACATGTACATATGTAATACAACAAAAAACTTTTAGATGTGATAAGTTTGGATTTTTACCTATGAGATTTTCTTTAGGTGTAACTTGATGTACAACAGTAGCTGTAGTTCTATCCATAATGTATACAGTCATATGCACAACTTTTACCCAATAACAATGATGCATATTCTTCTCAGCCATCAAGCCTCTTGCTATTTCTGCAATATGTCTGGTTTTGCATTCAGCAATGCGATTCTATTGTGGTGTGTACCTACATGAAAATTGACGTCGAATTCCATGATTTTTAAGAAACTTGTTGAACTCATTTGACATGTATTCACCCCCTCCATTAGACATTAATGTTTGAATATACTTCCCTGTTTGCTTTTCCACCATAGCTTTAAAATTCTCGAAGTGAGTGAACACCTCATTCTTCTCTTTCATGAAGTATACCCACACTTTCCGTGTATGGTCATCCATGAAAGAAACATAAAACCTGCAACTACCCATAGATGTGGTTTTTGCAGGACCCCAAACATCTGTATGTACTATCTCTATCACATTCTCACTAACATGCTTGTCATGTGGAAATGATGATCTTGATTGTTTACCAAATTGACATGATGTACATACATTTTGCATCTCTACAACCTTGATAATTGGTAGTCCATGAATGATCTCCTTTGACTGCATCAATTTCAGCCTTTGCACATTTGCATGTCCAATTCTTTTGTGCGAGATCTCTATATAAGCAATAAATCCTGCACCTTTTGCAAGCATGGCTGCATTCATTTTAGGAATTTTCACATTTAAGGTGAACATCCTACCCACTTTGTTTCCTTTGGCAATTAATTGTCCACCCTGTTTGTACTCTTCTACATATAACCCATCAACATTGAATCTAACTTATAATCCCCAGTCAACCATTTGTCAAACAAAAACCAATTTCTTTGTTATGTTTGGAACATGTAGCACATCAGCAAGATGTTTTACCTTCCTATCCTCCATAGACAATGCTATGTTTTGTGTATGCTCGATAGGATGTGATGTATCATCACCTGTTTCTGTCATGGACACAAAGGAAACCATCTTAAACCTTAGATTCCATGTGACTTTCCATATATCATGATTGACTCAGATTTTGGAGAAACTAATGCTTCCATTCCATCTGGAACGTGCCAAAACCCCAAGATTAACTGTCTATTTGCTGAATTCTGACACTCAAAAGTCGTGTTTCTAGTCGATGACATCATCAGGTCATAACCGCCTTTGGTAACCGCCCTTGAAAAACTATATAAGGAGGGGTTAGCCATATTCATTCTCAGTCTTGCTAATACTGGTCTTGGGAGCTCAAGGAGTCGTGACCGCCAAGTAAGTACTCTCCAAGTTCCAATTCCAGTTCCTGTCTTCTTTCTTGTTCTAGTCTTATCTAGTCTAGTTCTTGGACATCCTGTCTTGTCCTCTTGTAATCTCGTAGTACAAGATCTTATCAATTTCTTTCTTGTATTGAGTTCATCTCCCAGAAGGGTGTTCTTCTATTCCAAACATCTTGTCTCATACCTATGATCTCAGGTTGTGGGATCTCTTGTATCACCTCTAGTCCAGTTTTCCATACCTATTGGTCTTGGGTTGTGCGATGTCTTGTATCAAATCCATCTTCTTGTATTATTTTCCCTACGTGGATGTTCTTGTAATCATGACTGTATTTCCAAAAACTTGTCTACTGAAGTCTGAGAGCACAGTCTAGTGCTCCCCTGATAGTTTCAACATATCTAGGAACTTGCAATTTTTGCAAACTACTAAACCATTATGCATGACTAGTCATGTGATATGAAGCACCTGAGTCAACATACCAGACATTGTCATTCAATTTTGAAACACCAACAGATATCGTATTCATCATGTGATGTTGAACCATGAACAACTTCTCAGAATCATCAATTCTAGCATCCTTTATTGTCATTACCTGAGTCATTTCTTTGGAAATTTTTGCTGCCTCTTTCGCTCCCCCTGCCTCAAAACTGTCCTCTTCCTCCTGCATGATTCTATTGTTGACCTTGGTCTTGGTTACTGTTTCCTCTTCCACTTTTGAAACCTCTACCTCTACCTCTTCCTCTGCCAGAGTAGATTACCTGCTCAAAACTGGGCTTTCCTTGGGAGTTTGAATCCTCGTCAAGATTCTTTTCTTCAATAATCAGCATGGATACCAAACCAGCTAAATTCAGAATATTTTCTCTAGTCTGTATAGACATTTTGAACTACTTATATGCAGCTCCTAAACCACAAAGGCACACTTCCACCTTATCATCATCATCTACATTCACGCTAATAGATGCAAGTGACTCACATATGCTTTTGATTTTCAGAGTGTAGTCACTTATCGACATGCTCTTCTTTTCCAATGTATGCAGCTCGTTCTTGAGTTGCAATTTTTGTGCCTTTGTATTAGTCTCATACAAAGTGAACAAACTGTTCCAAGCCTCTTTCAGAGTCTTGAGATCTTGTATGTGCCCAATCATGCTATCCTATACATTACCTTTCGTGATCCTTGGTTCCATTCCTCATATACTCTTAATTGGTTCGTAGTCCTATTCCTCTCTGGTAACTGCGGAGCATTTTTGTTCTCTCCTTCGATGTACTTCCAGTAGCCTTTTCCCATCAAGAATTCGTCATTCTGAATCTCCAAGCATGGAAGTTGTTCTTCTCCAACTTATCATTCATAGCTGACTCATTCCATCTACGTTTGCCATCTCTGTAGAAATTCTCAACACTGCAAAACACTATAAGGAGCACTCCTGCTTGAACACTATCACACTATGACGTGACAATTCAATCTCAAAAAAACACAATTTTTGTGTATCAACAGTACACCGAATCGCTTGAAATTGTGGATCTAGAATATATGAGTGTTTCTAAATATAGCACAAGTTACAATTTCTAAAATTGACATGGTTTTTCTGTGGGCCCCACCTTACTGGCTCGAAATGGAGGTTGAGATGGCTTCGAAACTTCGATCTGCCAAAAACAAGTGACCCTAAAGGGATAAATCTCGAAAATATTTTGAGGCCTTCTACCTTCATGTTGATTTTTGAGCAAAGAGAGGTCGTTTGTGAATCGCATTTTCTCCATGCCTTGCCGCATATTCTTCATCGTCGCCTTCTCCACGAGCTCTCTACAGCCATGCTTGCTCTAATACCATGTCACGAGATAGGAAATAAGGAAGAGAGCTCACACACACACACTCTCACTCTCAAGGAGAAGCACACACACAGATTGAGGCAAGAAAGAATGATCTTCTTCTTCTTCTTCATCATCTATTACGTAAAAAAGGAATGTACAAGAAATGACCTAAAGACAAGAATAGAACTACTACAATATATAAAGTTGAGTACATAAGGAAAAAGCTAATGTCTGCAAATGAGTGAGCTAGCAAGAAATAAATGTGCCATCACTCTCGGTAGATAAATCTAATAAAGCTCAATGAAGTGTCCATGACATATACCGGCATGACCACTATACATGTCAGAGAAATGAAAAGTGATATGTGTCATCCTGTATCCTCACATGTTGAGCTTGATATCTCAATAGGGTTCGCCTAAACTTTGGAAACACTTTAAAATCCTTAAAACCCTTTCAAAAGACCCATTGAAACCTGTGCTTAAAGTCATTGGGAAGAAAATTATGAGCATACACATTCTACACTATATGTGCACCCATCATCTGAAAACTCTTTCATCACAAGTGCACGACTTTGCCAAGTCAGCACCACAACATGCTCAATAGAAGTTTATAACTGCTTTCTTTTTCAAGAAGATGTGCACAAAGTACATGACAATTAGGCCAATGATCGAGAATCAATTACATTGATTTTCATGGAGTAATTGTTTCAGAAGGATAGTGACCTATTGAAGGTCCGTTCTCTGAAGGAAAATCTGTTTAGTGTTCATTTGGTAATAATAGTGTTTTCTTTTTCTACTTCTCATGGCTATCCACATTCATATAGTTCATTGTTATTATAGGGAATATCTAGTAATATATCTCTCAAGATAAATCATGACTGTGTTGATTCATCAAACATTATCAAACATAGCTTTTCAGGTCCGCACCTTCCAAATCTTAGGCATCCTCTTATTGGGATAACTCTTGAGTACATCACTCAAGATTTGCATCCTTCAGATGATTTTCAATAAGTGCATCTATGAGTATGCATTCACAATGTCACCGTGTAAGATTGTGCATAAGATAGGAATTGCCTGATCATGCATGCAAGGCACTAAGTAGTCCCCCTATAACTACTTCCACAATATGGCTCTAATCATTTTTTTTTACTTATGGAATTAGTCTCCACGCCATGTTTTGTATTTTTTAACTACCATTTTGACCTCCAAATAGATACACGCATGTAACTTCATTATTTGGAATAATAACATGTAAAAGGTGAGGATTCTATTGCCTCACGGAAAGGTCTCAATCGTTATGAATTGGAGAAATTGCCTTTGGTAAGATTGAAAGAGACATCTACACTCGTACCTAAAATTATGACTAGAAAATGGGAGAAAGAGATTGTTCTTTCTATGTTTGAGCGGATTAAATGAGTCAAGTTTTCTCCATCCTTTAGGATATGGATCAAAGGATCATATTTAATCACGTAGATTAACTTGTAGATAAAATATTATAGAGCAAGTCAACTCCGCGTTTTGAGCATTGGTAGTTTCTATCTAACGTAAATCTAATATGCATGTGTTAAGTATGGCTACTAATATAAATCGAAAAACTATATTTCAAGGATTGAGCGATCTCTCACATGAATGTATGAAGTCAATAAATTCAACCCAAACGAAGGGATTATGAATGTAGAAGAAATCTATAGTTGACCAGTTTAAAATGTTCACATTTTCTGTACTTTTAGTGCAGCTCTCTTATGTTCTACAAGATTGTGTGATCTTTAGTAGATTAATTTATATTATTTCAAAACGTATAAGGACATTAGTAGCTTTGAAGGTGAGCTGATAAAAACGTATCAGGACATTGCTAACTTTGGAATCATAAGAATGTTGCACTTCAAGGTGTCAAAATAATCACCATGGGGATTCCTAAATCTGAGGAGTCCATCAATGCACAAAGGTTTATATACTTGTCAAGGGAGTGTGATTTACTCTTAACATGCTTGGAATTTTCTGCACATGTATGTACATATACATGTATACGCTGTTTAGCTCGAGTAACGTAGTGGTTTGACACTTTGAATCTCTAAAAAAAAGTCCTGAGTTCAAATGTGTGACATAAGATGGGTGCTCTAATGTGTGAGTATGTTTCAATTTATTGTACTCTCAATAAAATTATATATATATATATATATATATATATATATATATATATATATATATATATATATACACACACACGTGTGTGTATGTATATGGTTGCGTGTGTAGACCTTTCCTTTAAGTTATGAGGGCAAGAAGAATAAAAAAAATCTTGTTAAGCTCGCGTGTGGTTTGGCGTTCGGCCTTTACGGCAACGTCAACGCCAACGACAACGACAGGAACAACTCGTCAATAAAATGGATAAGATAGACAATAAATAACGGAGGTGGAGATTCACTTTCTAGGTGTGGCAAACGTTTGGCTAAAGTCTTTTCTTTTAGTCTTTTTTATTAATACGATTCCTTATCCGTTTCCAGCATCTTGGAAGCTTTCTTCTCCCAGTTGAAGGGGCGGCTTTGTCGTCACCCTCATGGAATGTCATCAGAGCCCACTTCAAGCACCTATACTGCTACCGACTCAGCTCAACCACTCTTACTCTTTCGTGTGTGTGTGTGTGTGTATCAGCTTCTCCGCGTTGTGGCATGAGTGCAACGCAGCTCAACCGCTCTTCCTCTTTCGTGTGTGTGTGTGTGTATCAGCTTCTCCGCCTTGTGGCATGAGTGTGTGCACTCCTATGAAGCTGTACGTTAATATTTGAGAATCCCTCTACGAACAGCCATTGCCTCATGAGATACCTTCGTACTCCTTCAGTTTCCTGCATTAGCTTGTTTTCAACAGAGAAGGTTATGGAGGTTAGATAGGACTTGAAAAAGCCTTTGCCTTGATCACTGCATAAAGCCATGACGGAGGCAGTATTTTCCTCACAATGAGGAAATATGGAATACACACGTAGCTTCTGGACCTGCAGCCATCTATCAGATAGCGCATGGCTTGTGTAGCTAATATACTCTAGTGTCCTTGTCTGTAGGTAGCTAACATACACGAGCAGAAAAATAAAAAAACAAGCACATAACACCTCAAAGATGACCTTGGTTTCAATGTACAGGAGATACTCTCTTTAGCGAGATCTTAATGAACTCATGATCCTGACTTCTAGAGGAAAATGATTAATGACAATAATTTAGCTTATCTACCCTAAACTTCCACCCTCAGTATTCAAATAACAAGGGAGCTGATTACAAACGTGAGATATTATCATTGAAAAAAATAAGGAAGAGCTTGTGACATATACAAGGAAAAAGAGGCTTTCAAGACTTCCGAGTGAGCAAGTTGGTGTGAAGAATATTTAATGTTACATGTTTTCTTTTGAAGATTCCCTTTAAATGTCAAAATCTGAAAATTTAATGATGTTCCATGCAATAAAAAACGATTATCCTTAATTTTAAAGTGACCTTATTCAAGATAAGAAAATTATAATCCATGAATCAAGGGAAGGTTTGCATGTTTACACGTATAAAGTTTTTGAAGCGTTGGCACATTCTACTAAGTTCAATCATGCTAGTCCAATAGTGTTAGTTCGGAGTGTTTAGTCTCTCGCCTCCAAACAGTGGGGGGGGGGGGGGGGGGATGAGTTTTATCTCCACTAGTTGCATTGGATGGATGCTCTTGATTCACAAATTGTGGTGATCTGAGACTAGTTCCACCATGGGGATTTGTATGCCTTAGGCAATAGTTGATGGCATTGGTGCCAAGGGCCATTTGCACGGAGACAAAGTTCAAACCACTCTCCTCTTCTAGCCTTAACACCATCCCTACCCAGTCTGTACCCTTAGTGCTTCTTTGAGCTTTGCGATTCCGAGTAGGTGCTAGGAATCAATCTCTATTTGTGTGGGACTCTAGCGGTTTTGTGCATTCTTGTAACATTTTTACAAACACAACTATCATCATTCATCAAGAATAAGCTATAATAATTAAAAATGATTATTATAACTCTAAGCTTATCCAAATGTAGTCTCATTATAACTATTATATTGATTTTTCTTGCATGCAAGTCAAAGAAAACGAGATGACTAAGGAGTATAATGAACATATAATTATTACACTTTTCCGTATTTGAAATTTTTTTGTCAAAAAGTACTAAAAAATTATAAAATTAAAGTTTATGATACTAGGATTCAAATAGCTCACTAACCCCATCGAAAATGAAATCTCTCAAAAAAGAACAATTACGTGTTGATTAATTTAAAAGGAATACCAATATATATCTTACTATAATTAAGAAAAAATTATCTTCCATATATAATAAAAAAGCTAAATAAAGAATAGTTTTAATTAACAATAATGCATTTTATACATCTTTCTCACATATACACTGAATTTTTAGATCTTCTTAGCCAAAATAATACTAGCATAAAGTAGCAAAAATAAAAGCTGATAAATTCTATAAAACACGTTCCACGAAGGTGCTGAGTTGGCTGGATCTGGTCTAACTGCCAGTGTTCCACAATATCAAGTGAGGTTCGGTGAATCATGATTTTGTTTCACTGCCAAAATCCTAATACGTGGAAGTAACATGCCAAAAATAAACCTCATATGAGCATCCATTTCACAAGAACTTCTAATGTCGCAAGGTAAAAGAAGCTCCAAATTTGGTTGAATTTGAATCAATTGTGACTGTTCTACATCTTCTAAATTCATATTCACATGCATCCAACTAAACTTTGCTACATGAACAATGAGAGTCCTCAAAAGAATTAAGCGAGTTCAACCATAAACGATGTTTAAAAGATCAAACACTTTATTCATCAAATCAAAGTATTGTGAAGTTAAATGTTCAGGATAGTGCATATGTTAAAGAATATCAGTTTAACATCCAATGCATATGTTAAAGCAAGAAAATTTAAAACATATGCTCAACCTTAGATTAGAACATGCAACCTTATACACTCTATGTCGTTATCTGGCACATATGGAGTCTAATCGCCCATAGCCAACCCTTCTCATCTCCTATCGTGCGTATATGTATACGTATACATATACGTATACATATATGGAGAGCCCTCCCCCCCAAAAAAAAAATAAAAATAAAAATAAAATCAATGGACCACCATCATCTGCCCATTCTACGTGTACAAATTTCATTCATTTGACGCTCCATTGCTTTTTGCTTAATTTATGTCCACTTGTTTTTTTCGTTACTTTATGTTCCTTCTTTTTGTTGACTTTTGTTTTCTTTCTGACACACACACACACATATATGTGTGTGTGTGTTCTTTTGATTGTTTTACATAGTTTGTATGTATTATTATGCTTTGTGTTAATCGATTTACGTATTGCCTTGCTTTTTGTTATTTTATAATGTTTTAACCATTTTAATGCTTGTGTCTTTTGAATATTGATTTTACACTTCTAGGTTTTTGATTCACATAGATATACACATCGCAAGGTAATAGCATCTCCATAATTGTCTTAATTTGAATTACTTGTGGTTGTTCTACATGTCCTGAATCCATATTCGCATCCATCTTGCTATACTTGCTCAATAAGCAACATCATTTCTCAATAAAATTAAGTGACTTGAACCATAAACGATGTTGACAATATCAAATATATTATTCATTGAATCAAAGTATTGCGAATGAAAATCTTTAGAATAGTGCAAAGATATCGATAATTAACTTTTAGTTCAAACATTCTTAATGTTCAATCACCAAAACTTCTCTTGTCAAGTTCAATCAAGCAATTCAATCAAAGCATTCACCCTTGATTGAGCAAGATAGATCCTCAAAATTAATTAAAAGAAAGCGTCTTTGATATTTGCATAAATCAAGAAGAATTTGTTCAAAAAATATTTAACAGTGGTGAACAAAAAATTGTGTAGCAGTTAGCTATAAAATGCGAGTACTCTTGAACTCATAACCTCTACCTAACAAGGAAAATGACTTAACCACTCTACTATGCACAAAGATTACAAGAATTATTCTTTGACCACATAATTTTAGACGGAATGCCTATGTCAAAGCAAGCAAAAATTAAAGCACCTACTCAACAGAGAGAGAATTCTTACTATTTTTATTGGATGGATGCTCTTGATTCACAACTTGTGGTGAGCTGAGACTAGTTCCACCATGGGGATTTGTGTGCCTTTAGGCAATAGTTGAATTCATTGGTGCCAAGGGCCATTTGCACGTAGACAAAATTCAAACCACTCTCCTCTTCTAGCCTTAAGACCATCTCTACCAAGTCATTACCTTTAGTGCTTCTTTGAGCTTTGCGATTCCGAGTAGCTGCTAGGCATCAACCTCTATTTGTGTGGCACTCTAGCAGTTTTGTGCATTCTTGTAACATTTTTACAAACACAACTATCATCATTCATCAAGAATAAACTATAATAATTAAAAATGATTATTATAACTTTAAGCTTGTCCAAATGTAGTCTCATAACTTTAAGCTTATCCAAATGTAGTCTCATAACTTCAAAGAACTATTATATTGATTTTTCTTGCATGTAAGTCAAAGAAAACGAGGTGACCTGGGAGTATAATGAACATATAATTACTAAACTTTTCAATATTTGCAAAAACTTGGTGTCAAAAACGTACTAAAAAAATAAAAAAACAAGCACATGATACTAGAATTCAAATAGCTCACTAGGCTCATTGAAAATGAAAGCTCTCAAAATAGAACAATACGCGTTGATTAATTTAAAAGGAATACCAATATATATCTTACTATAATTAATAAAAAATTATCTTCCATATATAACAAAAAATTTAAATAAAGAATAGTTTTAGTGAAAAATAATGCACCTTATACATCTTTCTCACATATACACTGAATTTTGTAGATCTTCTTAGCCAAAAAAATACTAGCATAAAGTAGAAAAAATAAAATTTGATAAATTCTATAAATCACGTTCCACGAAGGTGCTGAGTTGGTTGGATCTGGTCTAACTACCAGTGTTTCACAATATCAAATGAGGTTCGGTGAATCTTGATTTTGTTTCACTACCAAAATCTTAATACTTGGAAGTAACATGCCAAAAATAAACCTTATTTTAGCATCCATTTCACAAGAACTTCTAATGTCGCAAGGTAGTAGAAGCTCCAAATTTGGTTGAATTTGAATCACTTGTGGCTTTTCTTCGTTTCCTAAATTCATATTCACCTCCATCCAACTAGACTTTACTAAATAAAAAATGTGAGTCCTCAAAAGAATTAACCGAGTTCAACCATACACGATGTTTAAAAGATGAAACACTTTATTCATTCAATCAAAGTATTGTGAAGTAAAATCTTCAGGATAGTGACAAGAGATTGATCATTCATTTTCAGTTCAAACATTCTTAAGGTTCAATCACCAAAACTTCTCATGCCAAGTTCAATCAAGCAATTCAATCAAAGTATTGAGCTTTGAATGGCTAATATAAATCTTCAAAATTGATTAAAAGGAAGCTTCTTTGGTTTTTGCACTTGAAGGATAAAGATATTGTATTTTAAGTTGTATAGAAAGGGAGCCCATACATATGCATATGTTCAACACGTGTACAAATTTCATTCATTTGACGTTCCATTGCTTTTTGCTTAATTTATGTCCACTTTGTTTTTCGTTACTTTATGTTCCTTCTTTTTGTTGACTTTTGTTTTCTTTTACACACACACATATATATGCTTTGTTTTACATATTTTGTATGTATTATTATGCTTTGTTTTAATCAATTTATGTATTGCCTTGCTTTTTGTTGTTTTATAATGTTTTTATCATTCTAATGTTTGTTTCTTTTGAATATTGATTTTACACTTCTAGGTTTTTTATTCACATAGATATACACCACGTGTTGGGAAGGTGCTCAGTTGGGTGGACCAAATTCAACTGTCCGTGTTTCACAAGATGGTACATTCAAGGTAGTTTAGGAAAAGTCACATGAGTCACATTTTCCTTCACTCGAAAATTCTCGACACTTGGAAGCAACATGTTAAAAATAAACTTCATATTAATATCCATTTTACAAGCCATTATAACATCGCAAGGTAATAGCATCTCCACAATTGTCTTAATTTGAATAGTTTGTGGTTATTCTACATGTCCTAAATCCATATTCGCATCCATCTTGCTATACTTGCCCAATAAACAACATCATTGCTCAACAAAATTGACTTGAACCATAAACGATGTTTAAAGTATTAAACATATTATTGATTGAATCAAAGTATTGTGAATGAAGATCTTTAGAATAGTGCAAAGAAATTGATAATTAACTTTTAGTTCCAACATTCGTAATGTTCAATCACCAAAGCTTCGCATACCAAGATCAATCAAGCAATTCAATCAAAGTATTCACCTTTGATTGAGCAATATAGATCCTCAAAATTAATTAAAAGAAATCTTCTTTGATATTTGCATAAAATCAAGAAGTTTTCGTTCAAAAAAATACTTAACAGTGGTGAACAAAAAACTGTGTAGCAGTTTGCTATAAAATGCGAGTCTCGAACTCATAACCTCTACCGAACAAGGAAAATGACTTAACCACTCTACTATGCACAAAGATTACAAGAATTATTCTCTTTTGACTACACAATTTTAGATGAAATGGCTATGTCAAAGCAAGCAAAAGTAAAGCACCTACTCAACAGAGAGAGAATTCTTACATGCAAACTTATATGATTAATGTGAATGTTGTATCCACCACACCAATGAAATCCGACGATTGGATGAGTTCAAGAAAAGTTCTATATTTGTATTCACGCAATATAAATTAAGTTCTAAAACTCAAAGCAAATAATTTCATCATTTGTAGATAACAACAGAGGTCATACATTTTCCTTTCCCTCCGAACAAAGTCAACACAATATTTCATCACACTAAGCTCATGAATTGACAATTGTTGATAACCACTAAGCTCATTAAAAAGATCTACATGGATATGTGAGAGATTGGAACATCATAATTACATAAATGTTAAAACACTTTGATCCTCGTAGCCGATTTCTCTGAGTTTTTTCAGCACGAAACATTTAGTTTCATCTATTATTGCCTTCCACTTTGAAATTAGAATTACCACTTTTCCCTCCACTTTGAAATAGTATGATCATTCACGCAAAACTTCAGACATACAACCACTTGATATGTGTGACACATTATCATATATTATGCACGATTATTATTTGTTAACCCACACTTAGAAAAACATTCATAAATATGAGCATATAAGTGCATTATTTACCATGATTTCTCACAAATTCATAAGTCATGTTCGCACATTTATTTATTCATACAGATATATGAGATTCACTCACTTTTTTTTTTAATGTAAAGGAAGTTCGGCATTAGCAATGCTTCAAGCACAAGGTTCTTTGCATTCGATGTTACTTCACTATTATTTCTTTGATTCTGATTATGTATGCCTGAGCAATTTGCTATTGATATTTGGTAATGAACTTTGTACATAAAGAAGCATTGTTAGCATTACCTATTTATATTAGTGAAGAAGTAATGTGCTGCCCAAAAATATTTGTTTGTTGTTCGATGAAGGAATATTGTCGGGGTGTAACTCAAACTATAGAATTCGGTGAAGACATAGTATTCAGTGTATTTCTAGCATTGTTAGTGTGTGACGAGAGGGAAGGGATTAAGATTTTTTTGCGTGAATTTAGTCCAATTCTGATGATGTTATAGGTTGTATATATGTTTAGTAATTGTCAATTTTAGAGGTGTTCAAGAGAGGAGAAATAGAGAGACTTAGGTTTATCTTGAGTTATCCCACTCAAGAACCCTATCTGAACTATATCCTTTAATAACTCCGGAAGGCTAAGGTTAACGCTAGTTATCCTATTAGGAATTGGTTTTCTACAGAGTACATGCCGGTACTAAGTTCAGATGAAAAATATGCTATGTATGGGAGTGACAAGCAACTTGTCTGAGTGAACAATGCATTAGGTGCAGCATGGGAACAAGATTAAGATGTAATCACACAAGAAGGATACATTGCAAAACTTCGCAGATATAGGCAATGAATTGTTAGACTGAAATAATTAAAAGTCAAGTTCCACTCTGCAAACAATACTGAAAGAGAATTTTTCAGTGAGTTCTAGTAGAAAACTGGTGGTTAGTGAAAATATACTGAATCCAAAACCAGTAATTGATCACATTACAAAACAAGAATAGTATATACGAAAGGAGCCAGTAGTGGAAATATCTAAAACCTCAGAAGGGTCTCTTTTGAGAAAAGCAAGTACATGTTAGGGGAGCACTAATTGTTCCCTCGGAATAGACTAAACAACATTTCAAAGTTATACTTCTGATTACAAGATCACCCACATAGGGGAAATAATATAAGAATATGTAACTGATATAAGAAGTCCCCACAACCTCGGACTAATAGGTATGGATAACTCAACTAGAGATGATACAGGGGATCCCACAACCCGAGATTGTAAGTATTACAAGAACTCCCTTCAGGGAGATGAACTCCCTTCAGGGAGATGAACTCCCTTCAGGGAGATGAACTCCCTTCAGGGAGATGAACTCCCTTCAGGGAGATGAACTAGATACAAGAAATATATTACAAGAACTCCCTTCAGGGAGATGAACTAGATACAAGAATAACTCAACAAGTTCTCATACTACAAGATTACAATAGGACACAATAGGATGTCCAAGATACTAGACTAGACAAGACTGGAACAAGGTGCAAGACTAGAACTCGAACAGGAACTTACTTGGAGATCGTGACTCCTTGAGCTCCCAAGACTCGAATTGGCAAGATTGAGAATGTATGTGGCCAAGCCCTCCTTATATAAGTGTTCAAGGGCAGTTATCAAAAGCCGTTCAAAGGCAGTTACAATTTGATGATATCATCGATGATGCCAACAATTCAAACAAGACCTCTAGATGTTAGAATCTAGCACATAGACATTCAATCTTAGGGTTTGGGCACATTTAGGACACAATGGCACTACAACATATGAGGGGCATACCGACGCTACATATACCGATGGTCATAGTTGGCGTCTGTATAGCCCTCGGAAAATCTGACTAAGAGATACTGACGGTCAAGTGACCGTCTGTATGCCCGTTTTAAACGGATCGTCGGTGTGGCCCGTAGCCGCCGGTATAAGCGTCGGTATAAGCATCGGTATAAGCGTCGGTAATTTAGTGGCATCTACCGACGCGTATACCGACGTCTATACCGTCGCCTATACCGGCGGCGAATTTTTAAACATACCGCAAACCCGAGAGCAAAACTTCACATTTCTCTGCGTGTTTGAGTACTGTCGGTCTACTATCGAACTTGCGCGCGCGAACCTGCATTGTCTTGTGCACACACACACACGGATCTCTCTCTCTCTACACACACACTCTCTCTCGACTTAGATCTCACATCTTGGTAAGTGTTGCGCGTACTGTTAGCATTTGTGTTTCTCTATGCTTTAGGATTTCTAATTTCTCTTTTCGTTGATTTTGCAGAAGTTCGTTGGCGTCGATTGTTTGGAATTGGACGAGAGACAACCTACATTACGCTTTGACGACAACGATTCAAAGAGAGACATACTTGTAAGTGATTCTTTTATTCACTATTGATAGAGAGAGAAGGAGAGAGAGAGAGAGAGAGAAGAGAAAGGAAGATACACATTAATTTACACATGCATACATACACACATACATGTACACACATGCATGCTTACATACACACACCTATACACACATGCATGCTTACATACACACACACATATACACATATGCATGCATACACACACACATAAATTTACACACATGCATACATACACACACATGCATACACACATACATACACACACATATATACACATATGCATACATACACATACACACACACACATATACACACATACATACACACACATATATACACACATGCATGCATACATACACACACATATACCGGCATGCATGCATACACACATATATACACACATGCATACATACACACATATACACACATGCATGTATACATACACACACATGCACACACATGCACACACATGCATGCCTACATACACACACATACACATACACACACATGTATACACATGTATACATACACACACACACATGTACACATGCATACATACACACACATATATACACACATGCATACATACACACATGCATACATACACACATATAATCCTATTTTTATTTTGAAGTTTTTGTTTTACATCAAATATATAAAAATAGGATTAGGGTTTTAGGGTTAAATATTTAAGATTAGGGTTTTAGGGTTTTGAATAGGATTAGGGTTTTGGGGTTAAATATTTAAGATTAGGGTTTTAGGGTTTTAGGTCTAGATATTTAAGATTAGGGTTTTAGGGTTTAGTATTTCAGATTTAAGTCTAAGTCTTTCTGATTAGGGTTTTAGGATTTTAATACGTAGATAACATATATACACAAACACACATATACATATAATACATACATACATGTAGATACACGTGCATACAAAAATATACATATTTTAGATTTAAATCTTTAAGATTAGGGTTTTAGGGTTATAACACCTACATAACATATATGCACACATACACATACACATATAATACATATATACATGTATATACACATGTATACAGAAATATACATACTTTAGGTCTAGATATTTAAGATTAGGGTTTTAGGGTTTAGTATTTGAGATTTAAATCTAAGTCTTTCTGATTAGGGTTTTAGGATTTTAATATGTAGATAACATATATACACAAACACACATATACATATAATACATACATACATGTAGATACACATGCATACAAAAATATACATATTTTAGATTTAAATCTTTAAGATTAGGGTTTTAGGGTTATAACACCTACATAACATATATGCACACATACACATACACATGTAATACATATATACATGTATATACACATGTAATACATATATACATGTATATACACATGTATACAGAAATATACATATTTTAGGTCTAGATATTTAAGATTAGGGTTTTAGGGTTTAGTATTTCAGATTTAAGTCTAAGTCTTTCTGATTAGGGTTTTAGGATTTTAATACGTAGATAACATATATACACAAGCACACATATACATATAATACATACATACATGTAGATACACATGCATACAAAAATATACATATTTTAGATTTAAATCTCTAAGATTAGGGTTTTAGGGTTATAACACCTACATAAGATATATGCACACATACACATGCACATGTAATACATATATACATGTATATACACATGTATACAAAAATATACATATTTTAGGTCTACATATTTAAGATTAGGGTTTTAGGGTTTAGTATTTCAGATTTAAGTCTAAGTCTTTCTGATTAGGGTTTTAGGATTTTAATACGTAGATTACATATATACACAACACACATATACATATAATACATACATACATGCAGATACACATGCATACAAAAATATACATATTTTAGATTTAAATCTTTAAGATTAGGGTTTTAGGTTTATAACACCTACATAAGATATATGCACACATACACATGCACATGTAATACATAGATACATGTATATACACATGTATACAGAAATATACATATTTTAGGTCTACATATTTAAGATTAGGGTTTTAGGGTTTAGTATTTCAGATCTAGAATTTTAAGATTAGGGTTTTAATTAAATATATATAATTAAATATATAAAATTAAATATATAAAAATAGGATTACGTAAGGAAAAAAAATCTGACTATATAAATAAATATATATATAAAATAAGATAATTATATACATAAATAAATATAAAAAGAACTAGTGTTTTAAATAATTTGATTAAATATTTATAATTAAATATATAGAATTAAATATATAAAAATAGGATTACGTAAGGGAAAAAAATCTGAATATATAAATAAATATATATATAAAATAAGATAATTATATACATAAATAAATATAAAAAGAACTAGTGTTTTAAATAATTTGATTAAATATTTATAATTAAATATATAGAATTAAATATATAAAAATAGGATTACGTAAGGGAAAAAATCTGAATATATAAATAAATATATATATAAAATAAGATAATTATATACATAAATAAATTTAAAAAGAACTAGTGTTTTAAATAATTTAATTAAATATATAAAATTAAATATATAAAAATAGGATTACATAAGGAAAAAAATCTGAATATATAAATAAATATATATATAAAATAAGATAATTATATACATAAATAAATATAAAAAGAACTAGTGTTTTAAATAAAATATATAAAATTAAATATATAAAAATAGGATTACGTAAGGAGAAAAAATCTGAATATATAAATAAATATATATAAAAAATAAGATAATTATATACATAAATATATATAAAAAGAACTAGTGTTTTAAATAAGTTAATGAAATATATATAATTAAATATATAAAAATAGGATTACGTAAGGAAAAAAAATCTGAATATATGAATAAATATATATATAAAATAAGATAATTATATACATAAATAAATCTAAAAAAAACTAGTGTTTTAAATAATTTAATTAAATATTTATAATTAAATATATAAAAATAGGATTACATAAGGAAAAAAATCTGAATATATAAATAAATATATATATAAAATAAGATAATTATACATAAATAAATATAAAAAGAACTAGTGTTTTAAATAAAATATATAAAATTAAATATATAAAAATAGGATTACGTAAGGAAAAAAAATTTGAATATATAAATAAATATATATAAAAAATAAGATAATTATATACATAAATATATATAAAAAGAACTAGTGTTTTAAATAAGTTAATTAAATATATATAATTAAATATATAAAAATAGGATTACGTAAGGAAAAAAAATCTGAATATATGAATAAATATATATATAAAATAAGATAATTATATACATAAATAAATATAAAAAAAACTAGTGTTTTAAATAATTTAATTAAATATTTATAATTAAATATAGAAAATTAAATATATAAAAATAGGATTACGTAAGAAAAAAAATCTGAATATATAAATAAATATATATATAAAATAAGATAATTATATACATAAATAAATATAAAAAGAACTAGTGTTTTAAATTATCTAATTAAATATATATAATTAAATATAATTAAGTAAATAAAAAATCTAAATATATAAATAAATATATAAATACACAAACACACATACCTATATACCTATCTATATTCACATATATATACATATACACATATATATACACATGCATACATATATATACATGTTTTAGTTCTAGGTCATTTGGATTAGGGTTTTAGGGTTTTAACACGTACATAACATATATACACACATACACATACACATATAATACATATATACATGTGTATACACATGTGTATAGAAATATACATAATTTAGGTTTACATCTTTAAAATTAGGGTTTTAGGGTTTAGGCATACATATAACTTAATTAAGAGGAGAAAAATCTGAATAAATAAATATATATATATAATAGGATCAATCAAGAAAAAATTGGAATATATAGATAAAATAGGATAGCTATATAGATTAGGGTTTTAAAACTAGGATTTTAAGTTTTTTTAGGTATTTAAGTATTTAGGTCTTTAAGAGTTAGATTTTTAGGTTTAATAAAAAAAACAAATGTTCTAAAATGTCCATATTGTAGCAGATGGCTTCTTTGAAAGGTATGAACTTGCCAAGGAAACTAACGCAAAGGAAAGAGCTCAGTTTCGAAGAAATCGTTCCACTCGATTTTTGCCTCTTCCAGAAAATCTTTGACCTCTCCCACCTTTTCCAACGAGCAGATGGCTATATGCAGCGGTTCACAAGCAAAGGCAGTGGGTGAAGATATCTCTGAAGAAGAAGAAGAACTCGCAAAAGGATGTGATTGGGAGTATATCAAATACGGTGCACTATGGTCTCATGGACGACACTTTCGAATCGCACGAATCGATCAAAACCGGTCTACTTTTGATAGTGGAGTGATGGTGAATTTTTTGCAAAAAAGTAGAGCGAGTGCAAGAGATGATAATGCTCTAGAAGGCGAGTTAGATTATTGTGGTGTGATTCAAGACATCTTGAAACTATCTTTCAGAAAGTTTGATTACTTTGTTTTTGACGTGAAATTGTTTGCTTTGCTCCATCCAGTTTGGACACTCCATCATGCGGAAATGGAGTGAACAGGATAAAGATCGGAAGAATTATATCACACAGACGATTTACCAAGAGTTTCGACCAGCCGATGGACAGTCGATTGTCAGTTCAGAGTGGATTTTTCATACCGCACGTGAGGTCATGTTGCATCGACGATCCGAGGCTCGTGATGCATTCAGAGAAGGCTTACCAAAGCCTGTGTGCTTAGATGCTGAGGAGTGGGACATGATTCGTGAGGAGCAGCAGCAGACTCCTGATCGATATCACCAGTAGTGAAATGCCGCAGCCACACGTCTAGACACGATTGGACCGTCACATTTGGGCAGCGGCGGATATGACACGATGCGTCATGAGTTTGTAAGTACCATTTCATTTATTGAATTTATTTGTGTTAAATTTCTCATATATATTTCTCTAATCTTTTTATATTTGTTTTAGGAGCTGGCAATGGGTCGTCCTCCAACACGATCGGAGGAGTCTTATGGATATAGTCATGGGTTGACTGCACTATTGCAGGACTTGGAGGGACGCGGTTATAAACTTGGTTTTTACTTGTTTGTAATTTTCATGTGAATTTATCTCATTCCATTAATGTTCTTTGTTGCAGGACTGTTGATATGGAACGTTCTTTCCATGTGTATGGCAGTGGAAGACCAATATTTTGTATTTGATTTCCATATGGCAATACATTGCTTTGCCACATTTTGTAAAAGCGTCATATATGACAGTGGTTTTCCACACTCTTGTACATGCTTCATTATTGATATATATAACTTCTTTTGTACATGGTTCATTGTTCATTCTGATTATCGATCTCTTTTGTGTACAATAATACTTTGTTTCATGAAATCATATTTCGGTTGTCATTAGAGTACACATCACATGTACTCGGTTTTTTTTGGGCAGAGTGTATTGTCTTTTGTTCAGCAACATCATGGTAATGTTGCTGTAGCAAAAGACAAAACATTCTGCCCCAAAACAATTTTGTAGGTATGGTCGTCGGTATACGCGACGATACTCCCAGTAGTGTCATCAGAATAACGGTCGGTACACCCAGGAGGCAATGCAGCAGACGATTACCGACGCATATACTGACGTTTATACCGACGCTTTTACCGACGCTTATACCGACGCTTACATCGACGCCTATACCGACTTTTTGGTACCGATGCGAAAACCGACCTTTACACCGGCGTCGCGGCAAATAAAGCCGCGTTCATTTTCCTGGATAAAAACCTCGGTATACCATCGATCTGTTGTAGTGTGGAAGCATTAGTTTCACTAGATTCTGAACCAATCATGAGATATAGAAAGTCACATGGAATTTGAGATTAAGGATGTCTTCCTTTGTCCATGACATCACCTCCCCCTCAAGCGATGAGTTCCATGAGGAGCGGTCATGTTCTCTAGTCATGGCTTCATTGGATTTTTCTTATGAGATTATGGAACTTTGATAGATGCTCTTTGAAGGTTCTCTCTAGGTTCTTAAGTGCAATCACTGATGTCATACCTTGTCCAATAAACAAGCTAGCCCAATCTTCTCTTGAATCTAGGACATGATCGACTTTGAATTCTTCATGATCATCAATCTTGATAGGTGGTGAAGGATTATGTCTCTCCCACCTCAATGGTGAAGTGTACTGATATGGTTCCAACATGGATACATGGAAAATTGGATGTATTCTCATAGTACTTGGTAGTTGGAGCTTGAGTGATTGGGTTAATCTCTCCCAAGATGGTGAGCGGACCAAATCTCTCATTGTCTAGCTTTGCACAAGGCCTTGAGGTCTGAAAATTATTTTTGAGTAACCACACTTTATCCCCAATGTGATAGGATGGATTTTGAAGATGATGCTAATTTGCATAGTACTTATATTGTTCTTGAGCTCTATGGATATCCTCCTTGAGTTCTTTGTGGATATCCATGAGGTACTAGGCCTTATCTTTGGCGCTCTGGATATATTTAGGTAGTGATGTGTGTGAACACTCTAGGACCAGCGGGGCATTTGTTTCCCTCTTTAGGAGGTTTTTTCGCCTGGCTTGTATATACGCCTATTGCCCTAATGGGCTACTTATCTTTGTACATTCTAGTGGTAATACATTTAGTATTGCATGTTGTGCTCCAAGCTTCTTCTTCTTCCTTGTGTTGTTCCTGTGCTTCCGCAGACGTCTAACTCCAACACGATATCACAGCAAGTCACCACTTCATCTAGGGCATCGTCAACACCTCTCTGATTGTAGTCTCATAACTGCACAAATTTTGGTGAGCATACTCAAGGTGTTTCAGAGCTCCTTTTGGTCTCCAAATGCACTATCGTAGTGCTTGTGTAGGCTATCTCATCTTTTTGTGCCAAAGGTATATACCTGTTTTGGTTCGCCAGTATAAGCATCTCGAAGTCTACTATAGGTTTAGCAGAATTCATCTAGGCACTCGATTTTTTGCATCAACGTATGTTAGTCACTGGCCATGGCTAAAAGTAGTGATGTATTCTATATGTTGGCTATTGAGCATAAGTTGGATGGTACCAACTACCCATGATGGGCTTATATGATGCAACATGTATTGGTTGAAAAAGGACTGTGGAACATTGTGTAGGGTGTTGAAAAATGTCCTATCACAACTACAAGTGTTACAACTACAGGTACTCAAGTTGATGTAGAAGGTGTCGAAGATCATGATATTCTGCATATTCTTGTTCATGCTGCTGTTTCTGGTGCAATTGCTATAGAGCAAATTTGTTGGGATGGCAGAGATGCCCAGACACATGCATTGATAGCTTTTTCTGTCAAACGTGCCATTATTCCTCACATCTGCTCTTGCAAAAGAGCTACAAATGCTTGGGATACACTTACCACATTGTACCAGGCTAGGAATGAGGCTCGTGTTGCTTACCTCCGAAAACAATTGTAGAGTGAGAACATGAATCAAGGTGATTCTATGGACAGTTTTTTGACAAAGATCAAGGATTTGAAGGAACAATTGATTTCTGCTAATGAAGTCCTTCCTGATAGTTCACTTGTACAGATTGTTCTGAATGGTCTTCCTGACTCATATTAGAGTTTTGCTTCTACTCTTCGGTTGATGATGAAAGGCAATCCAAATGCCTTAACATTTGAAGAGTTAGTTTCTCTTCTATTGCAAGAAGATCAGTTTAGGTAGAACAGGTCTATTATGCGTGTTGCTGATCAAGCTTTCTTGGCTAGTCAGAAGGGCAAAGGAAAATGGAGCTCTTCAACTAGTAAGCAAAAATCTACTAATTTTGCACAATCAAAGAAGGAAGAAAAAAATGAGAAGAAATCAGAAAAGCAGATTATGTTTTGAAAATATTGTAAAGCAGATGATCATGTTATTAAGAACTGTCCAAAACTCGCTACTAAAGAGGCAAAGAAGAAAGAGGCCATAATGGTTGTTGCAGAGGCCTCTATACCGAAAACACATTGTGTTAATCTTGTGCAGGATGAAGAATGGGCGTTTACTACTGTTTGCAGTTTCAACCCATCTTCTCATGAGCAGTGCATGTCTGTAGTAGAATCAGATGTTTGGTACTTTGGTAGTGGGGCGACCAAACATTTTACCTCGCAGCAGAGTTTCTTCTCTTCACTGGAGCCTACCCCTACAGGGAATACTGTCACATTTGCCAACAACTCCTCTTATCCTGTCATGGGAGTTGGTAAGATAATTTTGACTACTGCTCATGGTAGTTCTTTCACTTTGTTAGATGATTTACTTGTGTTAGGGATCAAGAAGAATCTGTTATCAATTTCGGCATTAGCAAAGATTGGCTTGGTTGTGAGATTTGTTGATGACAGATGTACATTTCATAATCTCTCAAATGGCGATGTGATTATTGCTTGTGACATTTTATCTCCTAGGCTGTATAAGCTCATAGTTTATGAAAAAGTTGTGAATGATCTAGCATGTTTAGTACATGATTCTCAGGCTATGTCAGATGCAAAGCTTTGGCATGCACGCTTTGGTCATCTAAATTTTACTAGTTTTCTATGCCTACAAAAATCTGGAATCCTGTCCTCTTTGCCCAAACTTGAGGCACCCAGTAAACATGTATGTGAAGGCTATATTTTGGGCAAAATGCAGCGTTCCTCATTTCCAAAAGATGGTTCAGTTCGAGCTATGCAAAAATTACAGCTTGTTCATAGTGATGTTTGTGGTCCTATGCAGACTCCCTCTTTTGTAAATTATCTTTAGTACGTCACTTTCATTGATGATTTTTCCAAGAATGCATGAGTATATACAGTAAAAGAAAAGTGTGAAGTGCTTATGTGCTTCAAACAATTTCTGCTTTTCGCTAAAAATCTATCAACATGTAAAATGGGCACCCTCCATTCTAATCGACGGGGGGGGATATATGTCTTGTGACTTTAATGCATTTCTTGCTGAATGTGGTATAAAACATCAATGTAGAGTGCCATATACACCTCAACAGAATGGAGTTGCTGAACGGAAGAACGTGGCACTCATGGAGATGGCGAGGTGTATGGTCAAGAGTCAGGCTTTACCACATAGTTTCTAGCTTGAGGCTGCTATGTGTGCAGCATATGTACTCAACAGGTGTCCTACTAAAGTGCTTCAATCTATCACTCCATATGAGGCTTGGCATGGTCGCAAACCATTTGTTGCTCATCTACGTGTTTTTGGTTTTCTGGAATATGATTACTGCCTTAACAACATCGTAGAAAATTGGATGATAAAGCAGTAAAATGTATTTTTTGTTGAGTATAGTTTTGATGCTATTGAAGCATTGTTTTCATGTACTAAGGAGACGTCTGCTAGCTCCAATGACATTATGATACTTTGCTGCCTCTTTTTATAGGTGGACAATCTAGTGCTGGTCCAAATGAGGCAATTTCTCAACCTTTGTAGGTTTCATGTGATGATGCAGATCATTCCATTTCTCATGCAGATTTACATGATGCACTTGTTGATGAGAGAGCTGATATTGAGCAGGCAAAAAATATGCCAAAATGGCTTGTGCAGACTTTGCATGATAGCAAAGTAGACGCACCTCTATCATATCGTACTCAGTCATGCTCTCATAGTGCCTCTTTTGCATCAGATTTCTATGTTATGACCGATTTGGGTGTTGGCCAGTCTTCTGCCACCACCATCTTCATTGAGAGTCACAATGCATTGGCAGTTGTGAGGAACCCTGTGTTCCGTGCTCGCACTAAGCACAATGAGGTGCATTATCATTATGTCAGGGAGAGGTTCTCTGCTCTACAGATCAACTTGGCATATGTGCCCACTTAGGAGAACATTGCAGACCTTTTTATAAAGTCTCTGCCCAGGGAGAAGTTTGAAGCTTTCTGCAAAGCTTTGGGCTTACTTGCTTTTGTGGATTCATTCCACATAGCTTGGAACTTCCTTATACATGAGTGCGAGCTCCTTGTTCACCCCATCACTTCGAGGGGGGATTTGTTGATATATTTAGGTAGTGATCTGTGTGAACACTCTAGGACCATCAAGTCACTTTTCTTGCTCTTTAGGAGGTTTTTTCCCCCCTGTTTGTATATACACCTATTTCCCTAATGGGCTAATTATCTTTGTACATTCTAGTGGTAGTACATTTAGTATTGTGCATTGTGCTCCAAGCTTCTTCTTCTTCCTTTTGTTTTTCATGTGATTACGCAGACGTCTATCTCCAACAGGCACTTGTGTTCTTGACATTGTTTGAGAGTTGTATATCCATCCTTGGGTGTTGTCCATAATTTGCGAAGAAAGGAGTGTGCTTCGTAGATGTATGAACACTATTGCTATAGGCAAACTCTGCAAAGTGTAAAAGCTCAAACCAATAATTTTGATGATAGTTGGTGGTGTAACAAAGATAATTTTCTAGGAGTTGATTCACTCATTAAATTTGTCCATCAGTTTGTCGATGATTCGCTATAGATAGTTCTACTTGAACTCCAAGGAGCTTGCAAAGACTATTCCAAAAGCTGGATATGAGTTGTGGACTTCGATCACTGACAATATCATTAGGCAATCCATGAAGCCTAAAGATGTATCTGAGAAAAAGTAAGGCAGTGGTTGCACCTAAGATTGCCTTGGTAGTTGGAATGAAGTGTGCTGTCTTTGTAAATCTATCCACTATAATAAGAATGTCATCATACTTATCTAAATTTGGTAGATCTATGATGCAATTCATAGATAATGAAGCCCATGGCCCTTTGGAATAGGTAAAGTTTGCAAGAGCCCATTAGGTTTATGTCATGGTACCTTAGATCAATTGCACATATCACAAGTTTGGAGATATTCTTTGATCTCCTTCCCCATTCGAGGCCCCCAAAAATCCCTTGATATGAGCTCTATTGTTTTATTTACTCCAATATGTCCTGCCACAAGGTTGTCATGACGTTGTTGAAGTACTTGGATCTTGGGCTTTCTTGGAGGGACATACAATAGGTCCTTATAGAATAATAACCCATCCTCTTCTATGAACTCATTGACTTCTTGGACATTTCCTTCTCGAATTTTGTGCTTGATGTTACAAAACAATTCATCATGTCGTAGTGTTGCATGAATCAAATGAGTCCCAGTTGAATCTTCAAGGTGACTTGAAGAGATAACTACTAACTAGAGCTATTCAAGCTTGAGTAAAACACTCTCTTGTTGATCAAAGGCCTCTTCACCTTTCTTTGGTGCAAGGTAAGATCTTCTTGACAAGGCATCTGACTGACACTATTGGTGTCATAGATGGTATGTGATGACAAAGTCAAATTTAGATAAAACATTACTCCATCAAGATGGCCTTCTATTGAGGATGCGGGTGGTCATAAAATACTCCAAATGTTTATTATCTGTATACACAGTAACTTTATGGGTTGCTCCTTCTAGATGGTGCTACTGTTGGAGTTAGACGTCTGCGGAAGCACACGAACAAATCAAGGAAGAAGAAGAAGATTGGAGCACAACACACAATATTGAATGTATTACTAGAGAATGTACAAAGATAAGTAGCCCATTAGGGCAATAGGCATATATACAAGCCGGGGGAAAAAAACCTCCTAAAGAGGGAAAAAAGTGCCCCGGTGATCCTAGTGTGTTCACACACATCACTACCTAAATATATCAACAAATCCCCCCTGGGAGTGATGTGGTGAACAAGGAGCTGGCACTTATGTATAAGGAAGTGCCAAGCTATGTGGAAATCACTCCACAAAAGGAAGTAAGCCCAAAGCTTTGCGGAAAGCTTCAAACTTCTCCCTAGGAAGAGCCTTCATGAAAAGGTCTGCAATGTTCTCGTGCGTGGGCACATATGCCAAGCTCATCTCCCTAGCCGAGAACCTCTCCCTCACATAGTGATAATGCACCTCAATGTGCTTAGTGCGAGCATGGAACACAGGGCTCCTCGCAACTGCCAATGTGCTCTGACTATCACTCAAGATGGTGGTGGTAGAAGTCTGACCAACACCCAAATTAGCCATAAGGCATCTGGGGCCACACACACTCAACAGTAGCTGTGAAAGCTGCCCTATACTCAGCCTCACAATTGGAAGTGGCCATAGTAGGCTGCTTCTTGCTCAACCAAGATATACATGAGCTACCAAGCATGAAGCAAAAGCCACTAGTGGACACATGAGTGTCATAACAACCAGCCTAATCAGAGTTAGAAAAAGCATGCAAATCTGGCAGTAGTGATCCCCCCTTGGGATAAAACAACCCAAGTACCCGAGTACCACTCAAGTAGCGAAAGATGCGCTTAACCGCCTGCCAATGCTTGACTCCTGGGAAATGCATAAACCTGCTCATTTGTGAGATAGCAAGCTGAATATCTAGCCGAGTAATGCATAAGTAAATCAAACATATAAAAGCCTGCTGATAGAGAACAGCATCAAATGCATCTCGAGCATCATGAAGACTCAATTGTAAACGTGTCTCCATAGGAGTGGCAATAGGTTTATAGTCTTCAAGGCCAAAATGCTGTAATAATGTGTCAATATTTTTTGTTTCACACAAATCCACTCCACCATCAACTTGCATAAAGTGAATGCCCAAATAGTGATGCAAATGCCCCAAATCAGACATCTCAAATGAGGCATGCAAATCAGCCTTAAAATCAGCAATATGCTTCTCAATAGGACCAATGAGCAGCATGTCGTCAACATAGACAACAATGATCAGAAGCACATCATTAGCATGCTTAACATATAAGGTGCTTTCAGTTGGACTATTCTCAAAACCATGTGCAATCAAATAGGCATTTATCTTCTCATACCAAGCACATGGTGCTTGCTTTAAACCATATAATGTCTTCTTTAACCTGCACACCTAGTTTTCATGCCCTTTTCTGCACAAAGCCATGGGGCTGAAAAACATACACTTCTTTATGCAAGTCACCATTCAGAAATGATGTTTTAATCTCCAAATGATGTACATTCCAACCATGATGAGCTGCAAGTGCACAGATGCTCCGAACAGTAGTCATACGGTATGTAGGTGCAAAAGTCTCATCAAAATCAATGCCTCTTTCCTGTGCATATCCCTTTGCAACAAGCATAGCCTTATACCTGTCAACTGTACCATAAGGTTTACACTTTAGCTTGTATACCCACTTAGTGCCAATGGCCTTCTTGCCTGGAGGCAAGTCACATAAAGACCAAGAACCATTCTTCATTATAGTATCATATTCAGATTGCATAGCAGCCATCCAATTTTCTGAATATTTTGCTTCATCAAACGAAACAGGCTCATTCTCATCACAGAGACTAGATGTTGCCATAGCATAGCAATCTAATGCAAAAGAGGCACTATGAGAGCCTGAACGAATACAATATGATAGAGGTGCATCTAATTTGTTGTCACGGAAGGTCTACACCAGCCATTTTGGCATAGTTCTTGCCTGCTCAATATCACCTCTCTCATCAATAAGTGCATCATGTACATCTGCATCAGAAATGGAATTATCTACATCATCACATGGAACCTACAAAGGCTAAGAAGTAGCCTCACTAGGACCAACACTAGACTGTCCACCTGTTAAAAGAGGCAGCAAAGTATCACACATGTCTTTGGAGCTAACAGATGTCTCCTTAGTACATGAAATCAATGGCTGAATAGCCTCTTCCACAAAAACAACATCACGGCTAACCAGAATGCATTTAGTATGTGGATGATACAGACGATAGCCTTTACTTTCAGAACTGTACCCAACAAAAATACATTTACTACTTTATAATCCATTTTTGTTCGGGCACTAATGCATATGCCAAAAACCCAAAAATACGCAGATGAGCAACAGATGGCTTGCGGTCATGCCAAGCCTCATATGGAGTGATAGACTGCAACACTTTAGTGGGACACCTGTTCAGTACATATGCTGCACACATGACAACCTCAAGCCAGAAACTATGTGGTAAAGCTTGACTCTTGACCATACACCTCACCATCTCCATGAGTGACCTGTTCTTTTGTTTAGCAACTCCATTTTGTTGAGGTGTATACGGCACTGTACACTGGTGCTTTATCCCACGTTTAGCCAGAAATGCATTAAAATCAAAAGACATATATTTCCCCCCTCGATCAGAATGGAGGGTTCCCATTTTACATGCTGATAGATTTTCAGCCAAAACCAAAAACTGTTTGAAGCACATGAACACTTCGGACTTTGCCTTCAATGGATATACCCATGCATGCCTGGAAAAATCATCGATGAAAGTCACAAAGTAAAGATAATTCCCAAAAGAAGGTATCTACATAGGACCACAGACATCACTATGTACAAGCTGCAATTTCTGAGTAGCCGGAACTGAACCATCTTTTGGAAAGGACGAACGCTGCATTTTGCCCAAAATACAGCCTTCACAAACATGTTTTCTAGGTGCGTCAAGTTTGGGCAAAGAGGACACCATTTCAGATTTCTATAGGTGTAGCAAACTAGCAAAATTCAGATGATCAAAGCGTGCATGCCAAAGCTTTGCATCTGAGATAGCCTAAGAATCATTTACTACACATGCCAAATCATTTATAGATCTTTCATAGTCTATGAGCTTATACAGCCCAAGACATAAAATGCCAGAAGCAATAATCACATCGCCATTTGACAGATCATGAACTGTACATCTGTCATCAACAAATTTCACAACCAAGCCAGTCTTGGCTAATGCAAAAACTGATAACAGGTTCTTCTTGATCCCTGACACAAATAAAGCATCTGACAAAGTGAAAGAACTACCATCAACAGTAGTCAAAGTGATCTTACCAACTCCCATAAGAGGATTTGTTGGCGCATGTAACAGTATTCCCTATAGGGGCAGGCTCGAGTGAAGAGAAGAAATTGCATTGCAAATTAATATGTTTGGTCGCCCCACTGTCAAAATACCAAACATCTGAGTCTACTGCACAAGATTAAGAGACTCTGTTTTTGGTGTAGAGGCCTCTGCAACAACCATTCCAGCCTCTTTCTTCTTTGCTTCTTTAGCAGCCAGTTTTGGACAGTTCTTTATGATATGATCATTCCCTTTATGGTACTTACAAACCAATTTTTGCTTTTTTGATTTCTTCTCATCTTTATCTTCCTTCTTTGAAAATGCAAAATTAGTAGATTTTTGCTTACTAGTTGAAGAGCTCCATTTTCCTTTGCCCTTCTGACTAGCCAGGAAAGCTTGATCTACAATTCGCATAATGGACATGTTCTGCCTAGACTGATCTTCTTGCAACAGAATAGAGACTAACTCCTCAAATGATAAGGCATTTGGATTTCCTTTCATCATCAACTAAAGAGTAGAAGCAAAACTCTGATATGAATCAGGAAGACCATTCAGAACGGTCTGTACAAGTGAGTCTGGTATAACCTCATCAACAGAAATCAACTGTTCCTTCAAGTATTTGATCTCCGTTAAGAAACTGTCTATAGAATCACCTTCATTCATGTGCTCACTCTCCAACTGTTTTCGGAGGTAAGCAACACGAGCCTCATTCCTAGCTTGGTACAATGTAGTAAGTGTATCCCAAGCATCCTTAGTTGTTGTGCAAGAGTAAATGTGAGGAATAATGGCACGTTTGACAGACAGAGCTATCAATGCATGTGCATGGGCATCTCTGCCATCCGAGCGAATCTACTTTGTAGTAGGTGCAGTAGAAACCGCAGCACGAACACGAATATGCAGAATATCATCATCTTCGACACCTTCTACATTAGCTTCAGTACCTGCAGTTGTAACAGTTGCAGGTGTGATAGGATGTTTTTTGACACCCTGCACAATGTTCCACAGTCCTTTTGCAACCAACACATGTTGCATCATATAAGCCCATAACGGGTAGTTGGTACATCCTCAACAGCCAACATACGGAATACATCACTGCTTTCAGCCATGGCCGGTGACTAAAATACCTTGATGCAAAAAATTGTCTATATCTCAAAAAGTTGAACAGAATTGCCAAGAGGAATTCCGCTACACCTGTAGCAGACTTCGAGATGCTTATATTGGTGAGCAAAAACTGGTATACAAAGATGAAATAGCCTGCACAAGCGGTGCGATAGTGCATTCGAAGGCTGAAACGAGCTCAGATCGCAATTTCGGCATCACACAACAAAGCTATTTTGATCTAGAAAACACGCTGAGTATGCTCGTCAAAATTTGTGAGATTCTGAGACTGCAAACGGAGGAGTGTGGACGGCGCCCTAGATGAAGCAAGGACCTGCTCTGATACCAATTGTTGGAGTTAGATGTCTGTGGAAACACGCGAACAACACAAGGAAGGAGAAGAAGATTGGAGCACAACACATACTAGAGAATGTACAAAGATAAGTAGCCCATTAGGGCAATAGGCGTATATACAAGCGGGGGGAAAAACCTCCTAAAGAGGGAAAAAAGTGCCCCGACGGTCCTAGTGTGTTCACACACATCACTACCTAAATATATCAATAGATGCTAGGTATCAAATGCATCCACTATTGCAAGAAGTTCTTTATTATGGATTTCATAATTAATCTCTGGAGGGCATAATTTCCTAGAGTGACATGCAATTGGATGTAGGTGTCCATCACCTACATGTTGGGATAGAGTGGACCTAAGGCAAAGTCTAATGCATCAATCTCTAGGAAGAAAGGCTTGGTAGGATCACGATGAACTAGAATTGGAGTAGTGCCAAATGCTAATTTCAAGGTCTGGTAGGCTTTTTTTGCTTCATCGGTCTATGAGAAGTTTGCATTTATTGTAAGCTTTATGGGAGGTGTCACTATCTTGGAGTAATTTCTTATGAATATCCTATAAAAATTATCAAAACCTAAAAAACATTGTATGGCTTGAGCACATGAAGGTAGTTGCCAATCAAGGATTGTTTGAATCTTCTTAGGGTCCATAAAGATTCCTTTCTACAATACAATGTACCCTAAAAACTCCTATTCTATCTTATGGAAAAAGCACTTCCCCAATTTTGCATATAAACCTTTTTCGCTTAGCTTCTCTAGAACTATCTTTACATGGTATTCATGATCCTCGATATCATCGAGGTATATTACCATAAAATCATCTAAATACTCTCAAAAAATATCATTCATCATATGATGGAAGACAGTTGGAGCATTTCTGAGATCGAATGGCATAAATACATATCATTCACAAATAGAACACACCATACTATCCCCAGCTTAATGGACTAGACAAAAGTATTAAAAAAACTCTACTTACAATGCTGAAAAATTAATTCAAGTCTATCTTGAATGATAGGACCAACCACTACCATCTTTACTCTAGGCTTACCATACTATTTATAAAGTTGCCACTAGTTTCACTCCCTTCAAACTAGCCGATAGGCTAGAAGCAATGGCTCCCATGGAAGATGTAGTCCCTAGCCTATGCATTGCATTAGACTGAAAATGGCTACCCAAAGACTCGATTTTTCACCAACCCAATGCCTTGTGAGCATTAGATGAAGAAATGTTTGAGAGTTTTCTATTTATGCAAGAATTCCAAATCTGGTAGGTTCGTACCCATAACAAATTCTTGAAGGCATCAGTTTTCTCTAAAGTCCAATTAGTATTAGTCTACAATTCAAAAGCAGCCTAAATAGGATAGTTTAAAGTGGAGTGGCTCATTTGTTATCAAATTTCGGCCTGACTCGGTTCGGCAACATTCTTGTTGTAGACTCTTGTTGGAGAACCTATTAAAAATTCAGTAAATGGGTTAAAACTTCACCCTTTTCATTTTTTGGCTTGGAGAATAGAAATGTAATACATTTCCAACCTATGCATGCTACCACATGATGATTAATCAAATGATACCATCGTTATCCTTTTCTTTGCCACTATGGAAGCCTTAGCTCCCATTAAGCCACTCCCTACTCTGTTCACCAAGGCAACCTCGTATTATCTTGGTACCCGATGCCTGGAGAACTTTGCACTCCTTCAATGGGATGGCATGATTGTTGAAAGTATCACTCGCTCCATTGCTATCGATTCCTGGTCAGCAATAGTATCGATTGCCCCCTCAATGGCACCAAACTCAATACGACCATGATCGAGGTCACACAATGTTTCCACCTCCCCACTAAATGTGTTATCATGGTCGTTCTTCTCTTGTGCTAGGTGATGGAGCAACTCTTTCCTCACCACAACTCAAATGAATATGCTATCTCCTATTGCTCTCAACTTGAATGATCCATTCTACAATTTTTGGTGATCGCCCTTAATTTATAGCATTGGGCTTATGACATCTTGTGGTAATTTTATTCAGTCATCCGAGCTATTGCCTAGGTACTAGGGAATTGGGTGAATGTGCTCTTTCATACAATTCACTAGGAATGTTAGCAATCTCTTCGCTAGTTACATCAAACCAGTACAATCCATTGCCACTTACCCTATATCTTCCCCGTGGTATACCCCGATGAGTTTCCTCTTTAAAGATGTATCTTTTTAATTCCATGAGAACTTCCACCAATTTTTTGAGCTTCCCCAATCGTGCATGATAATGAAATTTCATCTTCTGATGAACTAAGAGGCCTCGCAAAGCAACCAGCTCCTTCGATGAACAAACGACAGATAACATGGCCACTATAGCTTCTGGTTCCATTCACCCTATAGCTAAACGCAACAACAAACCCCCATCATCAAAGTCAAATCCCTGTGCCATTACCTCTTGTATTCTAAAGCTTGATCAGCCAATTCCTGATGCAGCCTTGAAAACACCTTTGGTATGCTCTATTCACTAGAATGGTGTATTCAAACCAGCCACCACCCTTGCTTCTTTTTCTCCAAAGATGTCCCCCTTGTCCTCTCGTGACTAATGTCCTATAGGTTCCCACTCTCCATACAGCCTAGGATTGTCCCCAACCTCACTACCTTGTCAGCCCTAGGGTGCATCGTTAGAACCAAAACTTCCACCTCTACCAGATCCATATGAAATGCATCGGCACTTTGGTATCAATGCATTTTGTAACTTCACAAACCTTTCTCGCCTCAATACATATTTTTTTTAATTGCAAGAAAAAATTCGATATGAGATGAAAATTATCTACCAAGCATGTGATACCGCTCAGCATTGTAGTAGTGACTTGAAGAAATGGATGTTGAACTTGCCTAGAGGAAAGAGGCCTCCAAAAATCTTGTCGACCGATATCATTATGAGATTAAGCAGGTACAATACTTTGAAGATTTCTTTGGGGAAGTAGTCAAGGAATGGGATCAATAACTTAATCAAGCCAACAGTCTTAAAGAGGCCAACAATCCGAACTTGAAGAATATCATTGATTTAGTCCGTAAGAATATGGTTCAAGAAGCTTCCCTTCATGAAGCCTAATAAATGCTCTAGCATTCACATAGGAAAGGGATTTACTACATTAAATTGCTTCTGCCCTCTAGGAGACGAACATCGATCTATCCACCAAAGTCACTTGCCTCAACACCTTAATAACTAGTTTCCACAACTGAAGTTAATTGCATTCAAACCCGACTATAAGAGATTGAAGCCACTAAAAATGATCCCTCTGGAAGGCCCATACCAAAAAGCAAAAGTAGAAGAATGTGTTCCAACAATATTTCTATTTGCAAGAGGAATTCATTGTTCGGTTGGCGGAAGCCCAAAGTCAAACAGTCATTTCCATAGCACCTTTAGCAACCAACAGTCCACTGAAGCAGTCTTACTAGACCCTCATCAAGTCCAAAAACTACTAAACACACTTGTCAAGATGATTCAAGTAACATTTTAGGAAGCCAAGGATTCTTTGAAGGAAGAATTGCACGCTCTTACCAATCATAGGAGCCAAAGGAAGAGGAACAACCCCCTATGGCATAAATCCAACATTTTGGGTTTGAGTCCATTGTGCATGCCAAGTATTAGACCATGGGAATTTATTTTATAAAAAAATATTTCTATATATATTTTGGTGAACAATCACTGATCAATCTCTTCGCTAGTTACAACAAACCAGTACAAGCCATGGCCACTTACCCTATATCTTCTCCATGCTAGACCCCGGTGAGTTTCCTCTTCAAAGATGCATCTTTTTAATTCCATGAGAACTTCCACCAATTTTTCGAGCTTCCCCAATCATTGATGATAATGAAATGAGCTAAGAGACCTCGCCAAGCAACCTACTCCTTTGACGAACAAAGGACAGATAACATGGTCACTATAGCTTCTGATTCCATTCACCCTATAGCTAAACATAACAACAAACCCCCATCATCAATGTCAATTCCCTATGCTTCATTGGAGGAATCCTTCCATTCTCCATCGTCTTTGACACAACAAACACCCCTTTACCCCACTAAGGTTGCCATTACCTCTTGTAATCTAGAGCTTGATCATCCAATTCTTGATGCAGCCTTGGAAACACCTCTGGTATGCTCTATTCACCAGAATGGTGTATCCAAACCAGCCACCAACCTTGCTCCTTCTTCTCTAGAGATGTCCTCTTTGTCCTCTCCAAACTACTCTCCTTTAGGTTCCCACTCTCCATACAACCTTGGATTGGCCCCAACCTCACTACCTTGTCAGCTCTAGGGATCATCATTAGAACCAAAACTTCCACCTGTACTGGAGCCATATGACATGCATTGGCACTTTGGTATCAATGCATTTTGTAACTTCACAAACCTTTCTCGCCTCAATACATATTTTTTTTCACTTCCAAGAAAAAATTTGACATGAGATGATAACCATCTACCAAGCACGTGATACCGCTCAACATTGTAGTACTGACTTGAAGAAATGGATGTTGAACTTGCCTAGAGGAAAGAGGCCTCCAAAAGTCAAGTCGACCGATATCATTACGAGATTAAGCAGGTACAATACTTTAAAGATTTCTTTGAGGAAGTGTTCAAGGAATGGGATCAATCACTTAATCAAGCCAACAGTCTTAAAGAGGCCAACAATCCAAACTTGTAGACTATCATTGATTTAGTCTATAACAATCTGGTTCAAGAACTCTAGCATTCACAATAGAAAAGGGATTTACTACATCAAACTGCTTTTGCCCTCTAGGAGACCAACATCGATCTATCCATCGAAGTCACTTGCCTCAACACCTTAATAACTAGTTTCCACACTGAAGTTCATTGCAATCAAACCCCACTATAGGAGATTGAAGCCGCCAAAAATGATTCCCTCTAGAAGGCCTGCACCAAAAATCAGAAGTAGAAGAATGTGCTCCAACAATATTTCTATTTGCAAGAGGAATTCATTATTTGGTTGGTTGAAGCCCAAATTAAAATAGTTTGCATAGCAACCACTAGCAACCAACACTCCACTGAAGCAATTTTACTAGACCCTGATCAAGTCCAAAAACTACTAAAAACACTTGTCAAGATGATTCAAGTAACATTTTAGGAAGCCAAGGATTCTTTGAAGGAACAATTGCACACTCCTATGAATCATAGGAGCCAAAGGAAGAGGAACGACCCCCTATGGCATAAATCCAACATTTTGGGTTTGAGTCCATTGTGCATGCCAAGTGTTAGGCCATGGGAATTTATTTTGAAAAAACATATCTTTGTATATATGAACAATCACTCTTCAAAAAAGCAAGACTATAGAATATATCTCTTCATTGAAATTAATACAATGATGTATGAGGGTCGCAAGAGAGAGAGAGAGAGGTACCCCGAGCTGCATGCCAATGGAGTCTTCTACTAGTGGTGCTTTGTGCACAAAGTTCTTTGCATTCGGTATCATTTCATTGTTTTATCTTTAATTCCGATTATGTTTGCCTAAGCAATCTGTGATTGATATTCGGTTACGAAGTTTGTACATGAAGAAGCATTGTTAGTGTTGTCTATTTATCTCGGTGAAGAAGTAATGTGTTGCGTAGAAATATCTATTTGTTGTTTGATGAAGGGATACTTTCTGATGTAACTCAAACTATGGAATTCGATGAAGACATAGTAGTGGGTGTATTTCCAACATTTTTAGTGTGTGCAAGAGGGAAAGGATTAAGTATTTTGTGTGGTGACGGTATAGGTTGTATATTTGTTAAGTAATTGTCAGTTTTGGAATTATTTTGGAGAGGAGAAATATAGGGACTTAGGTTTTCCTAGATTTATCCCACCCACGAATCCTATCTGTCCTATAACCTTTAGTAATTTTGGAATGGTAAGGTTAACATGACTCATCTTTAGACAAGCTTTATGAATTTGGAAAATCAATGAAAAATAATGCAATTGCAATAAAAGAGAAATTAAAGAATAGAAAACGTAGAAATAGAAATCACCTACTCATGATGGTTCATCTTTACCACTAGTGTTGTACCAAAAGAGGACATTATAGTGTCCTTTTTTCTAAACAAATTAAAAAAACATCATGTGTAATAATCAGATAAAATTTTGGAAAAAACCTTCAAGCCCCGTAAAGAGACATACCTAGATGCTCTATACAAAATATATTTTTTAAAAGATACCCTTTTTAATAACTCAAAATATATAAATGATTGAATATGATTAAAAACAAGTTGTTTTTCTATAGATTTATATAGGAAAAGAACGAAATATCTCCATAGAAACAAGTTTTCTTGTGTTTGAATAACTTTTCTAATGTTAATGTAAAGTCATATAACCATCTAAGACAAGTCTTGCAAATTAGAAAAATCATTTTTATAATAAGAAATTCTCTACAATATAGGGTGCTCATTATATAGTTATACACTATAGGAGCTTTTTATATAATATTGATGCATAAAAGCACTAAAAAGGCTAGTTTTTAATTTCAAAAACTCTTTGGGATACTCAATGAAAACTATCTCTTCTAGGTCACCGTTCAAGAAAGCATTCTTGACATCTAATTGGTGAATCTTCCAGCTCTTTGATGTGGCAATTGTAATAAGTATTCTTACTATATTCATCCTTACTACAGGGCCAAAAGTCTCCTCAAATTCAATTTCATAGGTTTTTCCAAGTCCCTCACAACCTCCCTCACTTTAAAAATAGATATTCTGCAATATGGATTCCTCTTTATCTTGTATATCCAATTTTTGCCTATGACCTTCATGTCCTTGGCCTTAGGCACCAATGACCAAGTGTGGTTATCCTTGAGTGCTTTGACTTCTTCTTGCATGGCTTGGTTTCATTCTTCATGCTTGCTTGCATCTGCAAACCAATAGGCTCTTCACATGCAACTACTTGACTCATGTATGTATAATGTTTGGAAATGAAAGAGTCATAAGTTAATTGCTAAACAGGATATCTTTCCCATTTTGAACATCTTCTCTCTTGAGCAGATGGAATTAACCTTTTCTCCTTGATTTTGATGTCTTTAAACCTTGAATTTCTATCTTTTCAAACTCTTCCTCACTACTATTATCCATCTCTTCCAATGGATTGTCTCGATCATCATCTTTCTCCTTGCCATTCCTTCTTGTAGAACTTTCTTCACTTGAAGTAGGCTTGCTTCTCAAACTCCCTTTCCATGGAGATGTGTAGCTTCCCTCTGATTTTTCCCTTGAAATGTTTTAGAGAGAGCTACGAAGCAATAGACCATGGATCTGCTCAAGGTAGTTAACAAAGCACCTAAGGCCACTATAGGAAATAATGAAAAGAAGTAGAGTGAGGGGGAAGTCTTGTCTAAAATAGCATTTTAATCTCATCACATGAGAAGGTTAACAATTGATATTAATTTGAGCCAAGGTATTTCCCATAAGTGTTGAGATCATCTTGATGAATTTAGATGCACAACCCAAATCTTTCAAGGATTGGAGAATGAAGTCCCACTTGAGGCAATTGCAAGCTTTATCAAAATCAATCTTGATGAAGAGGACATTTTGAGAGGACTCCTTCGAAAATTCAAGGCCTTTCCTCTCTCTCTCTCTCTCTCTCTCTCTCTCTCTCTCTCTCTCTCTCTCCCTTAGTCGCCCCTTGCTCTCTCTCTCTCTCTATTGTATATGAAAGCAAGGAGAATGGATACAGAGGGAGAAGTGGCATTTCTTATCTCTCTCTCTTAGTCTCTCTCTCTCTCTCTATCTCTCTCTCTCTCTCTCTCTCTCTCTCTCTCTCTCCCCTCATGCATATCATACTTGTAGAAAGACATTCAAAAGGTTAGCACACAAACATGTACACATATATACACATAGACACTCACATGCATTTAGACACTCTCTCTCACTTAATACTCACACACCACATGTATACTAAAATGACACACACATATAACACTTATCATATACGAAACAATCGCATACACTTGGATAAGTCCACAAACATAACACATGATTTTTTATTTTAATTGAACATATTTTATTTTCTTATTTTGATTTTTTATTTAATTTTTATATTTTAAATTGAAAAGAGAAATTAATAGTCATAAACATATAGTTTATGCATATAAACACACACACATAAATGCATAGATACTTAGCACACAGTCATCTATACATACACACACATATTAACACACGTGCATACACTCATGCATATGCATAGAATACCACACACATAATCACATCTAAACACACATACATACACAAAAAACATGCGTACTCATTCTCACATTCACATATAGACAAGAACCCATAAATACGCAGATGCATATGCATAAACACACACTCATTGAACTTAAACACACACACTCGGACACACTTAGATAAACACATATAGATACATAAACACGTACACATATACCACGCATGAATGCATCCACCCATTTAGATACATACACGCATAAATAAAAAACACATAAACACATCTACATAGAACAAATAGCCACATAAACATTCAAATAGACACATATACACACATAGATGTACATAAAAAGCATACACCCATATACACATACATACATAGTTACATAGGGCTAGTTATACCCACACATACACATAGGGAAGCACACACACATAAATGGATACATAAGCACATACATCCACATACACACTTAAACAACAACACATATTTATTTTTCAAAACTTCTTTTGTTTTGGATTTTGCAAGTAAAAAGGTATCATCATTTGCCTAAAAGAGAGAAACAACAAACAACTAAAATCATAAAAAAACTAATAAACCAAATAGATTAAATATTTTATTGTTATAGGATCCACCACTATTTTTGCTCAGATTCACCCTCACTAAACTTGCACATTGTCCTTAGTGGATCGACCGGTAGGTTCAATGAGAGAAGTATCAATGATCTTTTTAAAAAAAATTGAATGTTTTTCATAGTTATCATTAATTAGTTTTAGGTTCAATGAGAGAAGTATCAATGATCTTTAAAAAAAAATTAAATGTTTTTCATAGTTATCATTAATTAGTTTTAGTTGCGAATGCACATTCTAGCAATAAATTACTTTTAAACTACTCAAGCTAAAATTAGAAACACGTTCCTTTAGCATATGACTTTTAAATAAGCTATAAATACCTTCTACTTTTCTAGGGTGGAAGAAAGCATAAACTTCTAGACATCTAATTAGAAAACTTTACAAATTTGTTTGTTAGATGGGATATGCCTAAACCCCTAATCATAGTTGAGGATCTAGGGGAAATTTTTCTTGTACGACTTCTTCTTTTCTTTAACTTCTACTTTTCTAGGGTGGGAGAAAGCATAAACTTCCAATCATCTAACTAGAAACCTTCACAATTTGTTTGCTACAGGGGAATTCCTAAACGCCCTAATCACAGCCTAGGATCTAGGGGCATGCACTAGATGGAACTATGATCTCAATAAGTACTAGTTGTCATACTAAGCATAGCCTATTTACATAGAACATGTCCTTACTTCCACTAAGCACTTCTAGTTTAGATTGTCCTATCTAGGTCATCATGATGTGGCACGAGGGTTCTAGTGGTCTAAGCATACGGTCTATATTAGCTCTAATTTGTGATGGTATGTGTGCATATGTAGTGCACCCAAATAACTTGCATTGATACAAGCTTGGTCTCCTTTTTTTCTAAGCTTCATAGGGGCTCATATCACACAAATATTTTGGAGCTAATCTATTTATCAAATATAAGGTAATGGACATTGCCTCTACCCACCAATAATTTGGTAGCTTCTTCTCATTCAACATCAACCTTTCTACCTCAACAATGGTCATATTCCTCTTCTTTGCTACTCCATTATGTTCAATTGTGTACGTTTTAATAATTTCTCTCTTGATTCCTCTATTTTGCAAGTAGGAATCAAATTCATTAGAGAAGTATTCTCCCCCTCCATCAGACCTTAGTCTTTTTAGGGTTTTACATGTTTAATTCTCCACAAGAAATAAATACTTCTTAAAACATGAGAACACTTCATCCTTATGCTTCATAAAGTATAGAATTGTCCATCTACTATAATCATCTATAAATGACACATAGTACCTTGATTGTAAGATTAATGGTTCTTTGCTTGGTCCCCAAGAATCTATGTGGGCAAGCTCCTAAAGGTCTCCATGTATATATCCCTTCTTGGTGAATTGTTGTGTATGTGAGTTTCCAAATTGATATGCACTATACTTTTATATCATGTAATGCTTTGCGATATTGGGTAGTTCAAACACAGTGTGATCTCTAATGATTTGTTTGAGGGTTGTTTCTCCAATGTGAGTCAATATCTTATGTCAAACCTCTAGTTCTGATAAGGTTTGGGTGCATTAATTGAAAAAGGAAATATTCTTAATGTCTTGGAGTTCAAATGTGAACAGTCTACCTATTTTCTCTCCCTTTGATATCTTCTTGAACCCTTGATATGGATCCTCTCCATAGGCTCCATGCTTGGTGAATCTCACATGTAAACCTTTTTCCATAATCTTACTTACACTTATTAGGTTTTTAGTAATAATTCGCACAAAGAAAATCTATTTAATAGATTCATATTATTATTGGAGTTTTTCACATTCCTTATCTTCTCAATAGGGTGCCTTGTGTCATCACCTATCTTGACCTCATGCTTGTTCTTTGGATCTTCCAAGTTTGCGATTAAGGCCATGTCCCCTACCATATGGTTTGAGCATCTAGAATAAATGTAGAACACATGATCATCAGACGCCTTCCTTCATTTTCAGGTTAAGTAGAAATGAATCCTTTTGAGCTTGATCATCTACATAATATTTGTTTTCTCTCCTTCATTTATACCTCCTTGGCAATTTTTGTTGTAGGAGTGTTGTTGTATCCAAATGAATTGTTGTATTTACCTCTTCAAGCTCCATAACCACTATTGTATCCTCTTCCTCTTTGATTCCTTGAGTTTCTGAAGCAATCTTTGTGAGGTGATTTGATAGGCCACATATGGCAGAGGGTGAGGAGATTTGAGCTCTCCCCTTTCCTTGTCTTCCTCCTCTGTGTCTTCCTCTTGAGTTTCTACCTGTACCTAAAAAGCTATTTTGGGAATGATGGAGACCTTCAAATCTCCAATCTCAAGTCTACCTTGACTTAAGAAGTCAAGTATAGAAAAGACTTTACATTAATACTTCAAAACTTTCCAAGTTTAAGGATGAAATGTACTTCCTTCTTCAATTTTGAGTTTCTGTTCTTCTTCAAATAGTCTTCCTCAAGATTCAACTTCATTACTTACAAATGATATGGATTTCTAAGCTTCAAATTACATACCAATCTTTGTATGATCCTTGTGCAATCTTGAGGTATAATAGGACTTTGATTAAACTGATTAAAAACTTTGATTAATCACTAAGATCAAAGTATGTATAAAACTATTATCCAAAAATGGCCACTTTGACATAGGTAACTTCAACCTTTGATTTCTCTTAGGTTATATCTTCCTTATCTCTCAACTTTGATTTCTAGTGCTTAAACATAGAAAACTTTACACGTATTACTAAGAACTAGGCAAAACATTAATCTATGAGATGTGCCATTTCTAAGACCTCACTTCAAGAATTTTACATATGAGTTCCTATAAGTCCTACATTCTATGAAAGGAATTAGGACATGAAAATTTAACCATAGCTTGTACTATTGAATTAAGTTTGTGTACAAGGATTTCTGATCCACATGATCATCTTGAGAGAAATGTAGATTAAACTAATCCTAAAGATTTCACTTGACACTTCTGTCTCATCTATGATAATGCATTCACTTAGTTTTTAAAGTCATAATTGGCTTATATAGCTATGCATTTGAAAGTGGAACATGAACAATACATTTTTATTCACTTGCTTTATTAATTTACTAGCTATAATACACTAATTAGGATCCTTTGAAGTGAATATATGCACAATCATGTCTCATGCTTTTTATCCATTGATCTCTTCATTCTTCTTGGTCTTTATCTATACCAAAATTCTCTTTATCTTTGTTCATACTCTTGCTTGACTTCATTAATCTTCATAAACACCAATTTGTGATTTTTTTCCGCCAATAGAGAGCCCTGAATCACTAATTGTGATTATGCTCTTCTTGTTTATTCCTGCCATCTCTTTGAATCTCTATTGATTAGGTCCATTATTCTTTTTTTGGAATATATGTGAATTCAATTTCTTTACAAAGTACCTTTTCCCTCAAGAAATAATATTGAATCTCAATATGTTTGGTCTTGGCATGAAAAACAGGAGTAGCTACCAAGTAAAGTGAACTCATGTTGTCACCATGTATAATTGGAACACCTTGCACAACTCCAAGACTCTTCATCAAATTCTTCATCCATATTACTTCTTTTACTACTTCTACCATTCCTTTATACTCAGCTTTTGTGGATGACAAAGCAAGTGTATGTTGCTTCTTTGAACACCGTGATACTATCTTATCTCCAATGTAGCATAAGTATCCATGAGTAGATCTTCTATCATCTATACTATGTACCCAATCTGCATCACTAAACACTTTAATTCTAGTGTTAGAAGTGAAACCATAGTACAAACCTTCATAAGAAGTTCCTTTGATGTATCTTAGCACTCTTTGTGCTACAATCCCATCTACATCCAATTACCTTTTGATTCCTTGGTTTGGATACCAAGACCCATGTATCATGCTCAAGGTAAGCATCATACTCTTCGTTCATTGCTATTTCCCAATTCTCTTTCCCTTTAGCTTTTGCATATGTTGATGGATCTTCATCTATCTTCAATATGTATGCATAATCTTTGGTTGTGATGTAAGAAGTATCATAGATATACCTTACAGGTTCCTTTCTTTCTCTTGATGACCTTCTTATCTTTGGGCTCCTTGAAGTCTCTGCCTCATCATGCTATAGATCAAATCTTGATATATCTTCATCTCCATCTTTATCATCACTTTCATCTTCATATATTTGCATATTTGATTTTCCTTTCCTTGTCTTCATGACCTTCAGAATCTGCATGAATATTACTTGTATACCATATATTTTGTTCATAAAATGTCACATTCTTACAAGAAATTTTCTTGTAGATGGACTCGACAACCTATAACCCATTTTTTTATCATCATATCCTATGAAGACATACTTCTCTACTTTAGGTTATAGCTTATGTCTCAATTGAGATGGAACATAAGCATATGCAAAATATCCAAATATTTTGCAATTATCAAGAGTAGGTTTCTTATTCCACCATGCTTCATAAGGGGTTATACCATCCAAAGCTTTACAAGGTAAACTATTTACAAGATATGTTGCAGTATTAACAGCTTTTGCCCATAACTAATTAGGGAAATTCTTCTCCTTCATCATAGATCTAGCAAATTCCACAAGTGTTCTATTCCTCCTTTCTACAAATCCATCTTTTTAGGAGAGTAACTGCAAATTACTTCTCTTTTTAAACCTAGATTCCACAAGAAATAATTAAATTCTTTGGAGAAATATTCTCCCCCTCCATCTGACCTCAATCTTTTGAGCTTTTGTCTTGTAATTCTTTCTGCATATGCATGATAATGTTTAAATGTATTAAACACTTGAAATTTGTCCTTGATCACATAAAGTGTGATCCATCTTATTGCATCATCTACAAAAAAAATAGAATATCTAGATCCATTGACACTATAATCCTTTGAAGGACTCCACATATCTATGTGTATGAATTCAAGCTTGTCTGTATGCATAAATTCCTTCTTCTTATATGATTGTTTGTGTGATTTACGTAACTCACAAGCCTCACACTTTTATGTCATGTGTTGACCTTGAATATTGATTAGACCTAGCACTGATCCATTCTTTGCCATGTCTTTTATACCTCTTTCATTGGAAAGAGCTAATCTTTTATGCCATAGGTCAACTCAATCATCCTTCGATTTCCATATGTGAACAAGGCATTTCCTACATTACCTTGTACCTTGAGAGTAGAAAGTCTTCCTTCTTTTTGACCTAAAGGAATACTCTTATATCCTTAATTTGGATCTTTAACATAAACTCCATCATTAATGAATATGTCTTCATACACTTTCTCAAGAATTCGTCCTACACTCATTGAATTCTTTGGAATTGTAGGATCATAGAGTACCTTATTCAAAAGTGTACTTCCATTCTTTGTCTTTATGGATCCAATGATTTCCACTTTGTGTTTAGTATTGTCTCTTGTTAGAACTATATGTCCATTCACCTTTTCTTCCATGTCAGTCATCAAAGTAATGTTGCCACTCAAGTGATTTCTACACCTTGAGTCAATGTAGAATACTCTTTGGTGTTCATTTTTTGCTTCACGTGTAGCATTCATGATTAGAGTTGAATACTCCTTTTGATCTGATGCATAGTTGTAGTAAGTGTTATTGTAAGATTGGTTTATTCTTCTCAGCCATTAAGGCTCTTGCTATTTTTGCAATATGTCTATTTTTGCATTCAGCAACGCCATTCTGTTGTGGTGTGTACCTGCATGAGAACTGACGTCGAATTCCATGATTTTTTAGAAAACAGCTGAACTCATTTGACATGTATTCACCTCCTCCATCATATCTTAATGTCTGAATGTACTTCCCTGTCTGCTTTTACACCATAAGTTTAAAATTTTGGAAGTGAGTGAACACCTTGCTCTTCTCTTTCATGAAATATACCCATACTTTGCGTGTATGGTCATCAATGAAAATAACATAAAACCTGCAACCGCCCATAGATGTGGTCTTTGTTGGACCCTAAAAATCTGTATGTACTACTTCTAGTACATTCTCACTAACATGCTTGTCATGTGGAAATGATGCTCTTGACTGTTCACAAAATTGACATGTTGCACATACCTTTTGCATTTCTGCAACTTTGAAATTTGGTAGTCCATGGACAATCTCCTTTGACTGCATCAGTTTCAGCCTTTGCAAGTTTGCATGTCCAATTCGTTTATGCCACATCTCTATATCTGCAATAACTCCTGCACCTTTTGCAAACATGGCTGCATTCATTTCAGGAATCTTCACATTTAAGGTGAACATCCTACCCACTTTGTTTCCTTTGGCAACCAATCGTCTGTCTGCTTGTACTCTTCTACATATAATCCATCAACATGAGCCTCACTTGTAATCCTTGGTCAACCATTTGTCCAACAGAAACCAAATTCTTTGTTATATTTGGAACATGCAGCACATCAACAAGATGTTTTACCTTCCCGTCCTCCATAGACAATGCTATGTTTCATGTATGCTCAATAGGATGCGATGTATCATCGCCTGTTTCTACATATCTAGGAACTGGCATTTTCTGCAAACTACTTAACCATTCTACATGACTGGTCATGTGATTTGAAGCACTTGAATCATTCGATTTTGAAACACCAGCAGACATCGTATTCATCATGTGATGTTGAACCAGAAACAGCTTCTCAGAATCATCTGCACTTGTGGATGTATAGTTGTTTTGCTGCCTTCTATTATTTTGATTCTTCAACCTGCAATCACGTTCAAAGTGTCCAGGTTTACCACAATCCAACATCCTTTACTATCATTACCTGAATCATTTCTTTGGAAATTTCTGTGACCTCTTTGGCTCCCCCTGCCTCGAAACTATCCTCTTCCTCCTGCATGATTCTGTTGTTGACCTTGGTCTTGGTTACTGTTTCCTCTTCCACTTCCAAAACTTCTATCTCTACCTCTTCCTTTGCCAGAGTAGAATACCTACTCATCCTTGGGAGTTTGAATCCTCACCAAGATTCTTTTCTTCAATAATCAGCATAGATACCAGATCAGAAAAATTCGGAATATTTTCCCTGGTTTGTATGGAAGTTCTGAACTGCTTATATGCAGCTCCTAAACCACAAAGGCACACTTCCACCTTATCATCATCATCTACATTCACACCAATAGATGCAAGTGACTCACATATGCTTTTGATTTTTAGAATGTAATCACTTACCGACATGCTCTTCTTTTCCAATGTATATAGCTCGTTCTTGAGTTGTAATTTTTGTGCCTTTGTATTAGTCTCATACAAAGTGAGCAAACTGTTCCAAGCCTCTTTTGGAGTCTTGGCATCCTGTGTGTGTCCAATCATGCTATCCTATATGCTAACAGATAGCCAATACATTACCTTTCGTGCTCCTTGATTCCATTCCTCATATGCTCTTAACTGGTCTATAGTCGGATTCCTTTCTAGTAACTGCGGAGCATTTTCATTCTCTCCTTCGATGTACTTCCAGTAGCCTTTTCCCATCAGGAAATTTGTCATTCTGAATCTCCAAGCATGGAAGTTGTTCTTGTCTAGCTTATCGCTCATAAGCTGACTCATTCCATCTGTGTTTTCCATTTCTGCAACAATTCACAACACTGCAAAACACTACAAGCAGCACTTCTACTTAAACACTGTCGCACTATGATGTGACAGTTCGATCTCAGAAAAACACAATTTTTGTGTATCAATAGTACACGGAATCGCTTGAAATTCTCGAACTGAACTGGAATATATGAGTGTCAACGAACACAACGCAAGTTACAATTTCTGAAACAGACTTGGATTTTCTGTGGGCCCCACCTTGCAGGCTCGAAACGGAGGTCGAGATGGCTCTGAAACTTCGATCTGACAAACTTTTGAGGTCTTCTACCTTCACGCTGATTTTCGTAGCAAACGGAGGCCGTTTGTGAAATCACGTTTTCTCCTCGCCTTGCCGCGTAGTCTTCACCGTCGCCTTCTCCACGAGCTCTCTACAACCATGCTGGCTCTGATACCATGTCACGAGTAAGGAGATAAGGATGAGAGCTCACACAAACTCTCTCACTCTCAAGGAGAAGCGCACACACAGATTGAGGCAAGGAAGAATGATCTTCTTCTTCTTCTTCTATTACATAAAAGGAATGTACAAGAATAACCTAAAAAAAGAATACAACAAGTGCAATATATAAAGATAAGTACATAAGGAAAAACCTAATGTCCGTGAATGAGTGAGATGGCAAGGAACAAATATGCCATCACTCTCGGTAGATAAATCTAATAAAGCTCAATGAAGTATCCTTGACATATACCGGTGTGACCACTATACATGTCAGAGAAATGAAAAACTGGTATGTGTCATCCTGGATCATCACATGTTGAGCTTGATATCTCAACATCATCAGCCTTGATTCCATTGATGAATTGTGTCACAATCTGCTCTTCATCAATGACTTCTCTAATGCTTGGTGCAAGATCTTAAAATTTCTAATATGAGGTGAATGCTTCCAAAACATTCCATCTCAAGTGAGAGATCTTAAAATTCCTAATATGAGGACCTAAGAAATAAGAGATAGAGTGTAGAATATATGACCTTGCCAAAGCATCCTTTGCACATTGTGTGTTTAACTTTTCTTGTTATTCTTGTGTTGCTTGACCTTTGTTTTTTAGTATAGGTATCAAATCATCTTCTGAGTTGTATACATACAAGTTTCTCCCTTGGAAGTAAGCCTCCATCCTTAGATACCATGCTGAGTATTTTCTTAGATCCAAGTTTCAATTGATAATGGGAGTTCATTACACATAATCTCCAATCTATGACTAGGCTCTGATACCACTATGAGGAGTGATGGCTAATGCACAAAGATGATTCTTTGCAAAAACGTGTTCTAGACCAGCCTAAGTAGCTCTTGTTAACCATAATACACTTTATAAGCTTCCAATATATGCATTTAGATCACCAGAGTACTTGGTAAAATCATTATCAAAACTCTATATCAGAATAGATAACTTGTGTTTGCTGAGTATCTTGAGAAAACCTTCTATTTATGGAAGAAGGTACTCAATATTTTATTCAATGTTCACAACCTCGTAACAATTGATCTATAACCTTTTGCACACTTTCAAATGAATTTTTAAGTAAACTATAACACTTTATTTCTTGAATTTAGGAGGAACATGCTCAAAACAAAATACGTAAGAAGTTGTTGAGTATAGGGTATGCACACATCTTCATTTGTTCATAGGAACCTTCTTTTTGTATATACTTAGATTTTCACATGAGAACTCCCTCTTAGACACTTTTTAATATTTCTCCTAAAGTAAGGCTTTTGGAAGCACGTAAATACCCATTCTTTTTGTAGAAGTCTAGAAAACTCCCCACGCACGTATTCTCTTTCCGTTTGAGATTTGGTTGTTAGAGAATATTTGAAAAGATCTTTTTGAGATATGTTAGTTAGGCATGTGCTCCTTTTTTACTAGTCAGAAAGAGCACATGGGAGAATGTGCTTAGCCTATATATAGAGGCTCATTTTTGTAAGGAAGGGAGCTTTTGGTCGACGTGCTCTCATGTAAAAACCTTTCAATGGAAGAACTCTCTTTTCTCTTAAGGCTTTGTGCATATATGTATTTAGTCTTGGAGTGTGAGAGAGTGAGGTGTGTGTGCATGCTAGCATTTCCTATGTGTGTAAGTAGATTGTTGCAACTTTCTTGTATTTTACATATGTGACTAGGAACCTTGACTCTCATCTCTCCATGTTTTCAAGCATGTGGCATAGCTGCGGGCTGATGGCCAATGGCTTGAACATGTTGGAGGATGGGGTGGATGAAAGGAGATTCATTCTTGAGCCTTCCTTCTTGCTTCCATGCAAGGTGGTGTGTGTCTTGGCTCCCCAAGGGCATACTACAACAACAAATTTGGTGCCATTGCCGGGGAGAACGGCCTTTCATCACTTGGAGAGCTCAAGAGCATGTGGTAAGATAATGATTTGCAACTTTTTTGCTTATACTCTTAGGTTATGTGTGTTGGCAAGGCACTTTCACCCTTCCATTGGGCCATTAGTTCCCCATTTCTTTGTTTTTGTAGGGTACATTTTAGTTCATTTTGTTTGATGCACAAGAACACTCCCTTAGCTTCCTTCTCTCTCATTCTCTCACACATACACACTTCTCCCCACAGACATTTGGGCATCACTTTCCATCTCTGTCACCTCTGTTTTAGTGACTGCCTTGGAAAGAGGGATGGGTAGTACCCTCTCTGCTCCCCTCTCTCTCTTCATCCTCAAAGAAAACCACTAAAAAAATATGATAAGTGTAAGCTTGAAATCCCCATGATTCCTCTTGCTCCATACAAAGTTGCATAGAACTTTGAATATTCGTGTTTTTCTCACGTCAAAAAATTGGGGGGGGGGGGAGGCTGGAGGCATTCCTCTTTGTTTCTCTTCCTCTCATCCTTTTAGAGGGACAGGTGATCTGACAAAGTATTGCACAAATTTGTAAGGTTGTGTATGATGGGTGAGGGGAGTATCTTCCCTCTTCTTTCATTCCCTCTCTCTAATTTTCACGGGGGGAGTGCCTGTGAGTGCTCCGCACAAGGGATGGAGTTCATTCTAAGCTCCCCTCTGTCTTTCTCTATTGCGTGGGGTTGAGCCTTGAGCTCCCCCTATTGGGGTCGAGCTTTGCTCCCCCACCCTTTCTTCCTACTGTGCATCAAGGTGGAATCTCCCCGTAAGCTTCCCCTTCGTATTATGGCCCCTTGTCTGTTGCAGGCGGAGGTACTCTATGATGCATGTGTGGGATCTTGGACACAAATCTGGAAGCATGAAGACTCATCTACTTCGGCCATGGACTGGTATGGTTGATCCCTTCCTACAGATCTGTCGAGGGTTGGAGCCCGATGCGGGCACCCCCTTCACTTCCATCTGCGGGTTTGAGCTCCTATGGAGTTCCCCTAGGTGCACTTACCGTGCCTGGAACTCTGATGCCTATCAACTAACGGGTGCCAAGGGTCGTACAAGCTTCAGCATTGAAATGGTGTATACGCATCCCTCGGCATTCTTCCACTGTGCAGATATGCACCCCACTCGATTCCCCTTAATGGCCTGCTATGGGATCGAATTCTCTGATGCTTCTTGGTGATGCCCAATGTGCTCTAACTAGGATAAGCCCCCTTTAGGGAGCTCTCCTATGATGGCTCCGTTGAATTTCACTCTAGCAAACTGGGAAGAAATCATTGCAGACAAAATGGAAAAGCTTGATTTCATTAATGATATTGTCAAAATTTCATGCCGATCTTGTCGACTTGGAGACAATGAAAAGAGGTTGCGTCATTTTTGACAGAGGACGGTTGGCGCGCATAGTGAGACTGAAGGATGGATGATTTAATCCTCTGAGAGGGCAGTAAATGGTATCATGTTGTGTCGAATCACTGTGTGGATTGCGAGCTCCTTGTGGCTCCTCAATCGTGCCCTCCAGTCGGCTCTGCACCACAGCCCTGAATCATAGGGTAGAACTCATGTCAAGCCCCCACTACACTCTTCTCAGAGACTGTTGATGTGGCTGTTGTTGCTCAAAATGGTGGAGCATATAAATCTATGCTGAAATGTTGTTCAATCTTTGGGCGATTCTTGGACACTCAGAGAAGAGATCCTTGTTGAAGAAATCCAAAGATTTTGTTGCTAATAGGGTCACCTATGCCCTTTGACAAGAACTAACGGTGATCACCCTTGCCCATATTGGGAAAACTCTTCAATTGCATGAGGGTGGTCTCATCATGAACAGAGGTCCTCTGCTTCTCATCGTGAAAGGGTTGCGACATGACGGTGTTGAACTATGGTGAATGATGCAAAAGTTTGATAGTGGCATCAACAAATTTCAAAGCTTCCTGCAAACCTTCATGGTATACAAAACGTCGATGGAACAGATCAGGTTGCTCAACCTTGCTGCTCTCATTATGCTTCAATTTTTCAGCCCAAGTGTCGATAATATCTGGAATCGAGGTTAAAGAGGCTTGTAAGTACCCTTGACACAAACATTTCGGGAAATGAACCAAATTCTTGTGTGCACCATCAAAGCGCATGTGGCTAGTATTTTGAAGAACCATTGTAGGAGGAACCATGGCAGGGGTGGCTATGGCTGGTTTATGTGGGAGATCAGAGGTCTACGAGAATATTGCAGCAGAGATATCTCGATGTAAATTTGTTGGCAACTAAATGAAAGGGCCTGTTCTTATACATAATAAACAGAATCATTTTACTCAAGAGGATCTCCCACGATTAATTCAAGGAGGATATGACATTTGTTGTGGGCAGGGTCAGAGTTGATGGAAGCCAAAGATGCTCATCCATTTGAGTTCTTTTGGTCTCCCATAAAAATGGGCCTGATACCCACGACTTGCTAAAATCGGTTATGAAATGTCTCCATATGATGTGATATGTTTATAACTGTTGACTCCAATGCTTTTTCTTCTGTATTTCAGATTTGATGGATATAAAACTTGGAGTGTGGTTTAGGTGGAGGTTTTGTGACAGCCCTTTATGAATGGTGTCCACACCTAACCAAATACAGCACCATGCATAGAAGCTTCGGATTTGACACTTTACCCTCAATGGATAATATTGTTGGACTAAATGGGTTCAACAAAGTCATATTTTTCATTACAACACCTGAATTGGCTGTGAACACTCCATGTGTTGATGCTAGGATTTGAGAAATGCATTTTTGATGCCACTCGACTTGGGGCAAGGCAATGAAAATCTCATCGGTCTAGGTCACTTTGATGTGAACAAGAGCTGAAGATACTAAGGAGGAACTTGAAAGCTGTATCACTCATACTCATGAACAAAATAATGAAGGCAACTCTGCTCAAGTCTTAGAAGAATTTGGTGGAGTTCTTGTAACAGGTGTTCACAAGGATCATAATATTTGGAGACTCTACATCAATTACAAGAGATGTGGCCCTCTAGTCTAGTGCAGATATTGGCAAGAATGACATTACACATATGCTGATGCTACCACAAGTCTGAAAGTGTGAGAACATGGATAATGTACAGAAAGAGTTAAAATGGCATCTGCCTGCCTTGGAGAAGCTTTCGTAGAAAGAGGATGCACATCAGAAAGTGCTCCTCAACTGATCCTGAGGTTGAACAGCTTGTTGAGGCCTCATGTGGGTATTGGGATAAACTTTAATATAATTCAGCCATGAGTTTGGTGTCTTTCAGCTGGGAGGACATGCCTCGTTCAATATTATTGCTGCTCCTGTATTTGTGGAAGCTAGTTATGAGTGCATCAAGGCACTAAAGTTTTTGTTGGAAAGCTTCCACAAGGGTGTTGCTGCCAAGAAGATTCTGAGGGTCCCATAAGAATCTTAAGCTCTCAATCACTATAAGATTGAGCAAAACAGCACAAGTATTGGCTGGAGGTGGCTCATGGAATTGATAATGTTGCTGCAACTCCAAGTTGACATAGGAACGAGTCCTTCGAACCTTGATGATCATGCTGGAGTGCAAAGAAATTCTTCTGCTAGCCAAGCTCATCCTTACTCAGAGGCTACTGCCAACAGGGAGAAGGCATGGAGGAAAAAGAATTCCCAGAAGATATGTGAGGCATGTGCTGCTCTTGCAAAGGGTGGCTAGAGGAGATATCTACATCAGGAAAACTACCAGGGATGTGTCCACTTCCCTATCTATCTCAGCCTGCATGATCTAAGTCAAAGTGAAATATGCTCAGCAAACATATATGTTGGTGAGGAGGATCTTGGCAGGCTGATCGATTCATTCAGTCAAGCACATGCTTTTATAATTGGCTACCAGCAAGATTGAGGACCAAGGTGAAGCTCTATTAGAAGTCATCAGCCAGGAGCTCTGTCCATAGGAAATTTTCTTTGTCAAAGACATTACCATGGTGAACTGCATCATGTGCTTAGAGGGACAAGAGTCCTTCTCAGGCTGGTGCCATATGCTACAATAGAAGAAAGAGACTCAAAAAAGGAAGAAATCAAACCTCTTCTACAGTGTCTCAATTACAAAAATCAGGAATTATTGCAATCGACAACTTCTGATATGTATTTATCAATGAAGAGAAATGTCTGAAGAAGGAAGTTTTGTGAACAACCTTCATTTTTGAGGAAGCAAAAATAATTGAATGAGCTATGATACCTGATGTCTTGCTCATTTAGCTTGCCTTTAGGCATCATGGATGGCTGAGGAAGGTTGATAGGTAACTGAAACACCCTCCTGCTCCGAATGTCCCTTCCCAAGTATTCATCTGTAGAGTTGTCCCTATCTAATACCAATAGGAACTTGGTTGTGGTTGATGATCAGATGGCACCATTTCTGAGTCCTGCAGCTACTTCTCAAACACCATGACCCATCAGCAGCCAAAAGAATATAACAAGCACATTCACTGACATATGGGCAAGGCTCAACAAAAGATGTAGCAATAGATCTGTTGGCAATATTACTACAAAAATTGGTCTTGAGTGCTCGATGATGTGTGTACTATCCTCGCTCTCAAATATTTCTGTGCTTGATGCGATTATGAATCTGATGTTCTCTGTGGTCTTCTCTGACCACCTATTCATGCCATGTGAAATTGTTGTCATGAAGACTGAGGGGTCAACGATATAGGGATGATCACTAAATGGGGGCATTCTGTCAAAACTGAGTGAACCAGGAGAAGAAACACCTTGAGAAGTGTGCTGGAGTGGCATTGCAACTCTTGGCCAGACTGGGCTCTCAGTTGCAATTATTAAATCACTCATACTGCTGATTTTCTACTTTACTGATTGTAGCTGATGATTCAGGGAGGTATAAGCAACATCACATAGTAAGTATGAAAAAATTTGAATGGCACCATCTCCACCATCTGCTGAGCTTTTGAGGGTCTAGACAAAAATGATGGATCGTACCTATACGCGGATATGATCTGAATATAGGTCAAGCTGGTGGGTCCAAATGGCCAAGCATGAGCTAGGGTTATTTGTGCTGATTATTTTCTTTATGCTTCTGGTAAGTTCTTTTAACAGGATACTAGATTCAAGGAAATTCCTTTCGGTCTTCTAAAACTTAAAGATGAAGGATGTTGTGGTCTGGGGACCTTGTTCAGAGATTGTTGTGCTAAAGGATAGTGCTTTTTCTAGGCTCACATCTGCAAATAATGTTGGCTGTGGTGTCTATACAACCCATGCTTTCACATAAGGCAGCTGTTGACCATGTCCAAAGATTCCCATGTGAAACTGGGGCATTGAATCATTGTAGCTTAGCCCAACTCTGGATAATAGTACTAAATCAAGCAACATGGCACAGGCTGGATTGCAAGGGCACTATACTGGTGGACCAGCCAAATCCTTATTTTGGAGCTTTACTTGCTATCATTTTTAATGTGCCTTTTGAGGTTGCTGCATATCATTTGCAGGCCAAGCATGTGCATAAAGGGAATGGATAGAGGTGGCTCCCGGGCTTTAGAGCCTACTGTTGATCTTTAGTCAATATCTTGCAGGTTAATGGCTTCAGAAGCACCAGGTTTGCTGACTGCTGACAGGGATTCTGCATGACATTTTTCATGCGGTCTGTTAATTGATGGTTTTCTACCCGCAAATTCCAGGAAACTAAGTCCTGTGGCTTTCAAATGGTTCAAGCTCCTTGCTTTATTGTTTATATATGAATATTCAGCAGATATTGGCTGGCACAGGATTTTTGGGGTTATTTTATGACTACACCAAGTTGGGGATTGTCTCTGTTGCCCTTGCCCTCTCTTGGAGAGAATAAATGTTATTGCTTTGTTGTGTACAGATAATTGTCTCTCAGATTCACAGATGGTCGGGGATGACAGTCAAGATTCAATTGTGAATTTCTTCGGTGACTGTCCCTTCTCGGGGACTATGTCTCAAGTCCTATCTACACACAACAAGATACTAAAAGTGCTTTCTACATGTTGGTGATGGTGCACACTCACCAATCAGGAAGCTTGATGGATGCCAAAGCTAGTGGTGCCCTGTCAATCTAATTCTGACTCAGGTTGTGCTGTTAGATACTGGACTTGAGATACAAAGAACAAGCATGGTTATCATGAAAAAGAAAAAGGGATTATCAGGGAGCTTGCTATTTTTGGATGTGTGATTGCCCTATTTTGGGGATTGTGTCCACTTTCCCAGTCATCCTGTGGGAAGATTTGTACATCTTTGATGCTAGGACTGCTATCCTAAGTGTTGTGTATGCTGTGTCCTTTCTTGCTTTGTCTTGTTTGCAATGGTTGTGTATGCACATTGAGTTTTTGGACTTGCAGTTTTTAGGTCCTCTAAAGACTTACTCAGAGGGATTGCTGCATTTTTGGCAACACAGGCTGCTGTGTACATGGTTGGGTTGACTGCCCCCCAAGGGGATTGTGTCGCTCAACATTGAAGACCTGAAGACTTGATGGGCTGCAGATTTCAAGAATTGAAGACTCAAACTTGGACCAATTCTGCAATGTATGCCCCTCTGGTCTTAGCTCTGTCGAGGACGACAAAGTCTAGGGAGAGGAGGGTGTTGAGTATAGGGTATGCACACATCTTCATTTGTTCATAGGAACCTTCTTTTTGTATATACTTAGATTTTCACATGAGAACTCCCTCTTAGACACTTTTTAATATTTCTCCTAAAGTAAGGCTTTTGGAAGCATGTAAATACCCATCTTTTCGTAGAAGTCTAGAAAAATCCCCACGCATGTATTCTCTTTCCTTTTGAGATTTGGTTGTTAGAGAATATTTGAAAAGATCTTTTTGAGTTATGTTAGTTAGGCATGTGCTCCTCTTTTGCTAGTCAAAAAGAGCACATGGGAGAATGTGCTTAGCATATATATAGAGGCTCATTTTTGTAAGAAAGGGAGCTTTTGGTCGACATGCTCTCATGTAAAATCCTTTCAATGGAAGAACTCTCTTTTCTCTTAAGGCTTTGTGCATATATGTATTTAGTCTTGGAGTGTGAGAGAGTGAGGTGTGTGTGCATGCTAGCATTTCCTATGTGTGTAAGTAGACTGTTGCAACTTTCTTGTATTTTACATATGTGACTAGGATCCTTGACTCCCATCTCTCCATGTTTTCAAGCATGTGGCATAGCTGCGGGTTGATGCCCAATGGCTTGAACATGTTGGAGGATGGTGTGGATGAAAGGAGAGTCATTCTTGAGCCTTCCTTCTTGCTTCCATGCAAGGTGGTGTGGGTCTTGGCTCCCCAAGGGCATACTACAACAGAAGTCGAGGGGGTAATCTTGACTTTTTAGGAAGATGAAGATACACACACATAGTAACCTTGATTTACTCATATCTCAAGCTCTACAAATCCAATGACTATAAAAACTTTTAGAAAGGCTTAAAACATTCTAAATTCATATTCCAATTGATAGATTGGATAAGAAGATCACACACATAAAGAAATGACTTAGGGAACTTGATAGACTTTAATCAATGTATTGTAACCATAGAAATAGAAAAATGTATCTATGAAAATGAGATATAAATTTGTTGCTAATTGAAAAAATATTCAATGCGAGAGTGAAGGAATTCTCTATATTCAAGGCAAGTGATTAATCACTCAAAGTGAGTGTGATGATGAGCTCATGTCCCACAACTAAGGTGACTAGTGTATATATACACTTTTGCGTCATAATTGTTGATTAATTCCACCTAAAAGTGATCCAAAATTTTAGGAATCGACTTGATTTTTCTAATTCCAATTTAAGTCATTGTATTTGGATCCCAATGACTCCATGAGATTCTCTCCAATTATTCATATAGTTTTTACTAAGATAAAACTTGATATTAACCTTAGAACTTGATCCATTGTATAATATCCTATTAAGCATCAAATGTCATGAGAAATCCCTTTGCATAAGTCAAGCACTTAGGCTTCCTTCATGTACCAATAAATGAAATAAAATGTGCTTTTAGTACCTTATATAACTGCTTTAGCTTTGGAATGTTGAATTGTTTTATCCTTTCCTATCATAACCTTATCTTGGGGATCTTCTTGTTCCAAAATTGAACATACATGAACTTCTCATGTGGAGGTTTGATGTCCAAACTCAACATCATTCCTTCTCCTGAGAAATAACCTTAAAACCTTCTTTTAAAGTATTTATGAAGCATGTTTTCTTACTTAATATGACATGAACACAAATCAATTTCTTTATGAAACTCTAAGAACATGAAGAACACTAGATAGAACATTTTTCACTTGTACCATTATAACTACACAAATCAATTTCTTTGAAACTCTAGGAACATGACGAACACTAGATAGAGCCTTTTTTCACTTGTATTTGCAAGCCTTATATCTCTAATATGTTCAATCAAAGTTGATTATCATCACCTGATTCAATGCACTCTTTTCCACGGTACTTTTATATTAATGAGCACATTTCCTTGGCCTTACATGTGATTATTATAGCTTGATTCAATCTAGATGTTTTTACCATCATCATAAGAGCTTATATACTCATGTCTCTTTGCAAGTAATCTATCATTGCCTCCTTCATTTGAGGTGCTTGCATAGTTGCTTTGACTCCTTTGATGCCTCCATTTGTCTTCCATTCTTGATAACAATCACTAGCATAGTTTCCTATTTTTTCACAATGATAGAATGTTATACTCTTATGTGAATTGTAGGAGCGAAATCCTCTTGCTCTTCATCTAGCTCATCCTCTTCCTTGTGTCTTATCATTTGATTTATACTTTCTATCCTTTGAACTATTTTGATTGTAGTTGGAGTTGTTGTAATCTCTTCCTTTTTTTCTTGAGCCTCATCTTGAGCTCCTTCATTTCCCTCGGCCTACACACAACATTTTGTTGTGACTGTTGTTTCCTATGGAGCCACCAATGTTAAGATTTTCTATGACACACTGGGAGATTATTGTTCAAAAGAAGGATATGCATCTTTGAAATTCATAAAAGATACAAAAGGCTTCCATTTTTAATCTTTTATCAATCCATTTAGAGTGCAAGAAAAAGGATCCTCACCATCAAATATTGTGCAGATAGAAGTTAAAACATCTCTTAGCTTCTTAATCTCCAAAGTACATTCAAGTATGGACTGATTTGGACTTTTCTTGATTATGTTCAACTCATTCTTGAGTTTAAGTTTCCTAGCTCTTGTATTTGTCAAATGTATCCTTTCTTAAGCTTTTCAAGAATCTTTAGTTATGCCTAGATGTTGAAAATGCCCTACTATGGAATCACTAATGACATGCGAAATGAGAAACATCACTCTGCTATTCCTCTCATCCCATTATTTTGCTTGCCTTCTTTGACCTTCTATGGTTGTAGCTTGATTGAATTTTCAATCATGATGCCCCACAAGCCTCTAGGCATTACTTAGTTTTTCATTATAAGCTTCCACTTATCCTTACTAAACTTCTATACTTGTTGAGCCAACTCATCTATTGAAAATTTTTCAAAAACTTTGAGAGTCAGCACGTGTAGTTATGTAGTCATTTTGTTTTCAATTTATGAAGATTCCCATTGATTTTGTGGAGAACTATTTCTCCTATGCATAATAAGGAGCCTGTCATGAGCCCTTGTAGTTTCAACACTTTGCCAAATACCTTCACCTTGGATTACATGCTTCTCTAAGTTAAAATATCAAATTGATCTATGGACTACAAAACTCAACTAGAAACATGAGACTTCCAAGAAACTATTAATCACTTAATTTGGATTTTTTGGTCAAATAATTGAATGGACCAAAATAGATGACCTATCCATAGAGGTATGCTAAAAATTGGACTTTAGGTTCGAAATGATAACTCAAGTAATACAATATAGAGTAACAAATAGTTAGTATTTTGTGTTCAAATCAATTATGTGTGTTATTGTTAGCCACCACTATGTGAGTACCTGAATTGTATCACCTAGCTATCCAATTATGTGTTTTTTTTAAATATAAAAATACTTAGTTCTACATATAGTTTAAATCTGAGTAGAAAAGCAATTTGGTATCAGGGATTCTCGTAGTTATTGATTCAATAATCATACAAGCTATTGGTTCTTGCATTAGTGAATAATTATGCTAATCACCACTATTAAGTAGTAAAGATATTTTAATAGTGGTTAGAAATGTGCCTTGATAATTTAAATAATATTTTAAGAGGGAGCTTAAAAGATCTAGAAAATGTTCCTAACAATGTTCTTCCAACACAAATGCCAGAGACGCATTTCCAAAAAGTGGTTAGAACACATCCAAGGGAAGGAGACATCCAAAAAAGGGAGGATAAATCCAACAAAGGAAATAACAACTTCAAAACGTCACTAAAGAATATCAAAAGATGATTTAAGCACAACAAAATTTGAAAGAGCTAGTCCCTAAATCCCAGGTTACAATCACTTCATCGTTACCAAAGCCCATCCAAGCTAATGCTTCCATGCCCCAAGCGGAGACTATAACACTAGATATGGAGGTTTCATGGAAAGTTGAACTATGGGACCAAGTCTTAGAACCAAAATGGAAGAATGAGGTCCACATATATTACAAACCTCCTTTCTCAAGTACAACACAAATGTTCCTTCTTGGAGTTCCAAATGGACAAGAGATTGATGAGAAAGGCTTACCTCTCAAGCAGCCAATAATTCCAAAGTCATGGGTTGATGTAGTACATGTTGGAGTTTGAATTCTATGGAACCATGTGAATTGCACAAGGAAGAAGAAGAAGCTTGGATCACAACAAATAGTACTAAATGTATTACCACTAGAATGTACAAAGTTAAGTAGCTTAGGGTAATAGGCATATATACAAGCCAGGGGGAAAAACCTCCTAAAGAGGGAAAAAGTGCCCCAACGGTCCTAGAGTGTTCACAAACATCACTACCTAAATATATCAACAAATTCCCATTGGACGTGATGCAGTGAACAAGGATTTGGCACGCATGTATAAGGAAGTGTGAAGCTATGTGGAATCAATCCACAAAAGGAAGTAAGCCCAAAGCTTTGCAGAAAGCTTCAAACTTCTCCCTAGGCATAGCCTTTGTGAAAAGGTTTGCAATGTTCTCCTATGTGGGCACAAATTCCAAATGGATCTCTTCAATAGAGAACCTCTCCCTAACATAATGATAGTGCACCTCAATGTGCTTAGTGCGAGCATGGAACACATGGTTTTTCACAACTGCCAATGCACTCTGACTGTCAGTGAAGATGATGGTGGTAGAGGACTAACCAACACCCAAATCAGCCATAAGGTGTTTGAGCCACACAAACTCAATAGTCACTATGAAAGCTACCCTATACCGACGCTCACAAATAGAAATGGCCATAATAGGTTGCTTCTTGCTCAACCAGGATATGCATGAGCTACCAAGCATGAAGCAAAAACCACTAGTGGATACAGGAGTGTCATAGAAACCAGCCCAGTGAGAGTTAAAAATGTTGGAGATAGACGTGTGCGGAAGCACGCAAACAGCACAAGGAAGAAGAAGAAGCTTAGAGCACAAACACACAATACTGATTGTATTACTAGAGAATGTACAAAGATAAGTAACCCATTAGGGCAATAGGCGTATATACAAGCCGGGGGAAAAAAACCTCCTAAAAGAGGGAAAAAAGTGCCCCGGCAGTCCTAGTGTGTTCACACACATCACTACCTAAATATAGCAACAAATCCCCCCTGGGAGTGATGCGGTGAACAAGGAGCTGGCACTCATGTATAAGGAAGTGCCAAGCTATGTGGAAATCACTCCAGAAAAGGAAGTAAGCCCAAAGCTTTGCGGAAAGCTTCAAACTTCTCCCTAGGCAGAGCCTTCATGAAAAGGTCTGCAATGTTCTCCTGCGTGGGCACATATGCCAAGCTGATCTCCAAAGCAGAGAATCTCTCCCTGACATAGTGATAATGCACCTCAATGTGCTTAGTGCGAGCATGGAACATAGGGTTCCTCGCAGCTGCCAATGCGCTCTGACTGTCAGTGAAGATGGTGGTGGCAGAAGACTGGCCAACACCCAAATCAGCCATAAGGCGTCTGAGCCACACACACTCAACAGTCGCTGTGAAAGCTGCCCTATACTCAGCCTCACAACTGGAAGTGGCCACAGTAGGCTGCTTCTTGCTCAACCAAGATATACATGAGCTACCAAGCATGAAGCAAAAACCACTAGTGGACACACGAGTGTCATAACAACCAGCCCAATCTGAGTCAGAAAAAGCATGCAAATCTGGTGGTAGTGATCCCCCCTTGGGATAAAACAACCCAAGGATCCGAATACCACTCAAGTAGCGAAAGATGCGCTTAACCGCCTTCCAATGCATGACTCCTGGGCAATGCATAAACCTCCTCATCTGTGAAATAGCAAACTGAATATCTGGCCAAGTAATGCATAAGTAAATCAAGCATCGAACAGCCTGCTAATAGAGAAGAGCATCAAATGCATCTCCAACATCATGAAGAATCAATCGTAAACCTGTCTCCATAGGTGTGGCAATAGGCTTACAGTCTTCAAGGCCAAAACGCTGCAATAATGTGTCAATATATTTCGTTTGACACAAAGCCATTCCACCATCAACTTGCATAAACTGAATGCCTAAAAAGTGATGCAAATGCCCCAAATCAGACATCTCAAATGAGGCATGCAAATCAGCCTTGAAATCAGCAATACGCTTCTCTATAGGACGAGTGAGCAGCATGTCATCAACATAGACAACAATGATCAGAAGCACATCATTAGCACGCTTAACATATAAGGTGCTTTCAGTTGGACTGTTCACAAAACCATGTGCAACCAGATAGGCATGTATCTTCTCATACCAAGCACGTGGTGCTTGCTTTAAACCATATAATGCCTTCTTTAACCTACACACCTGGTTTTCATGCCCTTTCTGCACAAAGCCACGGGGCTGAAAAACATACACTTCTTCATGCAAGTCACCATTCAGAAATGTTGTTTTAATGTCCAACTGATGTACATTCCAACCATGATGGGCTGCAAGTGCACAAATGCTCCGAACAGTAGTCATACGGCATGTAGGTGCAAAGGTCTCATCAAAATCAATGCCTCTTTCCTACGCATAACCCTTTGCAACAAGCCTAGCCTTATACCTCTCAACTGTACCATCAGGTTTACGCTTCAGCTTGTATACCCACTTAGTGCCAATGGCCTTCTTGCTAGGAGGCAAGTCACATAAAGACCATGTACCATTCTTCATTATAGCATCATATTCAGATTGCATGGCAGCCATCCAATTTTCTGAATTCTGTGCTTCATCAAAAGAAACAGGCTCATTCTCATCACAGAGACTAGAGGAAGCCATAACATAGCAATCTAATGCAAAGGAGGCACTATGAGAGCCTGAACGAGTACGATATGACAAAGGTGCATCTAATTTGCTGTCACGCAAAGTCTGCACCAGCCATTTTGGCATAGTTTTTGCCTGCTCAATATCAGCTCTCTCATCAACAAGTGCATCATGTAAATCTGCATCAGAAATAGAATGATCTGCATCATCATATGAAACCTGCAAAGGCTGAGAAGTTGCCTCATTAGGACCAGCACTAGATTGTCCACCTGTAAAAAGAGGCATCAACGTATCATACATGTCTTTGGAGCTAAGAGATGTCTCCTTAGTACATGAAAGCAATGGCTGAATAGCATCTTCCACAAAGACAACATCACGGCTAACCAGAATGTGTTTAGTCTATGGATGATACAGACGATAGCCTTTACTTTCAAAACTGTACCCAACAAAAATACATTTTACTGCCTTATCATCCAATTTTATGCGATGTTGTTCAGGCACTAATGCATATGCCAAACAACCAAAAACACGCAGATGAGCAACAGATGGCTTGCGGTCATGCCAAGCCTCATATGGAGTGATAGACTGCAGTGCTTTAGTGGGACACCTGTTCAGTACATATGCTGCACACATGACAGCCTCAAGCCAGAAACTATGTGGTAAAGCCTAACTCTTGACCATGCACCTCGCCATCTCCATGAGTGACCTATTCTTTCATTCAGCAACTCCATTTTGTTGAGGTGCATACGGCACTGTACACTAGTGTTTTATCCCATGTTCAGCCAGAAATGCATTAAAATCAGAAGACATATATTCCCCTGCTCGATCAGAACGGAGGGTGCCCATTTTACATGCTGACAGATTTTCAACCAAAACCAAAAACTGTTTAAAGCACATGAACACTTCGGACTTTGCTTTGAGTGGATATACCCATGCATGCCTGGAAAAATCATCAATGAAAGTCACGAAGTAAAGGTAATTCCCAAAAGAGGGTGTCTGCATAGGACCACAGACATCACTATGTACAAGCTCAATTTCTGCATAGCCCGAACTGAACCATCTTTTGGAAAGGAGGAACGCTGCATTTTGCCCAAAATACAGCCTTCACATACATGTTTTCCAGGTGCCTCAAGCTTGGGCAAAGAAGACACCATATCAGATTTCTGCAGGCGTAGCAAACTAGCAAAATTCAGATGACCAAAGCGTGCATGCCAAAGCTTTGCATCTAACATAGCCTGAGAATCATGAACTGCACATGCCGAATCATTCACAGATCTTTCATAGTCTATGAGCTTATATAGCCCACGACATAAAATGCCAGAAGCAATAATCACATCGCCATTTGATAGATCATGAACTGTACACCTGTCATCAACGAATTTCACAACCAAGCCAATCTTGGCTAATGCAGAAACTGATAACAAATTCTTCTTGATCCTTGGCACAAATAAAGCATCTGACAAGGTGAAAGAACTACCATCAGCAGTAGTCAGAATGATCTTACCAACTCCCATAACAGGATAAGAGGAGTTGTTGCCGCATGTGACAGTATTCCCTGTAGGGGCAGGCTCGAGTGAAGAGAAGAAACTGCGCTACAAGGTAATATGTTTGGTCGCTCCACTGTCAAAGTACCAAACATCTGAGTCCACTATAGACATGCATTGCTCATGAGAAGATGGGTCAAAATTGCAAACAGTAGTAAATGCCCATTCTTCTTCCTGCACAATATTAGCAGACTCTATTTTTGGTGTAGAGGCTTCTGCAACAACCATTTCTCCTTTTTCTTTGCCTCTTTTGCAGCCAGTTTTGGACAGTTCTTTATGGTATGATCATTCCCTTTACAGTACTTGCAAAACAATTTCTGCTTTTCTGATTTCTTCTCATCTTTATCCTGATTCTTCGAATGTGCAGCATTTGCAGATTTCTGCTTACTAGTAGAAGAGCTCCATTTTCCTTTGCCCTTCTGACTAGCCAGGAAAGCTTGATCTGCAATACGCATAATGGACCTGTTCTGCCTGGACTGATCTTCCTGCAACAGAACAGAGACTAACCCCTCAAATGATAAGGCATTCGGATTTCTTTTCATCATCAATCGAAGAGTAGAAGAAAAACTCTAATATGAATCAGGAAGACCATTCAGAATGGTCTGCACAAGTGAGCTATCTGGTATAACCTCATCAGCAGAAATCAATTGTTCCTTCAAATCTTTGATCTTCATTAGGAAACTGTCCATAGAATCACCTTCATTCATATGCTTACTCTCCAATTGTTTTCGGAGGTAAGCAACACGAGCCTCATTCCTAGCTTGGTACAATGTGGTAAGTGTACCCCAAGCACCCCTAGCTGTTCTGCAAGAGCGAATATGAGGGATAATGGCACGTTTGACAGACAAAGCTATCAATGCATGTGCCTGGGCATCTCTGCCATCCCAACGAATTTGCTCTACAGTAGGTGCAACAGAAACAGCAGCACGAACAGGAATCTGTGGAATATCATCTTCGACACCATCTTCATCAGCTCCAGCACCTGTATTTGCAGTACCTGTCATTGCAGGTGTAACAGGACGTCTTTCACCACCCTGCACAATGTTCCACAATCCTTTTGCAACCAAAACATGTCGCATCATATAAGCCCATAATGGGTAGTTGGTACCATCCAACTTATCCTCAACAACCAACATACGGAATACATCACTGCTTTCAGTCATGGCCGGTGACTAAAATACCTTGATGCAGAAAATTGACTGTATCTCAAAAAGTTGAACAGAACTGCCCAGACGAGTTCTGCTAGACCTGTACCAGACTTCGAGATGCTTAAACTGGCGAACAAAAACTTGTATATACCTTTGGCACAAAAAGATGAAATAGCCTACACAAGCACTGCGATAGTGCGTTCAGAGGCCGAAACGAGCTCAGATCACGATTTCGGCACCACACAGCGAAGCTGTTTTTATCTCGAAAACACGTTGAGTATGCTCACTGAAATTTGTGCGATTTTGAGATTGCAAACAGAGGAGTGTCGACGGCACCCTAGATGAAGCGACGACCTGCTCTGATACCAATTGTTGGAGATACACGTCTGCGGAAGCACGCGAACAGCACAAGGAAGAAGAAGAAGCTTGGAGCACAAACACACAATACTGATTGTATTACTAGAGAATGTACAAAGATAAGTAGCCCATTAGGGCAATAGGCATATATACAAGCCGGGGGAAAAAAACCTCCTAAAGAGGGAAAAAAGTGCCCCGGTATTCCTACTGTGTTCACACACATCACTACCTAAATATATCAACAAAAAAAGCATGTAAATCTTGCAGTAGTGAACCCCCCTTGGGATAAAACAATCCAACCAGCAAGGTACCACTCAAGTAGCCAAAGATGAGCTTAACCATTTGCCAATGCTTGACACCAGGGCAATGCATAAACTTGCTCATCTCTGAGAAATCAAACTGAATGTCTAGCCAAGTAATGCATAAGCATATCAAGCATCCAATAGCCTGTTGATAGTGAACAGCATCAAATGCATCTCTATCATCATGAAGACTCAATTGTAAACATGTCTCCATAGGAGTGGCAATAGGTTTGCAATCTTCAAGCCCAAAACACTACAATAATGTTTCAATATATTTTGTTTGACACAAAGTTATTCAACCATCAACTTGCATAAACTAAATGCTCAAATAATGATGCAAATGCCCCAAATCTGACATCTCAAATGAGCCACGTAGATCACCCTTGAAATCTACAATATGCTTCTCATGAGGACCAGTGAGGAGCATGTCATCAACATACACAAAAGTGATCAAAAGCACATCATTTGCATGCTTAACATATAAGGTGCTCTCAGTTGGATTGTTCTCGAAACCGTGTGTTATCTGGTAGGCATGCATCTTTTCATACCAAGCATGTGGTACTTGCTTCAAACCATATAATGACTTTTTCAACCTGCATACTTGGTTTTCTTGCCCTTTTGCACAAAGCCACAGGGCTAAAAAACATACACTTCTTCATGCAAGTCACCATTCATAAATGCAGTTTTAGTGTCCAACTCATGCACATTCCAAGCATGATGAGCTGCAAGTGCATAGATGCTATGAACAGTAGTCATTCGGCAAGTAGGAGCAAAGATCTCATCAAAATCAATGCCTCTTTCGTGAGAATTTCCCTTTGCAACAAGCCTAGCCTTACACTTGTCAACTATTCCATCAGGCTTACACTTTAGCTTGTATACCCACTTAGTGCCAATGGCCTTCTTGCAAAGAGACAAGTCACATAAAGATTAGGTACCATCCTTCATTATAGCATCATATTTAGACCGCATGCATCCATCCTATTTTCTCAATTTTGTGCTCCATCAAACGGGACACGTTCATTCTCATCAAAGAGACTTGATGCACGCATAGCATAGAAATCTGATGCAAAAGAGGCACAATGAGAACCTGAACAAGCATGATATGATAGAGGTACATCTAATTTTCTCTCAAAAAAAGTGTACACTAGCCATTTTGGCATAATTTTTGCCTCCTCAATATCTGCTCTCTCATCAACAAGTGCATCATGTAAATCTACATAAAAACTGGAATGATCTACATCATCACATGAAACATGTAAAGATTGAGAAGTTTCCTCATTAGGACCAACACTAGACTATCCACCTATAAAAAGGGGCGGCAAAGTGTCATACATGTCTTGGGAGCTAACAGTTGTCTCCTTCGTACATGAAAGTAATGGATGAATAGCATCTTCCACAAAACAAAAACAACATCATGGCTAACCAAAATGTGTTTAGTCTATGGATGATACAGGCGATAGCCTTTGCTTTCAGAACTATACCCAACAAAAATACATTTCACTAATTCATCATCCAATCTCCTATGTTGTTGTTTAGGCAGTAATGCATATGCCAGACAACCAAAAACATGCAGGTGAGCAACAAATGGCTTACAACAATGCAAAGCCTCATATGGAGTGATAAACTAAAATGCTTTAGTGGGATAGCTATTAAGTACATATGTTGCACACATAAAAGCCTCAAGCTAGAAACTACATGGTAAAGTCTGACTCTTGACCATACACCTTGCCATCTCCATGAGTGACAAGTTCTTCCTTTTAGCTACTCCATTTTGTTGAGGTGTATATGCCATTGTACACTGATGTTTTATTCATGCTCAACTAGAAATTCATTAAAGTCAAAAGACATATATTCCCCCCCTCGATCAGAAAGAAGGGTGCCCATTTTACATGCTGAAAGATTTTTAGCCAAACCCAAAAACTTTTTGAAGCACATAAACACTTCGGACTTATGCTTTCAATGGATGTACCCATGCATTCTTGGAAAAATCATCAATGAAAGTCATGAAGTAAAGATAGTTTCCAAAAGAGGGTGTCTGCATAGAACCACACACGTCACTGTGAACAAGCTGCAATTTCTAAGTAGCTCAAATTGAACCATCTTTTGGGAATGAGGAATGCTGAGTTTTTCCCAAAATACAACCTTCATAGACATGTTTAATAGGTGACTCAAACTTGGGTAGAGAGGACACCATTTTAGATTTCTATAGTGGTAGCAATCTAGCAAAATTCAGATGACCAAAGCATGCATACCAAAGCTTTGCATCTAACAAAGCTTGAGAATCATGTACTACACATGCTGAATCATTCACAAATTTTTCATAGTCTATGGGCTTATATAGCCCACAACATAAAATGCTAGAAGCAATAATGACATTACCATTTGACAGATCATCAACTATACATCTATCATCAACAAATTTGACAACCAAGCCAATCTTGGCTAAAGCTGAAATTGATAATAGATTCTTCTTGATCCCTAGCACAAATAAAACATCTGACAATGTAAAAGAACTACCATCAGTAGTAGTTAGAATTATCTTACCAACTCCCATGACAAGATAAGAGGAATTGTTGGAACATGTGATAATATTCCTTGTAGGGACAGGCTTGAGTGAAGTGAAGAAACTGTGCTGCAAGGTAATATGTTTGGTTGCCCCACTATCAAAGTACCAAACATCTGAGTCTACTGTAGACATACATTGTTCATGACAAGATCAGTCATAACTCTAAACAATGGTAAATGCCCATTTTTCATTTTGCACAAGATTAGGAGACTCTACTTTGGGTGTAGAGGCCTCTGCAAAAACCATTCCTACCTCTTTCTTCCTTGCCTCTTTAGAAACCAGTTTTGGACAACTCTTTATTGCATGATCATTTCCTTTGCAGTATTTGCAAAACATTTTCTACTTTTCTATTTTATTCTCATCTCTATCATCCTTCTTTGATTGTGCAAAATTAGCAGATTTCTACTTACTAGTAGAAGAGCTCCATTTACCTTTGCCCTTTTGACTAGCTAGGAAAGCTTGATCTGCAACATGCATAATGGACTTGTTCTACCTAGATTGATCTTCATGCGATAGAATAGAGACTAACTCCTAAAATTTTAAGGCATTTGGATTGTCTTTCATCATCAAACAAAGAGTAGAAGCGAAACTCTGATATGAATCACGAAGACCATTCGGAACTATCTACACAAGTGAACTATCAGGTAAGACTTCATCAACAGAAATTAATTGTTCCTTCAAATCTTTAATCTATTTTAGAAAACTATCCATGGAATCTCCTTCATTCATATGTTCACTCTATAACTATTTTCAAAGGTAAGCAACACAACCTCATTCCTTACCTAGTATAAAGTGGTAAGTGTATCCCAAGCATCCTTATCTATTCTGCAAGAGTGAATGTGAGGAATAATGGCACGTTTCACAGACAAGGCTATCAATGCATATGCATGAGCATCTTTGCCATCTCAACAAATTTGCTCTATAGTAGGTGCAACATGAACCGTAGCAGGAATAAGAACATGAAGGATATCATCATCCTCAATGCCCTCTGCATCACCTTCAATAATTATGTTTGTAGGTGTAATGGGACGTTTTTCAACACCCTGCACAATATTCCACAGTCCTTTTGCAACCAATACATGACACATCATATAAGCCCATAATGGGTAATTGATATCGTCCAACTTATCCTGAATAGCCAACATACAAAATACATCATTGCTTTAGCCATGGCCACTAACTAAAATACCTTGATGTAGAAAAATGACTATATCTCAAGACATTGAACAAACTACCCTGTCCAGTTTTTCTAAACCTGTAGCAAACTTCAAGACCATTATACTGAAAAACAAAAACATGTATATATTTTTGGCACAAAAAGACAAAATTGCCTACATAAGCACTCTAATAGTGCATTTGGATGCCAAAAAGAGCTCAGTGTTGATATATTTAGGTAGTGATGTGTGTGAACACACTAGGACTGCCAGGGCACTTTTTTCCCTCTTTAGGAGGTTTTTTTCCCTCGACTTGTATATACGCCTATTGCCCTAATGGGTTGCTTATCTTTGTACATTCTCTAGTAATACATTCAGTATTCTGTGTTGCGCTCCAAGCTTCTTCTTCTTCCTTTTGTTGTTTGCGTGCTTCCGTAGATGTCTAACTCCAACAATTGGTACCAGAGCAGGTCGTCGCTTCATCCAGGGTGCCATCAACACTCATTTGTTTGCAGTCTCAAATTCGCACAAAATTTGGTGAGCATACTCAGGGTGTTACAGAGATCAAAGTAGCTTTGCTATGTGGTGTCGAAATCGTGATCTGAGCTAGTTTTGGCCTCCGAACGCACTATCACAATGCTTGTGCACGCTATTTTGTCTTTTGTGCCAAAGGTATATACCAATTTCTGTTCGCCAATAAGCGTCTCAAAGTCTGTTACAAGTCTAGTGGAATTTGTCTGGGCAGTTATGTTCAAAGTTTTGAGATACAGTCAATTTTCTGCATCAAGGTATTTTAGTCACCGGCCATGGTTGAAAGCAGTGATGTATTCCGTATGTTGGATGTTGAGGATAAGTTGGATGGAATCAACTACCCGTTATGGGCTTATATGATGCGACATGTTTTGGTTGCAAAAGGATTGTGGAACATTGTGTAGGGTGTCGAAAAACATCCTATCATACGTGCAACTGTTACAACTGCAGGTACTGAAGTTGATGTAGAAGGTGTCGAAGATGGTGATATTCTGGATATTCCTATTGGTGCTGCAGTTTCTGCTGCACCTACTACACAGCAGATTCATTGGGATGGCAGAGATGCCCAGGCACATGCATTGGAAGGTTTGTCTGTCAAACGTGCCATTATTCCTCATATTCACTCTTGTAGAACAGCTAAGGATGCTTGGGATACACTTACCACATTGTACCAAGCTAGGAATGAGGCTCGTGTTGCTTACCTCCAAAAACAGGTGGAGAGTGAGCACATGAATGAACGTGATTCTATGGACAGTTTCCTAACAAAGATCAAAGACTTGAAGGAGCATTTGATTTCTGCTCATGAGGTTATACCAGATAGCTCACTGTGTAGACCGTTCTGAATGGTCTTCCTGATTCATATCAAAGTTTTGCTTCTACTCGTCGGTTGATGATGAAAGGCAATCTAAATGCCTTGTCATTTGAGGAGTTAATCTTTGTTCTGTTGTAGGAAGATCAGTCCAGGCAGAACAGGTCCATTATGCGTGTTGCAGATCAAGCTTTCCTGGCTAGTCAGAAGGGCAAAGGAAAATGGAGCTCTTCTACTAGTAAGCAGAAATCTGCAAATGTTGCACATTCGAAGAACCAAGACAAAGATGAGAAAAAATCAGAAAGCAGAAATTGGTTTGTAAGTACTGTAAAGGGAATGATCATATCATAAAGAAATGTCTAAAACTGGCTGTAAAAGAGGCAAATAAGAAAGAGGCTGGAATGGTTGTTGCAGAAGCCTCTACACCAAAAACTACGTCTACTAATCTTCTGCAGGAAGAAGAATGGGTGTTTACTACTGTTTGTAGTTTTGACCCATCTTCTCATGAGCAGTGCATGTCTGCAATAGACTCAGATGTTTGGTACTTTGACAGTGGGGCGACCAAACATATTACCTCGTAGCGCAGTTTCTTCTCTTCACTAAAGCCTACCCCTAAAGGGAATACTATTACATGCGCCAACAACTCCTCTTATCCTATTATGGGAGTTGGTAAGATCATTTTGACTACTGCTGATGGTAGTTCTTTCACTTTGTCTGATGCTTTATTTGTGCCAAGGATCAATAACAACCTGTTATCAATTTCTGCATTAGCCAAGATTGGCTTGGTTGTGAAATTTATTGATGACAGGTGTACAGTTCATGATCTGTCAAATGGCGATGTGATTATTGCTTTTAGCATTTTATATCGTGCGTTGTATAAGCTCATAGAATATGAAAGATGTGTGAATGATTCAGCATGTGCAGTACATGATTTTCAGGCTATCTCAGATACAAAGCTTTGGCATGCACGCTTTGGTCATCTGAATTTTGCTACTTTGCTATGCCTGCAAAAATCTGAAATGGTGTCCTCTTTGCCCAAACTTGAGGCACCTGGAAAACATGTTTGTGAAGGCTGTATTTTGGGCAAAATGCAGCGTTCCTCATTTCCAAAAGATGGTTCAGTTTGGGCCACTCAGAAATTGCAGCTTGTACATAGTGATGTTTGTGGTCCTATGCAGACACCTTCGTTTGCAAATTATGTTTACGTCATGACTTTCATTGATGATTTTTCAGGCATGCATGGGTATATCCATTGAAGGCAAAGTTGGAAGTGTTCATGTGCTTCAAACAGTTTTTGGTTTTGGCTGAAATTTGTCAGCATGTAAAATGGGCACCCTCCGTTCAGATCGAGGGGGGGGATATATGTCTTCTGATTTTAATGCAGTTCTGGCTGAACGTGGGATAAAACACTAGTGTAGAGTGTCGTATACACCTCAACAGAATGGAGTTGCTGAACGAAAGAACAGGTCACTCATGGAGATGGCGAGTCAGGCTTTACCACATAGTTTCTGGCTTGAGGTTGTCATGTGTGCAACATATGTACTGAACAGGTGTCCCACTAAAGCGCTGGAGTCTATCACTCCATATGAGGCTTGGCATGATCGCAAGCCATCTGTTGCTCATCTGCGTGTTTTTGGTTGTTTGGCATATGCATTAGTGCTTGAACAACATCACAGAAAATTGGATGATAAAGCAGTAAAATGTATTTTTGTTGAGTACAGTTCTAAAAGTAAAGGCTATCCTCTGTATCATCCATAGACTAAACGCATTCTGGTTAGTCGTGATGTTGTTTTTGTGGAAGATGTTATTCAGCCATTGATTTCATGTACTAAGAAGACATATGTTAGCTCCAAAGACATGTATGATACTTTGCTGCCTCTTTTTAGAGGTGGACAGTCTAGTGCTGGTCCCAATGAGGCAACTTCTCAGCCTTTTTAGGTTTCATGTGATGATGCAAATCATTCCATTTCTGATGCAGATTTACATGATGCACTAGTTGATGAGAGAGCTGATATTGAGGAGGCAAAAACTATGCCAAAATGGTTGGTGCAGACTTTGCGTGATAGCAAATTAGATGCACCTCTCTCATATCGTACTCATTCAGGGCTCCCATAGTGCCTCTTTTGCATCAGATTGCTATGCTATGGCTGCATCTAGTCTCTGTGATGAGAATGAGCGTGTTTCATTTGATGAAGCACAAAATTCAGAAAATTGGATGGCTGCTATGCAATCTGAATATGATGCTATAATGAAGAATGGTACTTGGTCTTTATGTGGCTTGCCTCCAGGCAAGAAGGCCATTGGCACTAAGTGGGTATACGAGCTGAAGCATAAACCGGATGGTACAGTTGATAGGTATAAGGCTAGGCTTGTTGCAAAGGGTTATGCACAAGAAAGAGGCATTGATTTTGATAAGACCTTTGCACCTACATGCCTTATGACTACTATTCAGAGCATTTGTGCACTTGCAGCTCATCATGGTTGGAATGTACATCAGTTGGACATTAAAACAACATTTTTGAATGGTGACTTGCATGAAGAAGTGTATGTTTTTCAGCCCCATGGCTTTGTGTAGAAAGGGCATGAAAACCAGGTGTGCAGGTTAAAGAAGGCATTATATGGTTTAAAGCAAGCACCACGTGCTTGGTATGAGAAGATACATGCCTATCTAATTGCACATGGTTTTGAGAATAGTCCAACTGAAAGTACCTCATATGTTAAGCGTGTTAATGATGTGCTTCTGATCATTGTTGTCTTTGTTGACGAGATGCTCCTCACTGGTCCTATTGAGAAGCATATTGCTGATTTTAAGGCTGATTTGCATGCCTCATTTGAGATGTCTGATTTGGGGCATTTGCATCACTATTTGGGCATTGAGTTTATGCAAGTTGGTGGTGGAATGGCTTTGTGTCAAACAAAATATATTGACACATTATTGTAGCGTTCTGTCCTTGAAGACTCTAAGCCTATTGCCACTCCTATGGAGACATGTTTATGATTGAGTCTTCATGAGGCCGGAGATGCATTTGATGTTGTTCTCTATCAGTAAGTTGTTGGATGCTTGATTTACTTATGCATTACTCGGCCAGATATTCAGTTTGCTGCCTCACGGATGAGCAGGTTTATGCATTGCCCAGAAGTCAAGCATTGGCAGGCAGTTAAACGCATCTTTCGCTATTTGAGTGGTACTCGACTACTTGGGTTGTTTTATCCCAAGGGGGAATCACTACCGCTAGATTTGCATGCTTTTTCTAACTCTGATTGGGTTGGTTGCTATGACACTCGTGCGTCCACTAGTGGCTTTTGCTTCATGCTTGGTAGCTCATGTATATCTTGGTTAAGCAAGAAACAACCTACTGGCCACTTCTAGTTGTGAGGCTGAGTATAGGGCAGCTTTCACAGCGACTGTTGAGTGTGTGTGGCTCAGACGTCTTATGGCTGATTTGGGTGTTGGTCAGACTTCTGCCACCACCATCTTCACTGACAGTCAGAGTGCATTGGCAATTGCGAGGAACCCTGTGTTCCATGCTCGCACTAACCACATTGAGGTGCATTATCACTATGTCAGGGAGAGATTCTCTATTGGGGAGATCAGCTTGGCATATGTACCCATGTAGGAGAACATTGCAGACCTTTTCACGAAGGCTCTACCTAGGGAGAAGTTTGAAGCTTTTCACAAAGCTTTGGGCTTACTTCCTTTTGTGGAGTGATTTTCCACATAGCTTGGCACTTCCTTATACATGAGTGCCAGCTCCTTGTTCACCGCATCACTCCCAAGGGGGATTTGTTGATATATTTAGGTAGTGATGTGTGTGAACATATAGGACCGTCGGGGCACTTTTTTCCCTCTTTAGGAGGTTTTTTCCCCCGATTTGTATATAATCCTATTGCCCTAATGGGCTACTTATCTTTGTACATTCTCTAGTAATACATTCAGTATTGTGTGTCCTGCTCCAAGCTTCTTCTTCTTCTTCCTTGTGTTGTTCACGTGCTTCCTCAGACGTCTAACTCCAACACTCAGATCATAGTTTTAGCACCATAAAACAAATTAGTTTTTATTCCTAATCACCCTGAGTATGCTCACCAAATTTCATGTGATTCTGAGATTCTGACCAAAGGAGTGTCCATGATGCCCTAGATGAAGTGGTGATGTGCTCTGATACCAATTTTTGGAGTTTGAAGACTATGAAAGCACGCAAACAACACAAGGAAGAAGAAGAAGCTTGGAGCACAACACACAATATTGAATGTATTACCACTAGAATTTACAAAGATAAGTAGCCCATTAGGGTAATAGGCATATATAAAAATCAAGGAAAAATGACCTCCTAAAAAGGGAAAGAAGTGCCTCGACGGTCCTAGAGTGTTTACACACATCACCACCTAAATATATCAATAAAACATACTTCCAATCTCTACCATCCTACATAAGGGATTAAGAAGTAGCTTCAAAATGTAAAATAACCAAATTTTTTAGGTTAGATCCTCATTCCAAAGGAAAAAAGAAGAATATAGAATGAAAGGTTCACAAGATTCCCCTTGATAAGATTGAGGATCATAGTGCAAGTGATGAGGGGAATATTCTTTTACAAATCATGTCATACGATAACTACTAAGGCTATTGGAGAATCGGCCATAGAAGTGGACATTGCTGCTCATCAAAATTATGGTTAACGTGAGGTAATTCTCCTTATGACCCACTATAATGAATGTACCATTAGGGAAAAACACATTAGGAGGACATTAGGTCTCTTGGAAAATATTGTGCTCACCACATGTAGTGTTAATTATGCATACACCATTTTCATTTGAAAACTTGGAAAAGCAACTAATTATGAATTTCTCTTAGGTCAACCATTCCTAAGGAAGATGAAGATGGTCCAAGATTAGGAAGGCAATACAATCTATATCCAACTTAATGACACCAACAAAGATTAATTTCTAGACCAATGCATATAGGTATGTTCCATTTATTCAATGGCATGAGAATCATGATGATGATTAAAAAATCTCTATCAAGTGCACAAGTTTGTGTTAGTCATCTTTGATGCACTAGAACACCCACCTTTAGTTGTCTCAAATGAGAACCAAAACAAAGCCCACCAAATGAAATGTATTTGCATCCATTTGAAGGAGGATGAATTTGATCCTTTTGAATGGACACACATTCTAAGTGCCATTGAGGTTAGAGTGAATGAAAAAATGTTGAATACTATAGTGGAAGAGAAGGCAAAGCAAAAGGCAAAGCTATGACGCATGCTCTAGTAGAGAGGATCATTAAAAAATCCTGAAAAATATCATTTTAAAATATTTCTTATTTTCTAATGAAAGTGATGCATATCTTAAGTCTTGTAATTTTGCACTTAGAGGAGTCAAGTGTCACACTCCTACACTATATAAACTAGCTAACTAACCCTTGGGAAGATTACTCATATCTCAATGCCTGTCCAAAAGGAGAAAGGGCATGCTTATGAGCACATGTATATAAGTCAATTTGGACTCATTTGTAAATCTTTTTTCCATCTTTGAATAGAAGAGCTAACTTGAAGAAGATTTTGTATACAATCACATTGTTAGCTTCTTATCTTGCTAGATATGTAACCATTTTGTGCATATTATAAATCATTGGAAATATTATCATACTTTGACTATGGCAAATATCAAATTCAAAGGTTTCGTATCTCAGGAGTTGTCAATTCGAGAGTGAAATTCTCTTTTGGGCATAGGTGTGTGGATAGATGTTTGTCTTGTTCCATTGCATTTCTAAAGAAATGGGATCCAAATTGAGTGATCATTAGCTTTGTTCAAAAAATTTTGTTTGTCTAGTTTGATTTCTAAAATTTCAAACCTGTTTGATCTTTAAACTAAGAGTAAGCAACCAAGGGTGGACGCATTCGCCAAAGTGTTAAACTTACAAGGGATCACTACATGCTTCTTTTTTTGCATAGGATAAACCATTCTCCATAGTGATCACTCCACATTTTTCCAAGTTAGTAGCCACCAATCTTGTACTCCCTTGATATCAAGAAAATAAGATGATTATTCTAATGTTGTGCAAGAATAATTTCATGTAGAACGTATTGTTGATTCAAAAATGGTTGAAATTGGGGCCAAAATTGAGGTCTTGAAGATGAGTGTAAAAACAAGTTTTGAAGTATTTGAAAGTAGGTTGATGTTGTATTATTTCATATAACCTTCAAGTTAACATCCATTGGTTTGGAAAGTGATTACGTTCTCTTGATTTAATTGTAAAATCTAAAATATTATGGGGAGACTAGGAGGAGCTAGAGAATTCTTTCCTAATCAAATCTCACACGATAGTGCGGTTCTCAAGGAAGCCAAAGTTAGATGAAGAAGTACGTTTTAAAAAATATTTTAGACCTAGTTGAGCATTGTGAAACCTAGAATGCCAATAAAAAGACCATAGGAAAAGCTTATGAACTTGGGATCTCTTATGCGTGAAAGGTAAGCCAAAATCAATAACAATCTAGATCTCATATGTTGCTATTACAACTTACCCTATATCTATTAATGCATAAGTGTCTAGTGAATTTGAGATTGATTGGGAAGAAATGACGAATCTAAGAAAGTCCAATCAAGAAGAGATGCAACTAGCTAATCCAAGCTCAATGCTCATGAATAATCAACTATTTTATAGCATGTTAAAGAAAACATGGTAGATTCTCCACTATTTTAGATGAAATGAAGAGATATCTAGTGTGGACTAGAAAATGTTCAAGTGAAAGAAATTGAGTGACTCTTGTTTTCCACAATAGGTCATTGAGTACATGTTATCTATTTAAGTCACTTAAATGCAGAGTATTACACATAATTTTGAAATAATGCACATCTCTTTCTTTGATACTATAGGTTGACTAGATAAATTGTTTTGCAAAGGAAATGTATGGTAGTGAATGAATTCTAATACGTGATTCAGGGTAGTTGTCACCTTTCATCTTTCATTACAATTATAGTTGTTCATTTTGTTGAAACATTGGCATCCTAATGTTCAATTTTAGCTTCATACATTCGAAACTTTGAATCCTATTTTTTAAGTCTTAAAGATAGGTTCATGTGCTCTTGTATTTTATCATGTTAAATTATCATTCCCAATCAACTAAGACACCATAATTCTAACTGCATGATTCATTTTGCAACTTTGATTGCTGCAAATGTCAAGCACAACTAGCATGAAGTTGTTATGCCTCATTGCATACATTTAAAACTATAACTAGTATCATAGGGGCCATCACTTTTCCATGAGGAAATGATGCCATATTTCACCAATATAGGTGTGTTATGGCTATTGTCCTAATTGTGGACCATCTAATTTCAATGACATCCAAAAGTTTTTTAGTATGATACATGTTTGGTGGTTGTGAAGATGACTCGAGACATAAAGGTGATGTATAAAGAACGGTTTGTATAAGGAAATATTTGTTGAGAAAAGAATTGAGTCCTAGAGAGTTGACTAGACTATTCAAAAAAATATATAAAGAAATGTATTACAAAAAATTATATTTCAGTGAAAATCCAATGAATCCAAAATTTGTGTAGCTGAATTTCCTAGTGATGTTGAAGTTTCAAATAGTAGACTTTGCAAAGAATTAGACCTTCAAAGAATAAAATCAAATTCAATCTTTGCATCATGGTCTATACATGTCACTACTTTTGTACATATAACATACTCTTGAAACGGAGCTAAACAAGTAAAACATATATTCATTTCTAATGATAAAACTAATGAAACTATCTTTGTCCAACACTATTTCCATTTACATTGGAAATGGATGAAAGAATGAAATTTGAAAATTCAAAAATATTGGGTATGATCAGATGGTACTACCTCATACTTTAAAGCTAAAAGTCCATACTAATTTATGGAGGAGATACCTAGAGATCACTTGTATGTCTATGACTTAAATTTTTATTAGTCTAGCCATGGAAAGGGATAACATGATGTTCTTCATGCACAAGATTTGATCTTGTTCTCAGCAAAGAGTGGGATGCTCATAGAAAACCTATACTGATTTTAGAACCTATGTTTATGCATTCTATGAAAACAATCCACACATCATCATTCATGATGAACAAGATGTACAAAGATTCAAGAAAGTTTCTACTTCTTCCATGGTAAAAGCAGAGTGTAAGTATCTTTGCCTTCTTTACTTTTAGCATAAACAACATTTAAATTTGCTGATAAAAACTAGTTCAGAAGCTCAACTACTGTATAAGATGAAATGTAGATTTGAAAACTTTTTATTTTAGAAATACCTATAGGTTTTTCACATTGCTAAAATTGGGAGCATAGGATTGATCTCATTCTAGGATCTCATCCACAATCCAGGCAACCATATAGCATGAGTCTACATTAGGAGAGAGAAGTGTGTCACATTTTCATATAGAGTAAAAAGTTACATGATCATGAATTTATTTAGAAAGTGTTTTTTAATAAATGAAAATATGTTCAGTCTAGAGAAAAGACGTTACCTAGGACATATCATATCCATAGATGGAATAGAATGGATCCATGAAGATTTTGTGTGATTCTTAGTTGGAGAATTCCTTAGAATGAGTGTAGTTATGATCATTCTTGGGACTTTTGGGATTTTAATTTATTTCTATATATTCACACATAGTTACAGCATTGAAATATTTTTTGCAAACTAATAAGAGTATTTTATGACTAATTCACAACAAGATGGCTTTCATGCATTGAAACAAACAGTTTCAGGTACTCTAGTTCAATCGATAAATGATCCGAAGATACCTTTTGAATTTGAAACTAATGGCATTGCAATAGGTGTAATCTTAAGTCAAGATGGTAGTCCAACTGCTTTTAGAAGTAAGAAACTTTCACAAACTCAAAGCAACTAGCCTATTCCTCAGTAAGAGTGTTATGCTATAGCTCATGATTTGAAGAGCTAGCAACATTATTTGTATGGAGACACATTTAAGGTTTACAAAAATCATTATGCTTTGAACTATTTTTGTTCCATCTTAATTTACAAGGTAGATAGGCAAGATGGGTAGAGTTAATGCAAGAGTTTCACATTTATATTCTTTACCAAAAAGGTAAAATAAGAGAGTTTCCAATGCATTATTAGGGAGTATGCATCAAATTAGTTTCACTATTTTGGACAATAATTTAATTCAATAAATCCATGACTCCCAAAGTGATGATGATCACTTCTAGTCTATCATCAATGAGTTATTGGATCATCTCAAAACGACATTAACTATCCAACCATGAAATTCATTCACTAAATTTCAAGATGAGCAAGGATTTCTTAAATGAAAGTGGAAGATTTTTTTGTATGTCAACTTCCCAAGAATGGAAGTTTTTAAGAGAAATTCATTTTTTAAAACCATGATGTGCCCTAAGTAGGACATCCTAATGCTGAGCAAACTTTATAACTTATTTGACACACATTTTTGGTGGGTTAGGATGGTTAGAGATGTGCACAATCATGTTAGTGAATGCTTTAAGTTTGAGGTAAATAAAGTAGAGATCCTACCTCTTCCAAGCTTATTGCAAGCATTGGAAATACTACAATATTTTAGGGACAATATTTCAAGGATTTCAATATGGTTTTACCTAGGATGCCCTTAAAAAAGAATGATCTTCTTGAGGCTTCTTGATTCGTTGAGTAAAATGGTACTTTATTGCTACTAAGGAGACACTAGAAGCATGAAGATTCTCCAATTTGTCTTCTAAGAACATTTTCATATTACATGGTCTATTGAAGTCCATAGTCTAAGATAGGGATTCTAGATGCACTAGGAATTTTTGGAAAAAATAGCTCAATAATTCACAAGTACAAGTCAAGATGAGTAGTGATTATTATCCACATAGTGAAGGCCAAACTGAAAGAGTAAGTCAAATTTAAGATGATATTCTTTGAGCATATGTATCGAAAGGTCAAACAGATTGGGATATTTTCATTCCTTTGATAGAGCTTGCCTAATAGTTGGAAGGAGAAGATTACTCATTTGGCAGGTTTTAGGTAGTTTATTGGTATGTTCCATTTATTCCAACTACTTTAGAGTTAGCACAAAAATCCCCTACTACTTCATAGTTTCTCTTTGATATGTGTTGAAGATAAATGTACAAGCTCATTTCCATATGAGCTATGCTTGGATAAATTTACCAAATATAAAGATAAAGGAAAATAAGAGGAAGAAGAAAAAAAAATAAAAGAAAACAAGTCTAGTCAAAATTCATGAGTAAGAGATACAATATCTTGCCTTGTAGTTAGTGGCATGTAGTGGGGAAAGTGGTGAGTTAAGAAGGAGGCACAAACTTCTTCACATGCTCATTGGTTATAAAAGTGAAGTGGGAGCACATTCAAAAAAAGGGGAGAAAGAGGCAAGAGCTCCCAATAGTCGGATCTGGCCATTTTGTCTTCCCTTAAACTCCTTCCAGCCGCACGTCAGTTTGTACACAGCTCTGTTGTGAAGCTCATACCTCAGTGTATATGTAACCATTTCTTGCGTTTAAACATTCATTGGAAAGCTTATCTTGTGTACCTTTTGATACCAAATATCTCCTTCAAAGATTATATATTCTGTGAGATATCAATGAAAGAGTGAAGTCTAGTTTTTTAGTATACCTATGTAGCCAGGTAGTCTATTTTTGGTCGGTTAAGTTTCCTGACCAAAACATATCCAAATTGCTTTATTTTTATCTTATTGGAAAGCTCTTGGCATTACTTTCATTCTCCGAAATATCTCATTTAGATAGTTATATTCTGTGAGATATCTATCAGAGAGGGAAGTCTAGTTTTATAGTGTACTTATGTGTGCAGGTGGTCTATTTTGGTCAGTTGTGTTACCTAGCCAAAGCTCATCCAAATTACTTGTTTTTTAGCTTATTGGAAAGATATTTGTGACTAATTTCTCTCTACCAAATATCTCTCTCAAAGGATATATATTCAGAGATTTATTAGGCCGAGAGTGAACTTCAGTTCTTCAGTATACTTGTGTGGATAGGTAGTTCATCTTTGTCAGTTGCGTTTTCTAATTAAAACCTGTCCAAATTAAGTTATTTATAGCTTGTTAGAAATCTATCTTTGTCTACTTTGATTGAATAAAGGCATAAGTCCATTTGAGTTTCGTATTGAGAGCAGCAAGCTATGCCACCGAAGTCCAAAGGAGGCAAGCAAAAGAATGGGAAGAGAGGAATAGGAGAGTCATGTTCCTCATTTCGCAAGTCATTACTAATGCCATGGTAGGGCATCTTCAACATCTAGAGAAATCTAAGGATGCTTGGGAAGCTCTTGAAAGGATGTACTCAACAAATGCCAAAGCTAGGAAACTTCAACTCGAGAACGATTTGAACACAATCAAGAAAAGTTCGAGTCAATCCAAAGGTGAATATACTTGAAGATTAAGGATTTAAGCGATGCTTTAGCTTCTATTGGCACAACGGTTGAAGACAAAGATCTTGTGTCTTATACTCTCAATGGATTGAGAGAAGATGAAAGATGGAAGCCTTTTATAACTTCCATTAACTTGAAAGATGCATATCCAGGTTTTGAACAACTAATCCCTCATCTTGTCATAGAAGAGCTTAGGTTTGGTGGTCCCAAAGGAAAGGACAACCACAACCAAATGTTATATGCAGGTCGAGGTAAAGGAAGGAACTCAAGAGGAGGCTCAAGAGGAAAAGGAAGAGGTCACAACAACTCCAACTACAAACAAAACAATTCGGAAGACAACAAAGATGCATCAAATGCCAACACGCAAGGAAGAGGTCAAGGTAGAAGTAGAGGAAGAGGCCGAGGCTCCTACAATCCTCATAAAGGTATAACATGCTATCATTGTGGTAAAGTAGGACACTATGCTAGTGATTGTTGGCTGAAGAATGGAAGACCAAATGGAGGCAATCAAAGGAACCAAAGCAACTATGCAAGCACCTCAGAAGGAAGCAAGGACACACTACTTGCAATGAGACATGAGTATAGAAGCTCTTGTGAAGATGACAAAAAATGGTACATTGATTCAGGTTGTAGTAACCATATGTCATGCCAAGGAAGTTTGTTCACTAATCTATAGGTACCAAGTGGAAAAGGATGTGTTGAAATAGGTGATGATACTCAACACATGATTGAACATATTGGATATATAAGGCTTGGAGATACAAGTAGAGCAAAGGTACTATCTAATGTTCTTCATGTTCCTACAATTTCAAAGAACTTGATTTCAGTAGGACAAATGGTAGAGAAGCGTTATCATGTCATATTCAATGAGAATGGGTCCTTCATAAAGAATCCAAAGGAAGGCTTAAAGGTCATTGCTCGAGGTAGAAGAGAAGGAAGGATGTTCACTTTGGACGTCCAACATCCACATGGAAAGGTCATGTACATTCAATGTGGGAACAGGAAGATTTCAGAGCTGGACTTATGGCACAAAAGAATAGGACACATCAACATTCCAAAGTTGAAGAACATGAGCAAACATGAAGTGGTAAGGGGTCTTCCAAAATTTAATAGCATTGGACTACATGATTTATGTGAAGCTTGTCAACTAGGAAAGCAAACGAGGCAGCCATTCAAGAGGAGCAATTATGTGGCCCCAAATGTCTTGGACTTGATACACACGGATGTATGGGGACCAACCCAAGAGGCATCAATGGCTGGTAATAGATTTTTTGTCACCTTTATTGATGATCACTCAAGAAAGGTATGGCTGTTTTGTATGAAGCAAAAATCAGAGGTGTTTTCTATATTCTAAAGATTCAAAGTTGAAGTTGAAAAAGAAACAGGAAGGTCTATCAAAACCTTAAGGTCTGATGGTGGAGGAGAATACTTCTCCAGAGAATTTTCAGATTTTCTACAAGATAATGGGATCAAAAGGCAGTTCACTTGTAGGTATACACCACAACAAAATGGAGTAGCTAAGAGGAAAAATAGGCAAATTGCTGAAATTGCAAGATGCATGCTCAACGAGATGAAGGTACCATTGTACTATTGGGTTGAAGCTACCACAACCACCATTTACTTGATGAATAGGTGCACAACATCGAGAATACATCACTTGACTCCAAAGGAGGTATATTCCGGTAAGAAACCTGATCTTACACACCTCAAAGTGTTTGGATGTGTTTGCTTTGTTCACATTCCACAAGAAGTTAGAACAAAGATGGAACCAAGGTCAGAAAAATGCATCTTCATCACCTACTCAACGGAGCAAAAAGGATACAAGTGTTACAACCCTAGAACAAAGGAATTAGAAGTTTCGCGAGATGTGGTCCTTGATGAACTAAGACCATGGTATGAAGATAAAAGAAAGGAAAAGATTCTTGAAGAAGATTGTGATGATTATGTAGGAACAAATCAAAGAGAAGTTCAACAATCAAACACAAAGCTTTCAGGTCCAGAGGCATCTACATCAAATGACGAATGTTCAACATGGAGGGGGAGTCATTCTTTGTCTCCAAATTCAGCTCATAGTAGAGCCAAAGAAGCAAGTGCTACTCCAAACAGTGAGGTAGATGCAAGTGAAGAAGAATATGAAGAGGTAATCACTCCGATGGTAAAGTTGAATAGGTTAAAGAAGCAACTTTCTAAAGGCAATGAAAGAAGATCTTCAAGGACAAGGTATCCAACTCAAAGGTTGAGTTATGATAGTTTCATGGTGACAAATTTTGAATACATGATGCAAGTTATCAAAGACAAAGAGCCTGAGACATATGAAGAAGCTTGCACACAAAAGGAATGGAAGCAAGCTATGAAACAGAAGATCAAAGCTCTCAAAGATAATCACACATGGGAGCTAGTGCCAAAGAAAGAAGGTATGAAGATTGTTCCAAACAAATGGGTGTTTAAAGTAAAGAGGAATGCTGATGGTTCACTAGCTAGATATAAAGCTAGATTAGTTGCCAAAGGATTTCAACAACCACAAGGCATAGATTATGATGAATTTTTCAGCCCTATTGCAAAGATGGGAACTATCAAAACATTAATAGCAATTGGTGCTTCAAGGAGATGGCCACTATATCAACTCGACATCAAAAATGCTTTTATTAATGGAGAACTACAAGAAGAGGTATGCATGAGTCAACCGGTTGGATTTGAAGATGAAAACCATCCAGATTTTGTTTGCAGGTTGAAGAAGGCACTTTATGGATTGAAGCAAGCACCAAGAGCATGGAACCAAAGATTGGTAGAATATCTAACTAAGTGTGGATACAACCCAAGTACTGTAGATCCTTCATTATGAAGAAGGAAGAAAATAGAGAGGTATATATTTGCATATATGTTGATGACCTCATCATAACAGGAAATGATGTTACACATATTAAAGATATCAAAAGAAAGCTTGGTAAGGAGTTTAAAATTCCAAATCTTGGAGAGCTGAAATATTTTTTAGTAATTGAAGTTTTTTATGGAAAGAGTGGCATCTACTTGATGCAAAGGAAGTACTTGTTGGATGTTCTTTTCAGATTTGGAATGAGTGAATGCAAACCACTCACTCAACCCATGGACACAAATACAAAGATTTGCTCAAATGATGGAGAACTATTGGAAGATGTAACGACATACAGAAGCATTGTATGATCATTAATTTATGCAAACATTACAAGAACTGATTTATCTTATGTTGTTTGTGTACTTTCTCAGTTTATGCAAGCTCCAATAAGTGAACACTTAAATTCAGCCAAGAGAGTGTTGAGATACATAAAGCATACAGTTAATCATGAATTGTTTTACAAGTTTGATGAAGAACTGCAGAGTGATGCTGATTGGGCAGGTCCAAAGGAAGATAGGAGATCAACCTCAGGCTATGTGTTCATGATAGGAAGCAAACCTATCACATGGAGCTCAAGAAACAACCTACTGTTGCACTTTCATCCATGGAGGCTGAATAAAGAGGATTAGCATTTGTCACATGTGAAGCAATGCGGATTAAAAAGCTTTTGGCTGATCTTGAAGTGCAAGTTGGAACAATCCCTATGTATGGTGATAACATGTCAAGTATTTACTTGGCAAGCAATCCTATGTTTCATGCAAGGATCAAGCACATAGAGGTCCACTACCATTATGTAAGGGAGAAGGTATTGAGCAAAGATGTGGAAATAAAGTTCAACAAAACCAAAGAGTAGGTTGCAGATATGTTTACAAAGTTCTTGGATGCTTCTAAACTCAAAGCTTTCAAGGACTTGATAAATTTGCAGGAGATGGTTGAAGATAACTCCCAAATGAGCTTGAGGGGGAGTGTTGAAGATAAATGTACAAGCTCATTTCCATATGAACTGTTGATATATTTAGGTACTGATGTGTGTGAACACACTAGGACTGTCAGGGGCACTTTTTCCCTCTTTAGGAGGTTTTTTTCCCTCGACTTGTATATACGTCTATTGCCCTAATGGAATACTTATCTTTGTACATTCTTTGGTAATACATTCAGTATTGTGTGTTTGCGCTCCAAGCTTCTTCTTCTTCCTTGTGTTGTTCATGTGCTTCCGCAGACATCTATCTCCAACAATTGGTATCAGAGCAGGTCGTCGCTTCATCTAGGGCGCCGTCGACACTCCTTCGTTTGCAGTCATAGATTCGCATGAAATTTGGTGAGCATACTCAAGATGTTTTAGAGATCAAAACGGCTTCACTGTGTGGTGCCGAAATCGCGATCTGAGCTCGTTTCGGCCTCCGAATGCACTATCGTAGTGCTTGTGCAGGCTATTTTGTCTTTTTGTGCCAAAGGTATATACCAGTTTCTATTCGCCAGTTTAAGCATCTTGAAGTCTGCTACAGGTCTAGCAGAACTCGTCTAGGCAGTTCCGTTCAACTTTTTGAGATACAGTCGATTTTCTGCATCAAGGTATTTTAGTCACCGGCCATGGCTGAAAGCAGTGATGTATTCTGTATGTTGGCTGTTGAGGATAAGCTGGATGGTACCAACTACCCATTATGGGCTTATATGATGCGACATGTATTGGTTGCAAAAGGACTATGGAACATTGTGCAGGGTGTTGAAAGATGTCATGTTACACTTGTAATGACAGGTACTGCAAATACAGGTGCTAGAGCTGATGAAGATGGTATCGAAGATGATATTCCATAGATTCCTGTTCGTGCTGCTGTTTTTGTTGCACCTACTGAAGAGCAGATTCGTTGGGATGGCAGAGATGCCCAGGCACATGCATTGATAGCTTTGTCTGTCAAACGTGCCATTATTCCTCACATTCGCTCTTGCACAACAACTAAGGATGCTTGGGATACACTTACCACATTGTACCAAGCTAGGAATGAGGCTCGTGTTGCTTACCTCCGAAAACAGTTGGAGAGTGAGCACATGAATGAAGGTGATTCTATGGACAGTTTCCTAACGAAGATCAAAGACTTGAAGGAACAGTTGATTTCTACTGATGAGGTTATACCAGATAGCTCACTTGTGCAGACCGTTCTAAATGGTCTTCCTGATTCATATCAGAGTTTTGCTTCTACTCTGCGGTTGATGATGAAAGGCAATCCAAATGCCTTATCATTTAAGGAGTTAGTCTCTGTTCTGTTGTAAGAAGATCAGTCCAGGCAAAACAAGTCCATTATGCGAGTTGCAGATCAAGCTTTCTTGGCTAGTCAGAAGGGCAAAGGAAAATGGAGCTCTTCAACTAGTAAGCAGAAATCTGCTAATTCTGCATATTCGAAGAAGGAAGATAAAGATGAGAAGAAATCAAAAAACCAGAAATTGTTTTGTAAGTATTGTAAAGGGAATGATCATATCATAAAGAACTGTCCAAAACTGGCTGCTAAAGAGGCAAAGAAGAAAGAGGCTGGAATGGTTGTTGCAGAAGCCTCTACACCAAAAACAGAGTCTGCAAATCTTGAGCAGGAAGAAGAATGGGTGTTTACTACTATTTGCAGTTTTGACCCATCTTCTTATGATCAGTGCATGTCTGCAGTAGACTGAGATGTTTGGTATTTTGACAGTGGGGCAACCAAACATATTACCTCACAGCGCAGTTTCTTCTCTTCACTCGAGCCTGCCTCTACAGGGAATACTATTACATGCGCCAACAACTCCTCTTATCCTGTTATGGGAGTTGGTAAGATCATTTTGACTACTGTTGATGGTAGTTCTTTCACTTTGTCAGATTCTTTATTTGTGCCAGGGATCAAAAAGAACCTGTTATCAGTTTCTGCATTAGCCAAGATTGGCTTGGTTGTGAAATTTGTTGATGACAGGTGTACAGTTCATGATCTCTCAAATGGCGATGTAATTATTGCTTCTGGCATTTTATGTCGTGGGTTGTATAAGCTCATAGACTATGAAAGATCTGTAAGTGATGTGGCATGTGTAGTAATTGATTCTCAGGCTATGTCAGATGCAAAGCTTTGGCATGCACGCTTTGGTCATCTGAATTCTGCTAGTTTGCTACGCCTGCAGAAATCTGAAATGGTTTCCTCTTTGCCCAACTTTGAGGCACCTAGAAAACATGTTTGCGAAGGGTGTATTTTGGGCAAAATGCAGCGTCCATCCTTTCCAAAAGATGGTTCAATTCGGGCTACTCAGGAATTGCAACTTGTACATAGTGATGTCTGTGGTCCTATGCAGACACCTTTTTTTTGGAAATTACCTTTACTTCGTGACTTTCATTGATGATTTTTCCAGGCATGCATGGGTATATCCACTCAAAGCAAAGTCCGAAGTGTTCATGTGCTTTAAACAGTTTTTGGTTTTGGCTGAAAATCTGTCAGCATGTAAAATGGGCACCCTCCGTTCTGATCGACGGGGGGGAATATATGTCTTTTGATTTTAATGCATTTTTGGCTGAACATGGGATAAAACACCAGTGTACAGTGCCGTATACACCTCAATAGAATGGAGTTGCTGAACAAAAGAACAAGTCACTCATGTAGATGGCCAGGTGCATGGTCAAGAGTCAGGCTTTACCACATAGTTTCTGGCTTGAGGCTGTCATGTGTGCAGCATACGTACTGAACAGGTGTCCCACTAAAGCGCTGCAGTCTATCACTCCATATGAGGCTTGGCATGACCGCAAGCCATCTGTTGCTCATCTGCGTGCTTTTGGTTGTTTGGCATATGCACTAGTATCTGAACAACATCGCAAAAAATTGGATGATAAGGCAGTAAAATGTATTTTTGTTGGGTACAGTTTTGAAAGTAAAGGCTATCGTCTGTATCATCCACAGACTAAACGCATTGTGGTTAGCCGTGATGTTGTCTTTGTGGAAGATGCTATTCAGCCATTGCTTTCATGTACTAAGGAGACATTTGTTAGCTCCAAAGACATGTATGATACTTTGATGCCTCTTTTTACAGGTGGACAGTCTAGTGCTGGTCCTAATGAGGCAACTTTTCAGCCTTTGTAGGGTTCATATGATGATGCAGATCATTCCATTTCTGATGCAGATTTACATGATGCACTTGTTGATGAGAGAGCTGATATTGAGCACGCAAAAACTATGCCAAAATGGTTGGTCCAGACTTTGTGTGACAACAAATTAGATGCACCTTTGTCATATCGTACTCGTGCAAGCTCTCATAGTGCCTCCTTTGCATCAGATTGCTATGCTATGGTTGTGTCTAGTCTCTGTGATGAGAATGAGCCTGTTTCTTTTGATGAAGCATATAATTCAGAAAATTGGATGGCTGGTATGCAATCTGAATATGATGCTATAATGAAGAATGGTACATGGTCTTTATGTGACTTGCTTCCTGGCAAGAAGGCCATTGAAACTATGTGGGTATACAAGCTGAAGCATAAACCTGATGGTACAGTTGACAGGTATAAGGCTAGGCTTGTTGTAAAGGGTTATGCGCAGGAAAGAGGCATTGATTTTGATGAGACCTTTGCACCTACATGTCGTATGACTACTGTTCGGAGCATTTGTGCACTTGCAGCCCATCATGGTTGGAATGTACATCAGTTGGACATTAAAACAGCATTTTTGAGTGGTAACTTGCATGAAGAAGTGTATGTTTTTCAGCCCCGTGGCTTTGTGCAAAAAGGGCATGAAAACCAGGTGTGTAGGTTAAAGAAGGCATTATATGGTTTAAAGCAAGCACCACGTGCTTGGTATGAGAAGATACATGCCTATCTGGTTGCACATGGTTTTGAGAACAGTCCAACTGAAAGCACCTTATATGTTAAGCGTGCTAATAATGTGCTTATGATCATTGTTGTCTATGTTGATGACATGTTGCTCACTAGTCCTATTGAGAAGCATATTGCTGATTTCAAGGCTGATTTGCATGCCTCATTTGAGATGTCTGATTTGGGGCATTTGCATCACTATTTGGGCATTCAGTTTATGCAAGTTGATGGTGGAATGGCTTTGTGTCAAACGAAATATATTGACACATTATTGTAGCATTTTGGCCTTGAAGACTGTAAGCCTATTGCCACTCCTATGGAGACAGGTTTACGATTGAGTCTTCATGATGCTGCACATGCATTTGATGATGTTCTCTATCAGCAGGCTGTTGGATGCTTGATTTACTTATGCATTACTCGGCCAGATATTCAGTTTGCTGTCTCACAGATGAGCAACTTTATGCATTGCCCAGGAGTCACGCATTGGAAGGCGGTTAAGCGCATCTTTCGCTACTTGAGTGGTACTTGGCTACTTGGGTTGTTTTATCCCAAGGGGGGATCACTACTGCCAGATTTGCATGCTTTTTCTGACTCAGATTGGGCTGGTTGCTATGACACTCGTGTGTCCACCAGTGGCTTTTGCTTCATGCTTGGTAGCTCATGTATATCTTGGTTGAGCAAGAAGCAGCCTACTGTGGCCACTTCCAGTTGTGAGGCTAAGTATAGGGCAGATTTCACATCGACTGTTGAGTGTGTGTGGCTTAGACGCCTTATGGCTGATTTGGGTGTTGGCCAGTCTTCTGCCACCACCATCTTCACTGACAATCAGAGCGCATTGGCAGTTGCGAGGAATCCTCTGGTCCATGTTCGCACTAAGCACATTGAGGTGCATTATCACTATGTCAGGGAGAGGTTCTCTATTGGGGAGATCAGCTTGGAATATGTGCCCACGCAGGAGAACATTGCAGACCTTTTCACGAAGGCTCTACCTAGGGAGAAGTTTGAAGCTTTCCGCAAAGCTTTGGGCTTACTTCATTTTGTGGACTGATTTCCACATAGCTTGGCACTTTCTTATACATGAGTGCGTGCTCCTTGTTCACCGCATCACTCCCAGGGGGGATTTGTTGATATATTTAGGTAGTGATGTGTGTGAACACACTAGGACCACCGGGGCACTTTTTCCCTCTTTAGGAGGTTTTTTTCCCTCGGCTTGTATATACGCCTATTGCCCTAATGGGCTACTTATCTTTGTACATTCTCTGGTAATACATTCAGTATTGTGTGTTTGTGTTCCAAGCTTCTTCTTCTTCCTTGTGCTGTTCGTGTGCTTCCGCAGACATCTATCTCCAACATGAGCTATGCTTGGATAAATTTACCAAATATAAAGATAAAGGAAAAGAAGAGGAAAAAGAAAAAAAACTAAAACAAAAAAAGTCTAGTCAAAATTCATGATGAGTAAGAGATACAATATCTTGCCTTGTAATTAGTGTTGGAGTTAGATGCGCGGAAGCACGCAAACAGCACAAGGAAGAAGAAAAAGCTTGGAGCACAACACACAATACTGAATGTATTACTACAGAATGTACAAAGATAAGTAGCCCATTAGGGCAATAGGCATATATACAAGCCGGGGGGAAAAAACCTCCTAAAGAGGGAAAAAAGTGCCCCGGCGATCCTAGTGTGTTCACACACATCACTACCTAAATATATCAACAAATCCCCCTGGGAGTGATGCGGTGAACAACGAGCCGGCACTCATGTATAAGGAAGTGCCAAGCTATGTGGAAATCACTCCACAAAATGAAGTAAGCCCAAAGCTTTGCGGAAAGCTTCAAGCTTCTCCCTAGGCAGAGCCTTCGTGAAAAGGTCTGCAATGTTCTCCTACATGGGCACATATTCCAAGCTGATCTCCCCAACAGAGAACATCTCCCTGACATAGTGATAATGCACCTCAATGTGCTTAGTGTGAGCATGGAACAGAGGGTTCCTTGCAACTGCCAATGCGCTCTGACTGTCAGTGAAGATGGTGCTGGCAGAAGTCTAACCAACACCCAAATCAGCCATAAGGCGTCTGAGCCACACACACTCAATAGTAGCTGTGAAAGTTTCCCTATACCCAACCTCACAATTGGAAGAGGCCACAGTAGGCTGCTTCTTGCTCAACCAAGATATACATGAGCTACCAAGCATGGAGCAAAAGCCACTAGTGGACACACGAGTGTCATAGCAACCAGCCCAATCAAAGTCAGAAAAAGCATGCAAATATGGCAGTAGTGATCCCCCCTTGGGATAAAACAACCCAAGTAGCTGAGTACCACTCAAGTAGCGAAAGATGCGCTTAACCGCCTGCCAATGCTTGACTCCTGGGCAATGCATAAACCTGCTCATCTGTGAGATAGCAAACTAAATATCTGGCCGAGTAATGCATAAGTAAATCAAGCATCCAACAGCCTGTTGATAGAGAACAGCATCAAATGCATCTCCAGCATCATGAAGACTCAATCATAAACCTGTCTCCATAGAAGTGGCAATAGGCTTACAGTCTTCAAGGCCAAAACGCTGCAATAATGTGTCAATATATTTCGTTTGACACAAAGCCATTCCACCATCAACTTGCATAAACTGAATGCCCAAATAGTGATGCAAATGCCCCAAATCATACATCTCAAATGACGCATGCAAATCAGCCTTAAAATCAGCAATATGCTTCTCAATAGGACCAGTGAGCAACATGTCGTCAACATAGACAACAATGATTAGAAGCACATCATTAGCATGCTTAACATATGAGGTGCTTTCAGTTGGACTGTTCTCAAAACCATGTGCAATCAGATAGGCATGTATCTTCTCATACCAAGCACGTGGTGCTTTCTTTAAACCATATAATGCCTTCTTTAACCTGCACACCTCGTTTTCATGCCCTTTCTGCACAAAGCCACGGGGGTGAAAAACATACACTTCTTCATGCAAGTCACCATTCAAAAATGTTGTTTTAATGTCCAACTGATGTACATTCCAACCATGATGAGCTGCAAGTGCAGAGATGCTCCAAACAGTAGTCGTACGACATGTAGGTGCAAAGGTCTCATCAAAATCAATGCCTCTTTCCTATGCATAACCCTTTGCAACAAGCCTAGCCTTATACCTTTCAGTTGTACCATCCGATTTACGCTTCAGCTTGTATACCCACTTAGTGCCAATGGCCTTCTTGCCAAAATGTAAAAAGGGGCAGCAAAGTATCATACATGTCTTTGGAGGTAACATATGTCTCCTTAGTACATGAAAGCAATGGCTGAATAACATCTTCCACAAAAAAAAACATCACGGTTAACCAGAATGCGTTTAGTCTATGGATGATATAGACGATAGCCTTTACTTTCAGAACTGTACCCAACAAAAATACATTTTACTGCTTTATCATCCAATTTTTTGCGATGTTGTTCAAGCACTAATGCATATGCCAAACAACCAAAAACACGCAGATGAGCAACAGATGGCTTGCGATCATGTCAATCCTTATATGGAGTGATAGACTACAGTGCTTTAGTGGGACACCTGTTTAGTACATATGTTGCACACATGACAACCTCAACCCGGAAACTATGTGGTAAAGCTTGACTCTTGACCATACACCTCGCCATCTCCATGAGTGACATCTTCTTTCATTCAGCAACTCCATTCTGTTGAGGTGTATATGGCATTGTACATTGGTGTTTTATCCCACGTTCAGCCAGAAATGCGTTAAAATCAGAAGACATATATTCCCCCCCTCGATCTAAACGGAGGGTGCCTGTTTTACATGCTGAAAGATTTTCAACCAAAACCAAAAATTGTTTGAAGCACATGAACACTTCGGACTTTGCCTTCAATGGATATACCCATGCATGCCTGGAAAAATCATCAATGAAAGTCACGAAGTAAAGAAAATTTCCAAATGAAGGTGTCTGCATAGGACCACAGACATCACTATGTACAAGCTGTTTTCTGAGTAGCCCGAACTAAACCATCTTTTGGAAAGGATGAACGTTGCATTTTGCCCAAAATTCAGCCTTCACAAACATGTTTTTCAGGTGCCTCAAGTTTGGGGAAAGAGGACACCATTTTAGACTTTTGTAGGTGTAGCAAACTAGCAAAATTCAGATGACCAAAGCGTGCATGCCAAAGCTATGCATCTGAAATAGCCTGAGAATCATTTACTGCACATGCCAAATCGTTTACAGATCTTTCATAGTCTATGAGCTTATATAGCCCACGACATAAAATGTTAGAAGCAATAATCACATCGCCATTTGACATATCATGAACTATACACCTGTCATCAACAAATTTCACAACCAAGCCAATCTTGGCTAATGCAGAAACTGATAACAGGTTCTTCTTGATCCCTGGCACAAATAAAGCATCTGACAAAGTGAAAGAACTACCATCAGCAGTAGTCAAAATGATCTTACCAACTCCCATAACAGGATAAGAGGAGTTGTTGGCACATGTAACAATATTCCTTGTAGGGGCAGGCTCGAGTGAAGAGAAGAAACGGCGTTGCGAGGTAATATGTTTGGTCGCCCCACTGTCAAAGTACCAAACATCTGAGTCTACTGCAGACATGCACTGCTCATGAGAAGACGGGTCAAAACTACAAATAGTAGTAAATGCCCATTCTTCTTCCTGCCCAAGATTAGCAGACTCCGTTTTTGGTGTAGAGGCTTCTACAACAACCATTCCAGACTCTTTCTTCTTTGCCTCTTTTGCAGCCAGTTTTGGACAGTTCTTTATGATATGATCATTCCCTTTACAGTACTTACAAAACAATTTCTTCTTTTTTTTTTTCTCTCATCTTTGTCTTGGTTCTTCGAATGTGCAGCATTTGCAGATTTCTGCTTACTAATAGAAGAGCTCCATTTTCCTTTGCACTTCTGACTAGCCAAGAAAGCTTGATTTGCAACAAGCATAATGGACGTGTTCTGCCTGGACTGATCTTCTTGCAACAGAACAGAGACTAACTCCTCAAACGACAAGGCATTTGGATTGCCTTTCATCATCAACTGAAGAGTAGAAGCAAAACTCTGATATGAATCAGGAAGACCATTCAGAACGGTATGCACAAGTGAGCTATCTGGTATAACCTCATGAGCAAAAATCAACTGTTGCTTCAAGTCTTTGATCTTTATTAGGAAACTATCCATAGAATCACCTTCATTCATGTGCTCACTCTCCAACTGTTTTCGGAGGTAAAAAACACGAGCCTCATTCCTAGCTTGGTACAATGTGGTAAGTGTATCCCAAGCATCCTTAGCTGTTCTCCAAGAGCGAATATGAGGAATAATGGCATGTTTGACAGACAAAGCTATCAATGCATGTGCCTAGGAATCTCTGCCATCCCAATGAATCTGCTCTGCAGTAGGTGCAGTAGAGATCGAAGTACGAACAGGAATATGCAGAATATCACCATCTTCGACACCTTCTCCATCAGCTTCAGTACCTGCAGTTGTAACACTTGCAGGTGTGATAGGACATTTTTCGACACCCTGCACAATGTTCCATAGTCCTTTTGCAACCAACACATGTCGCATCATATAAGCCCATAATGGGTCATTGGTACCATCCAACTTATCCTCAACGGCCAACATACGGAATACATCACTGCTTTCAGCCATGGCCGGTGACTAAAATACCTTGATGCAGAAAATTGACTGTATCTTAAAAAGTTGAACACAACTGCCCATACGAGTTCCGCTAGACCTGTAGTAGACTTTGAGACGCTTATACTGGCAAACAAAAACTGGTATATACCTTTGGCACAAAACGATGAAATAGATTGCACAAGCATTGCAATATTGCGTTCGAAGGTCGAAATGAGCTCAGATCGCAATTTCGACACCACATAGCGAAGCAGCTTTGATCTCTGAAACACCTTGAGTATGCTCACCAAATTTCGTGCGAATCTGAGACTACAAACGGAGGAGTGTCGACGGTGCCCTAGATGAAGCGACGACCTTCTCTGATACCAATTTTTGGAGTTAGACATCTATGGAAGCACTCGAATAGCACAAGGAAGAAGAAGAAGCTTGGAGCACAACACACAATACTGAATGTAGTACTAGAGAATGTACAAAGATAAGTAGCCCATTAGGGCAATAGGCATATATACAAGCCGGGGGAAAAAACAAGCCTAAAGAGGGAAAAAGTGCCCCGATGATCCTAGTGTGTTCACACACATCACTACCTAAATATATCAACAGTTAGTGGCATGTTGTGGGGAAAGTGGTGAGTTAAGAAGGAGGCAGAAACTTTTGCACATGCTCATTGGTTATAAAAGTGAAATGGGAGCACCTTCAAAAAAAGGGGAGAAAAAGGAAAGAGCTCCCAATAGTCGGATCTGGCCATTTTGTCATTTTGTCTTCCCTTAGACTCCTTCCAGCCACATGTCAGTTTGTACATAGCTTTGTTTTGAAGTTGATATCTCAGTGTATATGTAACCATTTCTTGCGTTTAAAAATTCATTGGAAATCTTATCTTGTGTACTTTTTGCATACCAAATATCTCCTTCAAATCTTTTATATTCTATGAGATATCTGTGAAAGAGTGAAGTCCAGTTTTTAAGTATACCTATGTAGACAGGTAGTCTATTTTGGTTGGTTATGTTTCCTAACCCAAACATATCCAAATTGCTTGATGTTTATCTTGTTGGAAAGCTATTGGCATGCACTTTCAGTGTCTCAAATATCTTTTTCAGAAGATTTTTAATCTATGAGATATCTATCAGAGAGGCAAGTCATGTTTTATAGTCTACTTATATGTGCAGGTGGTCTATTTTGGTCAGTTGAGTTTCCTAACCAAAACTCATCCAAACTTGTTTTTTAGCGTGTTGGAAATCTATTTGTGTCTACTTTCTCTATACCAAATATCTTTCTCAAAGGATATATATTAAGAGATTTATCAGGCTGAGAGTGAAGTTTAGTTCTTCAGCATACTTGTGTGGACAGGTAGTTCATCTTTGTCAGTTGTGTTTCCTAATCAAAACTTGTCCAAATTAAGTTATTTATAGCTTTTTAAAAAGTTCTCTTTGTCTACCTTGATTGACTAAAGGCACAAGTCCATTTGAGTTTCGTATTGAGAGCAGCAAGCTATCTAAGGTGCAGCTATTTGTCAAAGTAATGGACATACAAGGGTTCACTACACATTTCCGTTGCGCATAGGAGAACTCATTCTCCACAATATGAAGATTAATTTTAAGGTAGCATATGCAAACCTTCAACAAGCTACAACAAGTCATAAACCCAAGTTTTCATATAGATTTTTTGGATCATCGATGATAACTAAGAGGATTAGTAATGCCTTTTTCAAGTCTCCATTACCAAAAGATTGCAAAATTTAATCTAGTTTTCCATGTTAGTAAATTGGAACAACACATTTCTTGAGATACGAATTGTTTAAATGGTTTAATTGTTTTGGATGAAACATCATCTGATCTAGATGTACCTTTCATAATTAGATAGACAAAAATTCATTTGCAAAATTTCTCTATACTAGAATAATTCAATGGCATGACCCATCCTATTAGATATAGTCAATACTCCAACCTTAAATGCCCACAAATGATCCGTGATGCTCTAATTTGTAAGGCCCCCATTATGATGAGATGCCATCTATAGCTCAAGTGTAAGCACCACCTCCTTTACTCTTCAATCCGCATAGACATGAGGATTGGTATGAAGATCGTGAGCATGTGAAGGCACAAATGTGTGAGTCAGAAGCACACTAGCATGCACACACATACACACACATGCACACAAGGCAAGATCAAAGAGAGGAACAATGCCTTCTATGTTGCGAACATTTGTTTTATGTATGGTACAAGTTTCAAATTATGTAAATACCTTTGGGAAGTCTTCAAATACTTCAAGAAGGCTCCTATTATTCATAAAAGATAGCAAAAATACCACGTAAGTTCTAGAACATGGTGAGTCAATTTAGTGAGTCACAAGGGAGCTGCAGTGGTGTCCTAGTGGAAGGTCAATGTGGCTAGTTCTCAAAGTCCATCAATACTTTGCTTATTTCAGCACTTGAGTCATGTAATACCTCCACCCAAGTGTCTACCACGAATTTAGATGTATTAGGAAGTTTTTAGATTAGTTTCCCATGCTATAAAAAGAGGAGAAAAGTCGTGATCTTGTGGGAAGTCCAAGAGAGGCATATGTGTATCTCTATGTTGCTGTAGTTTTGTATGCAGAGATTGCAGAGCTTGTATCTCGCTCATTATATATCCAAATTACATGTTTGATAGCGCATTTGAAAGCTCTTACTGTCTACTTTCTTCCTGTAAATTTTCATAATCATTGGATTTGTGAGCTGAGAGCAGTACTCTCTGCAAGTAGTGTGTATTCTCTGGTTTCACCTCTGCTGAAGGTCTCCATTAAACCTCAAACTTGCAGAGGTCATATCTCCTTGTGTATTTATCCAAATTGAGTCTTCTTTAGCTCATTGGAAAGCTCTTGGTCTCTAGTATATGTGGTTAAAACAGTTTTAGAAAATTCTAATCCATTAGAGAAAAGTAAGCTCTGCAAGCATGACTGGTTTTTTGTGATGAAGTTTGTGAGAAGGTCAACTTGTTCCTAGGGAGTTCCACCTACTTCTTGCTATATTTTGGAGGTCAATAACCTCCAACATTCTACTGCCAAGAACGCTCTTACAAAAGTTGAAATCTCTAACAAGCCTTGTCAAAAAATGAGCTCTCTAGCTCTTTTTATAGCTTTTGGACTAGTTTTGTCCCTCACCAGACCTAGTTTTTGGCCTACTTAAAAATTAGGTTCCATGGCTTATTTGAGGGCTCAAACGGACTCTAAGAATTATGAAAATTGGTAGGATGACTCCTCGGCTTGAACAAAATGGAGTTGCAAAAATAAGATTGTCCACACTCTTGCATCTTTGCTTTGCCTCTAGACTTCCATAGCTTGTAATCTTTTTCCTTTTCATCTTGGTCATCAAAGATCATATGGTAGAGTTACCTTTTGTTTTTCTTCATCATACCAAGACCTATGTTCTTAAAACATAACATCTCTACTTGTAGTGAATTGCTTGGTTGAAGGAGTATAGAACTTATAACCCATATGAGTTGATTCATACCCATTAAACACTGCTTTTGTTGCCCTTTCATCTAGCTTACCTCTTATTTGTGATGGCACATGAACATAAGCTAAACAGCCAAACACGATGTCCAAGACTAGGTTTTCTTTCATACCATGCTTCATAAGGAGTCATACCTTGGAGTGATTTGGATGGTAGTCTATTGACGAATAACGGAATGTTAAATGGACTTTAATGCCTTGATCTTTTTAATGTGTTTTGTGTTTTGATTTAGCAGGTGAAGATTCATGAGGGTGTGAATGCACATGGACTTATTCAAATACTTTTGGAGATATATAGAAGAATATTTAGAAGATAGTATTTTAGTTATTTTTTGTAAAAATAATAATCGCTTTAGAAAGTGACATTTTTTATAAAAATGGTAGACTATGATTTTGTAAATAAAGCAAAAGCACGCTTTCTAAAGCGCCATCCTCATGTATCTTTTATTCAGGACATAATGAGAAATACCTATAAATGCACATACTCTGATAGACTCTTCCATTAGAGTATGTAGGGGGAGATTATACCCAATCTGGTGTCAAGTCTCTTATCTCTTTCTATTCTCTGAGTACTTTTGTGTGATTTTGTTTCTATACTATCCTCTACGTACGTGCGCCTGTGGGATCCAAAGGTCAAAAATGGTATCAGAGCCAAGCCACATCTGCGGAGGTGGTTTTTTGGTGTCTGCTCATTAATCGGCAACCATCTCAATCATCCAGTCCACACCTAGGTTTTGGTTCTCTACATAAGTCCATGAACCCTAGCCATACTACCAACGATTTTGGTTCATCACCCTTACCAGAGGTACCAATCAAGCAACAGTTAGAGCTTTTGTGGCATGAACTCCAACATGCCCAAAACAAGATTAAGGAACATGATGTTGCACTCCAGCAAGTGCAAAGTGATGACAATAATCTAGTTAGGGTAGGGTGGTGAAGGCCATTATTACTACCCAAGAATAAGGCACGTAGTCCAAGTGATGCCAAAAATTTCCAATTTTCACAATTTGATGGACCAAAAGGATGGCCAATTTTTTCTTTCATGGCTATCTTAGTTTGATGAGTTCTATTCTAATGAATCATACTTTGAAAGTGAGAAAGTGAAATTTGTTACTAATTATTTGGTGGGTAAGGCCCAGTTATGGTGGAATGTTCTGCGCCATAGCACCGACCACCCTACCACATGGGATGTCCTTCATTCCTCCCTAGTTCCACTTACATGCTCGTCGATCATGGACAACTTTTGGATGGAAAGATGGAGATATTGTATCTCCCTATATTGAACTTTTTTGGCGACAAGTATTACTTATTCATTCACTTGAAATGATTCCTGAAGATACCTTGCAAAGAAATCATGAAGATGGTTTGGATATAGGAATCCAAGCTAAGCTCAACACCCTATGTCCAACAACCCTATATGAAGCTATTTCATCCACATGATGCTGAGAAAGAGTTTCAATCCATCACCAAGTCCATTCACTTACAACAAATGTGTCAATGACAACTACCAATCAAGCCCGATTATCCTTTCAAGCATCCTTCACTAGTATTTCTTCTCCTATTTTTTAGTGCCCACCTACTTTTCAGACCCTCCTCAATCAAATTTCTCACCAATACCCAAGACCACTCCCCTACAACCCACAAAACCTCCAACCCTTCAAACTACAACAATGGATGCTCAATAAAAGAGGCCCTATATCACTTGCTCGCATTGTGGTAAGTTTGGTCATAATAAATCTAAATGTAGGTTCCGAACTAACGATATGAAGCCTTTTTTAGCTCAAGTACACAACATGGAGGTGGTTCCTGAAGACATTCAACCTGATTCGACTGAAGAAGCATTGGAACAAGATCTAAGTACCTTGGATAACAAAATTTCTATTCATGCTTTTTTTTGCATGCAAGGTAATATTAATGGTAAATCTGTTGATATTTTACATGATAATGGTAGTTCGCATGACTTTATTTCTCATACACTAGTGAAAGATCTCCAATTCAACCCAATTCCTTCTATGTATAAAGTTAAGGCTGCATTTCAAGGAAATAGATATAATGTTACATGTGAAGTGCATAACATTTGGATTTTTATAGGTTCATACATAGATGAATGCACATTCTTAATTGCTCCTTTACAGTCCTATGATGTTATACTTGGTATGCCTTTTCATCATCATTATAACCCATGCATTGATTATCATACACACACCATGAGTTTTAAGTTTAACAATCAAGATATTTTTTTGTCTCCAATCCATGACTTCCAACCATTTCCGTAAATTAGTCATACTCAAGTGAAAGGTGCACTTGGGAAAGGCTAAAATTCATATATTGTTTTTGTCAATAACATAGTTGATTGAACACATACACTTGTTGAGGGTTCTCCGGTTCAACACAACATCGTCTAACTAGCAAAATCAGATTTTACTATTCTTTCCCATTGTGCACTAATCTTTACTTCCCCAGATATTCCACCGGAAATGTCTCTTAAAGCCACCGAAATGTCACCGGAACATCACCAGAATATCACCGGAATATCACCGTAATATCACCGGAAACATTCATTCTGATAGTTTTCTGCTAATTCAAAATTTACACAGTCTTGCTACACTTTATTCTTGCAAAAGATTTACAGATTTCCTTTTTGCACTCACATATATTTCAAGTCAATTGCATTCTGACACAGTACAGTCTGAGTCACTCAAACAGACTTAACCGTAAATAGAAGACTTTCAGCACTATAACTGTGCTGCGCAGACATTTGGTTGATTATTCATTGGTAAATGCAACACCAAAAATACAGATTGTTGTTTTGTAAAGATTAGAACTTCAGTATGAGAATTTGATTAAGCCGCAAAGATCTTCATTCAATCGTTATCTATATACTGGTTTTTTTACTGTAGAACCTGGTCTTTTCCGGTCCTGACAAAGGAACTCCTTCTTCTTTGACTTCGTCTCACAGTTGATGCACCTACACTTCTTGCACCCTCGTCTCTCTTCTGATCATTGTGTCTTTACGTCTCGTACCTTTCCTCCTCTTCCTGTTGTCGCGTCTTCATCGACCTTCTCTTTCTTCTTTTTCAAGGTTGTTGCATCTTCGTTCTTCGTCTACCTTCTCCCTCTTCTTCTTATGGTTGTTGCTAACTCCTTTCTTATAACTTCCCCTTTTCTTGCCACATATCCTTATAAATCTCCGCATAGTCGTCTTTTTCTTTTTATTCTTATTTTATTTCTCCAGGTTTCCCTGTCTTCAACACCTGGCATAGCCCGGTGGGTAATTTTGTCAAAAATTAAACTCGAATTTCACAATCCCTTGATCATATATCTCCCGTGACTGTGTGGAAATCTGCTCTTCTTGTACTTCTAGTTCTTCAGTATTAATATCTTCTTCTGCACCATCTTGCTTTTCTGGAACATTTACATCAAATATCTCCACCTTTTCTTTGAGTGTCTCTTTCAACAACTGTTCCCGCAGTTTTGCAATGATCTGTGTCTGTTCTTCAATCTGCTTTTGTTGTTCTGAAATTATACATACTAAATCTTTTTCATGTTTGGAAACAAAACTTGTCTGCACCTGTTCATGATGCATCTTAATCATACCAAACCAACGACTTTGAAAAACACTCCAGATGTCCTGAACATATTTATGCAGATGCTGCTTCACCTCTCCTATATCCATCTTCGTCATTAACACAGCATCTAACTACACACCTTCCTCTTTTAATATGTGCTCTTGTAATTCCTGCAAAACTTTTATTCTCGACTCAAGAACTACCTATTCCGCCTACGATGTAGCATTTACCGCTGAAAAATTCATCATCTCTTTTTGAATCTGCATTTGTACAGTCATCTGCCATTCTTCAAATTCCTGAATAGACTTCTTTGTACTAGCCAATTTGACCACTGATTGCTTCTTATCATGCTGCAACTCTTCCAACCTACATTCCTTCTTATCCAATGCATCCTGAAGTTCTTTAATCTTCTCCTGCAATGACTGATAATCAGTCTTATTAATAAATATTTGAGTCTGTTCATACTGAAACAATCTTCTCTCCTGAAAAACTAAAAAATCCGACACTTCCTGCAACTTCTTCTTCATCCCTGACACATCATAATCTGAAATATTATCATCTTTCAACATTTTTTCGGCTTCAACCTTTAATTGCTCTTCCACTCTTCTTTTCCTAGACAACCTAAAAGCAGTCCCGAATACTTTCGGATCCTCAATACTATCTGGCACTGGCAGCAAAATATCTTCCTGTATCTTTGCTTCATATATATCAGATTCAATGATTTGACTAACCTGGTTCCTTTCTTGTGCCATATCACCAGCGCAAAGAAAATCTTCAGAAGTCTGTGAAGGTCTATTCCTTACCTGTCTCACTGCTAACTGTTCCTGCTCTTTACTCATCGCTTGATGATCAAAAAATTTGATCTGCTTTGGCCACATGATCTTCTGATCTTCAACAAACTGCACAAATTCGAATAAAGCAGCTAAATATGCTGATAATCGACTATTTGTTTGCGTCTTATGCCTATCCCCAACGAAAATCTCACTTTGTAAGTGATCATACATCCAATGAGCCCAACTCACCTTTTCTCCTGCCTCTGCATAGGCTAAAGGTGCAAAATTCTCCCTAGACATAGAATCATATTTAATGATAAAACATAATCTTTCCAAATACCATTTTAGTTGTTCCCTTCGAGTATAGCTTACATTCCTCATCATATAGTACTGTCGTCTTCCTTCTTGGGGTCCAAAGTCTTTCTTCAAAACCTCCGCCGAACATTTGGGAACTACAACATCATCATATATAGGTAATTGAAATACTTCTGCAACTAATTCTGGTGAAAATTTTACCTGAAAGGAGAGCTGACCCTTCATTTTCCGCATAATCTCCAACTGACTCTTTACCTCATAATTGCCTCTCCAACGTTCCCATGGCAACATAGAGAACTGTAATAATCCAATTCTTCTGAGCCAATTCTGCTGCAGATCAGATTGTAGGTCAAGTTCTACTTTAAAATCTGTGAATGAACCCATAAACATATGCACACCCTTAGTCTTTGTATATGGTGTTGAAAAAAGCAAATGCCCCAAATTAGACATCTCAAATGAGGCATGTAAATAAGACTTGAAATCAACAATATGCTTCTCATGAGGACGAGTGAGCAGCATGTCATCAACATACACCACAATGATCAGAAGTACATCATTAACAAGCTTGACATATAAGGTGCTTTCAGTTGGACTATTCTCAAAACCATGTCCAATCAGATAGGCATGTATCTTTTCATACCACACACGTGGTGCTTGCTTTAAACCATATAATGCCTTCTTCAACCTGCACACTTGGTTTTCATGCCCTTTCTGCACAAATCCATCGGGCTGAAAAACATACACTTCTTCATGCAAGCCACCATTCAGAAATGCTGTTTTAATGTCCAACTGATGTACATTCCAACCATGATGAGCTGCAAGTGCACAGATGCTACGAATAGTAGTTATTCGGCAAGTAGGAGCAAAGGTTTCATCAAAATCAATGCCTCTTTCCTACGCATAACACTTTACAACAAGCCTAGCCTTATACTTGTCAACTGTACCATCAGATTCATGCTTCAACTTGTATACCCACTTAGTGCCAATGTTCTTCTTGCCAAGAGGCAAGTGACATAAAGACCAAGTACCATTCTTCATTATAGCATCATATTCAGATTGCATAGCAGCCATCCAATTTCTAAATTTTGTGCTTCATCAAATGAAACAGGCTCAGTCTCATCACAGAGACTAGATGCAGCCATAGCATAGGAATTTGATGCAAAAGAGGCATGTGTACCTAAGTCACGAGATCTTAGAGACTTGTGTCAAAGAGACTAAATCTCGTTTGCCACACAAGTGCGTATAGTGGTGGATTGGCACACGCTTAATTATCGATCCAAAGAACCGACCTAACCAAGTGTATGAGGACATGTGTGCACATGATGGATAATAAAATGGTTCAGCTAGAATGCAAGGGAAAAGACCAAACTACCTCTCCAACTCACCTAATCTCTGAAAGTGTCTGCCGCGATACCACTTACAGTAGTAAATACAAATTTGAATGTTTCTCTTAGCTCCGAACTCCCAATATGGCCAATAGTAGGTTCTTTTTGAAGCTCTCGATGAGACGCATCTATTGGTGATATTTTCATTCAAATCTAACAATTGCTCTTCAAGTTATGGCCAAAATAGTGAACGGCAAGAAACACCCACACTCACTCCTCAACTCATACTTGCTCATACACACACTACAATAGCTCAAAAGTGATCAGGATGGGTAGACAATAGTCTTACACACACATTCCAAGCTTCACACACACACAAAAGATCATAGAGAAGATGAAAATCTGCAAGAAAGAAGTAAATTCGAAATTTTTGAGCTCTCCTTCTTCACAATGGCAAAAAGTCCTTACAAAGAGTCACAAAGTGACTTATATACATGTGCCCTAAAAATGGTCCTTTCACACAAGTGACCAGCACTTTATTCGTTAATCTCTAATTTCCTACTATTTTACAAGAAATATGTTACAGTGAGTTGGACTTATGCATCTAGAGGACTCCTCTAGTGCATTTACGTAGCGTTGAGGGAATTTCTAAGATTTTGAAGAAGAAAAAGATGCCCATTAATTTGAAAAATTTGGGTCTCCTCTCTTGTGCCTCTTTTCTCTACAACACTCTCCCCCTCTTTGTCTCTGTCGTCCCTTGACAGGCTTTTACTTTTCGTTGTCGCTTGTCTATGGCTCCTGAATACACGCACCCAGTGGTCGAAGAAGCGATAAGGAGTGTGAGAGAATTTTTTACTTTATCCGAAGTTAGTCATTTACTTCTATAAGCCCCTTGGTATTCCTCATATCACAAATCTGGGTTGCTGTATTAAATCGGGCTGCCAGACATGCCATCAGTGGCTAAGAATGTGATGTTCTTAGTCACCCGCTTCAACTTTTCAGCCTCTCCCCTTTCTAACTTTTGGTCCTCTGATATGCCTTTGTCTTCACACATCTGACCTGTTGTATTTCTTGAAGCCTGTTTACTTTCTTCCACTGCACACTTAATTTGCTGACCTCTACTCTCTTTTAAGTGAGCGTTACGTTTTAAAGGTCCTATTCTTGAATCTTCTTTGTCATCCTCTAGGACCTATTCCATTTCTTCCCACCGCACGCATCCAGTGGATGAGGAGGCAACTAGGACCTTCAAACAATGGGTTATCTTATCCGATGAAGAGTCCTTCATGTGTTGTCTCTCTCCTCGACTTGTTTCACTTCACCGCCTACTCCTCGTGGATGAGGAAGCTATGTGCAACCTCCCATGAAATTTCCTGGTTGTTATCTTTCTTTAATTCCACTCCTCAGGACCTGGTTCTTTGGCGTTGTCGCCTAATGCATGCCCCTGCGGGGCTTTGGGCAGAGAGTTGTTCTTTTTCTTTATAAACTTTATCCTTTACTAAGCAGTTTTACTCTTCGATCTTCTTCTTCTTCTCTTTTTGCTTGACTTCCCTTCCACACGTCCCTCCTCTTGAACTATGTCATCTCCGACAGGCTTTTTGTGGCAACGTGAGTATGTCTGAATGACTTGCTGCTCTCTCTGATTCAGCAGATTGGCATGACATAACATGAACTCCTTCCATTGGGTCGACTTTAACCCATCATCTGGTGCCTATCTATGATCCGCAAAGAAACCTAACTCATAGGCCACCAGTCTGGCATTAAGATTTGAAGACATTTTAACAAAAAATTCTGAGTCCATTTCGAAAAATCCAATGAAAAATGCTTCTTCGAATGTCTGCATGTAAGTACTTGGCAAAAACATTAGCCGTGAGTATATGGCCATCTCCAAAAATTTCCTTCTCCATATAGGATCAGCTTTGTCGAATTCCTCTTGTGTGTAGGTGAAGCTTTGCATGCTAAACTAGACGTTGCTATCTGGCTCTTTGTTTGTTGTGGACTTTATATACTGTGGTGTTTGTTCTTTAAGTAATCCATATGGTACATTGAAAGGTTTCAATACCTGTTCCAAATGTTTGTTTGCAATCTTCGCTTCCTTCATGACCTTGACTACTTGATCTTCAAAATCTTCAGTAAGCTGGGACACCAATAGTGCCCGTGCATGTCGGCTTAGTTCTACAATATCCCGATGATGTCTTTCAGTGTGGATCTCCGTTTCCTCCCTTATCGGTGACGTACCTCATTCTCCTCAGTAGCCGATGTGGAGTGTGGAACTATTGGTGTCCCCTCTTTTACCTTCTGTGCTAGTTGATCTTGTAATTTCCAGATGAATTCATCTTTCTTTTACATTATACTATATACCGATTTTCGGCTACCTTCCACTTCCTTCTCAGTTTTGTTGTGTCACCCATGTACCTTTTCTCCCAATCTGCTATGATTGCTTTCTCCTGCTTAAGCTGGTCTTCATAGTTTGCTATCCTTTATTCCTATGCTCGTGTGTCTTTCTTTGTCCCTTCAAGAGCTTCTATTGGTTGATTGCATAGTAGTGTTGTCATTAGCTCTTTGTTTCTGTTATGAAGGTTATCTACTTCATCCATGTATACTTTAATTTCTGTTTCAAGGATCTTGCTTCTATTGTTCATTTTCACCTTTTCACCTTCACTAGCCTCATATTTAATTTGTAAATTCTTTAATTGGTCTTTTAGTTTCTGATTTTCTGTTCCTAGTGTGTTGCATTGCTGCTTGGCCTCTTGGACAACTGTCTCTTTCTCTACTATTATTTTTTGTGCTTGAATTAACTATGCAGATAGATTTTCACCTATTTGTTGAAATTGGTTCTTTTCCCGCATTGCTTTGTCATAGTCAGCATCAGCCTCAAGCATCAACTATTGAGTGTCCATGGCAGTTTGTATCATGTGTTGTACCACTGGCTTGATCTGAGTGACGTCCACATTTAGCCATGTTTTTGGGATGCTTGGAGCTTCTCCTATTCTTACGTCTTTTCCTTGCTCCACATGTATGGTTTCCTTATGTGGTTGCCTTATTTGAAGTTGTACTTCATGTTCTTTTCTTTCTTCTTCCTTAGTAACAGTCTTCGTGGCACTCCCTTGAAATGTGATATCCATAGGAGAGTGTTCTGCCACCACCTGTATTGGTGTAAAGGATTCTGACTCTTCGACTGTATTTTCCACTTTTTCTTCCTTGGGGTTCTTGAATAGGACCTCTCCTGCAAGCAGGGTCTCTTGAATTTGAATATTAGAAGCTTCATTTAATTTAATAACATGTACCCATTCTTGGGGAGCTTCCTTCCTCGTCGTATCTTGGCTGGAGTTTATGGGCATTTGATCCTTCATTCCTTCCATGTCCACATCCTCGTTCACTTGATTTAACTCCTCCCATTATCCATCATCCTTGGAATCACTTCGAATGTCCACATTCAACATGGAGGTGTCTGGTTCTTCTTGTGCATCTGATGATGAGCTTGAGTTTATTAAACCCAATTCCATGTATCTGTGGACCTTGTTCAGCCTCTTCCTTTGTTCCGAGTCTTGGTGTGCTTGTTGGTAGTGGTGCCCTTGCACTGATAAATTCATATGTCCTTCAGTATACTAATGGGTAGCTTCCATGATTGGTTGACTGTCTTCAACTCTCCTCCTTGGGAGTACGTGTGCCCTTTTGGTAGTTGGAACTTCTACTTCTGCTTGCATCATTTCCCTTGGCCTCTTTGTACCTCTCATTCTAGGCTGGGAACTTGTTTGCTTCCTGTACGATTTTTACTCCTTTCTTTTTCCTAGGGACTGTAGCAATTTTTGCATATTTGGCCATGGCTTCCGATGATGGCATCTCCCTTAAATGCTCTCTAATTCCCAAAGCATGATATATCAAGATGGTCAGGGCAACACTTCCATTCAAAAACTTCTTGTGATTCCATTGCTTCTTTGCCTCGAACAGCCGCTCTTGAATATATGGAGTCATATTGACTTGGTTTCCAATTTGTTTTATAGCATGCGATAGCATTTGCACAATGATCTTTTGTGGAGCAGTGTACATGTGCATCTTGGGAAAGCAGAAGTGTTGATGGATGAGTCTCACTTCTTCTTCAATATCAATGAGATTAATGTCACTGAATGTTCGGGTCTTTGCTCCTCGACTTTCTTCTTTCAATACCATGTTCCCATCCTTCTCCCATCCAAAAGCTTCCTTAATTAGGTCATGTGTAAATTGGATAATGACCCATTCACCAACTGCATCCAAGACTCTAGCCTCCGGTACCAATGGATCATGCAAGGCTAGCTGCAAAGTGTTCGTAACTTGCGTACACAGTTGGAAATTGGGTTTGTAGATCGGCAATTCAAAATACTTGTGAATGCCCGCTTTCTTCATAATGTCCATGGTTGATGGGAGTTCATGCACTACTTTGAAATCTATGGACATCACAGGGAACTGATGATCCGTATCCATAATTTTGTTGGTTACCAGGAACAAGTAATCTCATGCTGGTTGATCTTCCCTAAACCAATGACCTTCTGCTTTAGTCACACTTTGCAGAGGGAATTCGAGCACCTCCTCTTGAATTGTAGCTTCAGAATCTTCAAAAACCATATGCACTCGTAATGAAAAGAGCATTAGCTTCTATAGAAGACATGTCGTCAGTGATGTGTGTTGTAGTGACATTTCGTGCGTTGTGTCACTCCATTTCCCTTGCTTGCATAAGTAAGATCTCTTACCACTTTTTTTTTTCATTTTTAATACTAAAAGAAAACAAGAATTAGTGTAGCGGAAGCATTTATTTAATTACATAGTAGGTCCATTCCTATGGGAGTAGAATCTATAACCTATCCCCAAGTTGGGAATGTGCACCACTAATGTTGTGTACATCATGTGCTGAATGCATGGCCTCGTAATGTGGCCCTATCATGCATACTCTAGGTGCATTTGATGCTTCATGTGTGCAAACAAAATCCTCTTGGTTCTATTGTTCCGACCCTTGTTGTTGCTTTTGTTTCCATATCCATCTCATAGTCAAGGTTTTAAGCCTTGTCTTATCTTCGTTTTGTCGTGCTGCATGTGTTTTATCTTTCTTTGTTGTTGTCTAAGTTGTTGGGGTATTTCTTTTCTGGTATCTGTGACGAGTCTCGCTTGGCTTTATGGTTTTGCTGTGTGGATATGATGTTTCGTCGTGCTTGTCCATCTCTTGAGTGGTCACTTGTCCGAGGTTCTTTGGAATCCATATTTGTTGTCGAGTTATTTGGGCTTCTACCAATGACTTTGGAAGCCATACTCTCAAAAGTCGCTTTGGTTCTGATTTTGGTGAAGAAGAACCCTTGTCCACCCTTGCCTTCCTATGATGAATGACGTGTACTACCGTTGCCTTCTGTGATTCATTCACTCGATCCTTGCGAACCCACTTCAGGTTAACATTTCCTGATTGAGAGAAACTGACAGTGGGTTTCCATGCTGATGATCTCTTTTTCCCATGGAGGGCTTTAGGAGCATTGTCCTCCTCGGTTCCCTTTTGTTCACCATTCAAGTAGGATGAATCTACTTTGTCCTTGGATGCATTGGGATTTGAAATACTTTCTTCTTCTGGTTGGTTTGTGATGGAATCATTTGCTATGTCCTCTTCTACGATTTGTTTAGCACTCTTGATGATATCTTGTCTATGAGAGGATTTCTCTTCTAATAGACTAAAGATTTCCTTGTGCCCTATTTTGGCAGAGATGTACCCTTGAGCTAGATGAATGCTTACCTCATTCTCAATGATCCAGTCTTGTCCTAGGATCAAGTTCTCAATTAGATCCTCGTCTCTGCACACTAGAACTCATTGTTCCATAGTTGAATTTCTTAGGTGGAGGGATATTGTAGCTTCTCCAATGCATTCTATGGCTTGACCTCCAAATCCTATCATGTGTGCTTTAGTAGGTGTTATAGTCATTCGAAGATGTGTGATGATTGTACTTCATATGCAACTGAGTGCTGCTCCTGAATCAATCAATGAATCTATTAGCTGGTACTTTGTCGTTCCAATTCCTAGGTTTAAGTATAGCTAGGATATGCTGATATTGTTCGTGTTGGATTCATGAACGTGATAGTTAGCCATGAAGTATTTCAATGGCGATGCACCGCACTGCACTCTCCTTCTCGAGAGCTCCATGACGATATGCTCGGAGTAGAAAACCGAGCTCTTGACGCCTCACACAGTACTCCGCACAGAGGCTGTAGAATACGCAGAAAAACACAGTACACAGGGAGCACGAAGATAGCCTTCTTAGGTCTTACAAATGCGATCGAACTTACAGTCTATGATTGACCAGGCCACTATATGTTTAATTCAAGAACATATACAAAGAAGTGTCCGGTGGCCATTTGGCCTTTCACATGGACACTAACGGTAACAATGTCCCACTAAAGGCCAATATGGCTAGAGTAACTATGGGAGAAAAAAGAAAGATAATAAAGAATACCTGAGTGTAAGCATACAAATATACCTCCCACCTGATGGGCATGTTACACAGTATACAAGTGACTGCGTAAGATCAAGAATCAAGTAACCCCCATCAAGTGACAACAGTGTCTAAAGCTATCCTGTGGTAGAGCTTTAGTCAAAGCATCTGCAGCATTATCTCGAGTGTGAACCTTCTCAAGAATAATGCTCTCAGTGGCTAAGCAATCTCTAATGAAGTGATACCTCACCTCAATGTGCTTGGTCTTTGCATGATAGATCGGATTCTTAGCCAAAGCAATGGCACTCTGACTATCACTGAGCAAGTGAGGTACATGCTGAGGTAAACCCATATCACAAGCAAGACGAGAAAGCCACAATGCTTCCTTACATGCCTCACTTGCTGCAACATACTCTGCTTCTGTGGTGGAAACAGTTGTACATTCTTGAAGACGAGATCTCCAAGAGATAGCACCTCCAGCAAAATGAAAAATATACCCTGATGTAGACTTACGATTGTCTACACAACCAGCATAGTCAGAATCTGTGTAACCAATAATGGATGCTTTCCCTCTACCTAAGCATAGACACTTGTCCTTAGTGCCACTCAGATATCTTAAAATCATTTTGACCGCTTCCCAATGTTTCTTGCCAGGATTAGACATATATCTGCTCACAACTCCCACTGCAAATGCAATGTCTGGTCTCGTAGCTACCATAGCATACATGAGACTACCAACAGCAGACTGATAGGGAATTTTGGTCATGAATTCCTTTTCCTCATCTGATTTGGGGCAGTCATCCTTGCTCAATTTCACATATGTGGGTAAAGGTGTACTCAATGCCTTTCCACCCTGCATATTGAATCGGTGAAGTACTTTGGATATGTACTCACTTTGAGACAAGTATATGCATCTTTTACTCCTATCACGAGTAATGCGCATGCCAAGAATATGTTTGGCATCCCCCAAATCCTTCATATCAAATGTTTGACTCAACTTCTTTTTGAGAAGTGACAAATCATAAGAGGACTTCCCAGCAATCAACATATCATCGACGTAAAGTATCAAGCATATCAAGCTGCCCTCAGAACATCTCTTTCTGTAGAGACAATGATCCTCGTTGCTTCGAGAATAGCCTTGGGACTTCAGAAAAGCATCAAACTTTTGGTACCATTGTCTAGGAGACTGTTTAAGTCCATACAAGCTCTTCTTGAGCTCACAAACTAGACTTTCCTTGCCAGGAACTACATAACCCTCTGGTTGTTCCATATAGATCTCATCTGTAAGATCTCCATGCAAGAAAGCTATTTTCACATCCATTTGGACTAGCTCTAAGTCCTCCGTTGCAACGAATCCAAGCAACATGCGCAAAGTAGTCATCTTGACCACTGAAGAGAAGATTTCCTCAAAATCAACACCATGTTGTTGCTTAAAACCCTTTGCAACAAGTCGTGCTTTATATTTTGGAGAAGCACTATCTGATGTGAATTTCAACTTATATACCCATTTACATGGTAAAGCTTTCCTGCCCTTTGGCAAAGGTACTAAGTCCCAAGTACCATTCTTGTGAATAGAATCCAACTCACTCTTCATGGCACGCTCCCACTTGACATGATCCTCTGTCTGCATAGCCTCTTTGTAGCAAGAGGGCTCACCGGCATCTGTTAGCATAACAAAATCTAAACCTGGAACATATCTATCAGGTGGATATGAGACACGTGCAGAATGTCTCAATGGTTGCTGAACAGGAACATGTGCAGACTGATCTGAATGGACATTCTCTTGAACATCCCTATGTGCAACATTTTTATGCATGCTAACCGGAGGACTAGTATCCTCAAACACCACTCTTCTCACTTCAACCTCCTTAATCGGCTGTTTTGCATCTTAGACTCATTAAAAATGACATCACTACTTCTGATCACTGACCGTGTTTCAGGATCCCATAAGCGATATCCAAATTGTCCTTCTCGACCATATCCAAGAAAAATGCATTTCTTTGACTTATGGTCCAACTTCTGTCTAAGATTCTTGGGTATATGAACATATGCTTCACACCCAAAAACTCGAAGATGATCATAATATGGTGGTTTCCCTGTCCATAACTCTTGTGCCACTTTGAGACCTTTGGCAGTACTAGGTGAAAGGTTAATCACATGAACTGCAGTCAATACTGCTTCTGCCCAAAAACCTTGTGAGAGGTTTGCATGATGCAACATAGAGACTACTCTATCTTGAATAGTTCTATTCATCCTCTCAGCTACACCATTCTGTACTGGGGTATAAGGAGCTGTAAACTCTCTACGAATCCCTCTACACTGACAGAAAAGGCTGAATTCATGTGAGGTATACTCACCCCCATTATCTGAACGTAAAGCCTTAAGCTTAGTTCCTTTTTCAGTCTCAACTGAAGCAAGCCATTTTCTGAAAGTAGGGAATACATCATCCTTCGATTTGATAGGATATACCCAGACTTTTCTAGTAGCATCATCTATGAAAGTGACAAAGTAAAGAGAACCACCTAAGGACCTAGTGGGCATAGGACCACACACATCTGTATGAACAAGATCTAAAGGCTGAATTGAAGAGTCAATGTGCGTTTTATGCACATTTCTGGTTTGCTTTCCATATTGACAATGCTCACAAAATGAAAAATCAGATAAAGATAACACAGGTAAGTAGCCAGAACGAGAAAGATTTTCCATTCCACTACGAGATATATGGCCCAAACGACCATGCCAAATACAAGCCATAGGCTGTTCAGTAACAGCTAACAAGTGTTATTTCTGTGATACAAATAAAGGATAAAGTGAGCCAACTTTGCTTCCTTTTGCAATAACCATATTGCCCTTTGATATACGAAAGGACTGAGCATAGAAGACCACCTTGTAACCAAGGTCATCAAGTTGACCAACTGACATCAAACTGCATGATAATTGAGGTGATGGAGAGTGTTAATCTCCAAAAGAACAACCTACTCTTGAATTTAGAACACCTCTATATCAAGAGTAAGTCAAAACCTTCACCAAATTAGAGATCCAATCTCCAAATTATCAAAAGTTGATAAATTCTGTGAAGAAGATAAAACACAGAAAGTCTGCTGCACAATTTCTTCTCATTGACCTATCAAACATGTAAAGTTTTCTATGAAATTTTGTATGGAGTGTCGCCTAGAAGTTGCGCACCTCCTCCAAGTTAAAGTTCTTCAAAAGGTTTAGTATAACTTGAGAAATCAACTTCACAAGTTATCTATGTCTAAATCTGCACTTCTGAGAAGTCGATTTAGACACCCCTAACTTCTTAACTTCAATTCTCTCAGTACAAAACCCGTTTAAGCAAATGCTTCTAGCCACGAGTAGATTACCTTCCAACTTAAAGATTAAGTGCTTGCTTGCACAAAACTTTAAACTATGGAGTGAGAACTGACCAAAAGATTAAGATCAAAATTTGCGCCTGTTTCAGAGAACTGTGAACACTCAACACATATGAATGTTCCTACTAACAATTCTCCTAGCCTGTTTACAATTAGACTCTGAAACTTAAGCCATAGATTCATTAACTATGAACTTAGATATCCTCAAAAGGATTTCACAAATGATTTACCACAGACGGAGCAGACACGAAAAGATCGGGCGCAATATTTCTTCAATTACTCAGAAAGTTACAGTTGAGTGATGAGAGGAAGCTCTGTTGCGAACATTTGTTTTATGTAGGGTACAAGTTTCAAATTATGTAAATACCTTTGGGAAGTCTTCAAATACTTCAAGAAGGCTCATATTATTCATAAAATTTAGCAAAAATACCACGTGAGTTCTAGAACATTGTGAGTCAAATTAGTGAGTCACAAGGGAGCTTCAGTGGTGTCCTAGTGTAAGGTCGATGTGGCTAGTTCTCAAAGTCCATCAATACTTTGCTTATTTGAGCACTTGAGTCATGTAATACCTCCATCCAAGTGTCTACCACGAATTTAGATGTATTAGGAAGGTTTTAGCTTAGTTTCCCATGCTATAAAAAGAGGAGAAAAGTCGTGATCTTGTGGGATGTCCAAGAGAGTATCTCTATGCTACTCTAGTTTTTGTATGCAGAGCTTGCAGAGCTTGTATCTCCCTCATTATATATCCAAATTACATGTTTGATAGCTCATTTGAAAGCTCTTCTTGTCTACTTTCATAGTACCAATTTTCATAATCATTGGATTTGTGAGCTGAGAGCAACACTCTCTGCAAGTAGTGTGTGTTCTCTGTTTTTTATCCCTGCTGAAGGTCTCCATTAAACATCCAACTTGCAGAGGTCATATCTCCTTGTGTATGTATCCAAATCATGTGTTCTTTGGCTTGTTAGAAAGCTCTCCAAGTCTATTTGTATTCTGGAAATTTTCAGATTCATTGGAGTTGTGAGTTAAGAGCAGTAGTCTCTGCAAGTGATGTATGTCCTCAGGTTCATCTCTGTTTCAAGGTCTCCATTAAAGCTGCATATTGCAGAGGTCATAGCTCATTGAGTATTTATCCAAATTGAGTGTTCTTTGGCTCATTGGAAAGCTCTTGGTCTCTAGTATATGTGGTTAAAACAGTTTTAAAAACTTTTGAGTGAGTAGAGAGTAGTAAGCTCTGCAAGCATGACTGGTTTTCTATGATGAAGTTTGTGAGAAGGTCAACTTGTTCCTAGGGGGTTCCACCTACTTCCTGCTATACTTTGGAGGTCAATAAACTCCAACAAGCTCAACTAACTTTTCACATGTCTCATGACATCTAACTTCCTCTTTCTTGACTTCTATCTATTCTTACATATGCTCTCATATCACGCCTCGACATTTTCAGGGTATATATATAGAAATTTGTACAAGTCTATGACTAATCAAAGATCTAAATGAACTATCACTATACTAATGTACATATGTGTACATTCCTCATATACTCTGAATGTATCCTTCTTCCAAGCTTCAAGAATTGATCTCATCCTTCATTCTTTAGTCTTCAAACATTCAATTGGTGATTGATCTGCACCAACAGCTCCCCCTCAATCATTAATTGAGGTTTCTCTTTTCTTCTTTATACCTGCCATGTCTTTAAACTTCTGTAGCTTTGGTCCATCCAAGCTCTTTGTAAGCATATCAGCTATCTGATCTTTTGTTGAAGTATGTATGACTTCAATCTCTTTATCCATCACCTTCTCTCTTAGAAAGTGATACTGAATCTCAATGTGTTTGGTCCTGGCATGAAAAACAGGATTAGCAGCTAAATACAATGAACTTATGTTATCTCCATATATAATTGGTACCCCATGCACAATGTCAAAACTCTTCATCAAAGTCTTGAGCCAAATCACTTCCTTTGCAGCTTCAACCATGCCTTTGTACTCTGCTTCTGTAGAAGACAAAGCAACTGTATGTTGCTTCTTGGAACACCATGAGATAAGTTTATCTCCCACATAACACATGTATCCAAAAGTTGACCTTCTATCATCTGGATTACCTGCCCAATCTGCATCACTATATATCTTGATGTTTGTATCTGATGTAAACCCATAATACAAACCTTCATTGAGTGTACCCTTAATGTACCTCAACACTCTTTGACCTGCAATCCAATGTTCTTTCCTTGGGCAATGCATGAATTGAGACAAAACCCCTACTGCATATGATAAATCAGGTCTAGTTAAAGTAGCATAGATAAGACTACCAACTAAACTCTGATATTGTCTCATGTCCTTGAATTCTTCACCTCCAAACTTACTCAATTTGTGATTCACCTCCATTGGTGTAGGTGCTACCCTGCAATCATCCATTTTAAACTTGATTAACAAGTTCTTCAAATACCTTTCTTGGGTCACAAATACTCCATGTTGAGTATATGTAATCTCCATGCCCAAGAAGTATGACAAGTCTCCCAAGTCACTTATTTTGAACTCCTTTTCCATTTGCTTCTTGAGTCTTTGTATTCCTTCTTCATTTGTACCTGTAAAGATTATATCATCAACATATATGCACATGTATATGAAACCATTATCACTTGCTTTGACAAGCAAGCTACTATCTGCTTTAGACACCTGAAATCCAAGTTCTTTCAAGAACTTTACAAGTCTATAATTCCATGCCCTTGGGGCCTGCTTCAAGCCATACAAAGCTCTCTTGAGCTTGCACACATGATCTGGATACCTTTTATCTCTGAACCCTTGAGGTTGCTCCATGAACACATCATCTGAAATATAACCATTCAAAAAAGCATTTTTCACATCAAGTTGACATAACTTCCAACCTTTACATGCAGCAATAGCTATAAGTGTCCTGATGGTTGTCATCTTTGCCACAGGACTATAAGTCTCATCATAGTCAACACCATAAGTCTGAGCAAACCCTTTGACAACAAGTCTAGCTTTGTATCTAGACACACTTCCATCTGCAAACCTCTTGGTCTTGTAAACCCACTTGCATCCAATGATTTTCTGACTATTTGGTTTTGGAACCAAATCCCATGTTTGATTCTCCAATAGTGCATCAAATTCTTCCTGCATAGCTATCTCCCATTTTTCCTTACCTTTTGCCTCTTCATATGTAGAAGGGTCTTCATCTGTTTTTATCATATAAGCATAATCTTTTGTGGCCAAAAATGAAGTATCATAGCTATACCTTGTAGGTTGCCATTTATTCCTTGTAGACCTCCTAAGTTCTCCACTTCTTGAGGTTTCTGGTTCTTCATATTCAGGATCAAATCTTGGTGTTTCTTCCACTTCAACCTGCACTTCATTATTCTCTTGTTCATCAAATATTTGAACCTTTGATTTACCTTTCCTTTGGCTCACTTCTTCTTCATCACCTGTATTGATATTGATTGTACCTGCATACCAAGTGCTTTGCTCATCAAATGTAACATCTTTAGAAACCATGAATTGTTTTGTAGATGGACTCCACAATCTATAGCCCATCTGCTTATCATCATAACCAATGAAAACATATTTTTCAGCTTTAGACTCCAACTTGTGCCTTAATTGTGATGGCACATATGCATATGCCACACATCCAAAAACTCTGCAATGATCCAAGGTAGGTCTCTTACCCCACCAAGCCTCATATGGTGTCATACCCTGCAAGGCTTTACATGGTAACCTATTGACCAAATAAGTGGTTGTATTTACAGCCTCAGCCCACAAATAATTAGGGCAATTTTTCTCCTTCATCATGGATCTTGCAAACTCAACAAGTGTTCTATTTCTCCTTTCTGCTACACCATTTTGTTGAGGAGAGTACCTGCAAGTAACTTCCCTTTTTATACCTGCATTCCACAAGTAATCACTGAACTCATTAGAAAAATACTCTCCCCCTCCATCTGACCTTAGTCTCTTCAACTTATGTCATGTAATTCTTTCTGCATATGCATGATAGTGTTTGAATGTATTAAACACTTCTGACTTATCTTCTAACTTCCTCTTTCTTGACTTCTATCTATTCTTACATATGCTCTCATATCACGCCTCGACATTTTCAGGGTATATATATAGAAATTTGTACAAGTCTATGACTAATCAAAGATCTAAATGAACTATCACTATACTAATGTACATATGTGTACATTCCTCATATACTCTGAATGTATCCTTCTTCCAAGCTTCAAGAATTGATCTCATCCTTCATTCTTTAGTCTTCAAACATTCAATTGGTGATTGATCTGCACCAACATGAGGTACATGGTGTACATTATGCATAGTAAATTTTGAACCATCAATGAACTGCACAACCACATCTCCAATCCCCACAACATCACACTGGTAAGAGTCACCAAGTCTCACGGTACCAAGAGACTTTGCTGCATAATTAGAGAACCATTCTCTATGTGGTGTCACATGGAAAGAAGCACCAGAATCTAGCATCCAGGTGTGGGAAAGAGAATCGGCCATAAGTGCCTCAGATGGCACAGTACTATCAAGTGTCAACACATCAGCATCATCAGAAATAGCATTAATTTCTTCAATCTTCACAGTCGAAGTAGATGGTGCAGGTAACTGTTTAACATGCCCATCAACATTCTGTCCTTTACCTTTAGCATTCTTTAATGCATAACAGTCTTTCTTCATGTGTCCTTTCTTATGACAATAATGGCATTCAATATCCCTCTTCCTTGATTTACTTCTACTCTTATTCCGTTGACCATTCTTTTCCTTGTTCTTGCTCTTGCCACGTTGTTGATTCTTTCCTTGGTAAGAATCACGAACATTATATGCATCTCCACTCTGAGTGCCAACCATAGATTTTCTACGAATCTCCTCACTCAAGAGTGCTCCACATATGTCATCATAGACAAGTTTACCACTAGGTGCACTGTTGCTAATAGCTGTGCAAAACGTATCCCATGATGATGGCAGGGTGCATAACAGCAATACTGCTTTCATTTCATTATCCATATCCATTTTCTGAGCCTGTAACTGGGAGAATATAGCATCAAACTCATTTAGATGAGCAGCAACACTATCTGTGTCCTTCATACGAAGTTCATATAATTTTCTCATCAGATACACTTTATTTGATGCCGTCTCTTTTTCATATGTATTGCATAACTTCTTCCAAAGCTCCTCTGCACTTTCACAGTCTAATATTGTAAAGTAAACATTATCTGCCAAGTGCAAGCGAATGGTAGACCTGGCCATTTCATCTAACTCATCCCAATCATCTTCATCCATGTCAGCAGGCTTCTTTGAAATCCCATTTACTGGCTTCCATTGCCTCCTTTGAATCAGCACATCTTTAATCTGATTCTTCCATAGAGCAAAGTTTGTGCCATCAAATTTTCGGATCTCAAAATGGTCTTTGCCCTGCAAGTTATAGCTCCTCCTCAGAACACTAGCATTAGACCCTGATCCACCGGATGTGCCTGAGACCTCTGATGCCATGATCGTAGAGAACTGAATAGAATGATAATGAGCTAGAAGAGTCCAAACACCAACAAACAAGTGTATCAAGGAGTAAATCGACCACTATATAGTTGACTAAACCAGAAATCTGGAAAAAATTTGCCAGAGTATCCTCTGCAAAATTAGCATATGACCAGTGTCAAAGTATCATAAAAGTGCAAGTACTGACATGTCTACCTGCATAGTGAATCACTGACTCCACTGCATATAATCAGTTACCCAATAGAAGCCAACTAGGCTTATCGAGCACCTATGAACAACTATCATACATCTCCTATGGCGAGGCTAGGTAAGTCTTCCACCTGCATCACCGAAGAGACCCCGACATCTGGGTGTCTCCCAGTTAAGAAAACCTCACCACGACCCTCTTTATCAAACGTAAAAGGCTTTATGCAAAGAACGTAACCGCTATATCAATGACCACATGGACGTACATAAGCGGTATCCACAGAAGCGTACATGGTGTGTATGTGCTCAATATATGCAGTAAAATGACACTAAAAGGCTGAATACACAGCCCAAAAACTAGCCAATAACACCTGCAAGTGTCTGTCAACTCTGATGTTTTAGGCTTTAAAAACCTGCATAAATTTGCAGCGACTGCTCCCACCAAAACTGAAAACCCCTCGAGAAACCTGTAGTTTTACGAGTGTGGCTGAAAATACAGCCCCAAAGGTTGATATTTATTGTCTGAGAAGTACAAGGAACACTCTTCTTGATGTTCTTGGACCTATGCGAAGAGAGCTATGTGTAAAAGTACTCCAAAATGGCTCTAAAAACCACCCCAAAATTGCTTCAGAAATAGGCTTTGAAAGCAAAAAATGAAGCTTTGAGGGACCAAAACTTGTTCAAGGTAATGTCAACCTTAGTCTTTCCCCTTCTTCAAACACCACAAGAGTGTAGCTTAGTGGCAAGAGATTGCCATGGTTAAGCGAGCTCTGGGGGGAACAGTACTGGGATGGGTGACCTCTCGGGAAGTACCGGGAACCTCTATATTCCTTGATCGTTGAGGTCCTCCCTCGCGCGCAGCCAACGGTGCCAACGGCGCCAACGGTGACTTCGGTGACTCGGATGACAAGGTATGCCAAGGTCTATGCCTTGGTCGCCGCCTTAGTCGAAAGCTTGGGGGGGGGGGGGGTGCTCGCTTCGCTCGCACAAAGGGAACAAAGTTTTTTGCCTCGAACTGCTCTGATACCAGTGAAGTATTTCGATGGCGATGCACCGCACTGCACTCTCCTTCTCGAGAGCTCCACGACGATATGCTCGGAGTAGAAAACCGAGCTCCTGACGCCTCACACAGTACTCCGCACAGAGGCTGTAGAATACACAGAAAAACACAGTACACAGGGAGCACGAAGATAGCCTTCTTAGGTCTTACAAATGCGATCGAACTTACAGTCTGTGACTGACCAGGCCACTATATGTTTTATTAAAGAACATATACAAAGAAGTGTCCGGTGGCCATTTGGCCTTTCACATGGACACTAACGGTAACAAGCCATGGGAATAGGCTCTTCTCCTCGTTGATACCATTCATCCCATTGTCTTATCCACTCTTTCTGCTTCTTGATACGCTCTAAGGCTTCTTGCCTTGCGTCCTCTCTAATCCTCTCGTCCTCCCTCTTTCTATTATGAGCACCCACAAGTTGTGCTAACATGTGGTCCGTCAATGGCTCCGTGTAACGTTTTACTCGACATCCACTTATGTAGTTAGGAAGAACATCTCCATCCAAAGTAGCTAGATTACTGTTCTGAATGGTCTTCCTGACTCATATCATAGTTTTTCTTCTACTCTTCGATTGATGATGAAGGGCAATCCAAATGCCTTATCATTTGAGGAGTTAGTCTCTGCTCTGTTGCAGGAAGATCAGTCCAGGCAGAACAGGTCCATTATGCGAGTTGCAGATCAAGCTTTCCTGGCTAGTCAGAAGGGCAAAGGAAAATGGGGCTCTTCTACTAGTAAGCAGAAATTTGCAAATGTTGCACAATCGAAGAACCAGGATAAAGATGAGAAGAAATCAGAAAAGCAGAAATTGTTTTGCAAGTATTGTAAAGGAAATGATCATATCATAAAGAACTGTCCAAAACTGGCTGCTAAAGAGGTAAAGAAGAAAGAGGCTGGAATGGTTGTTGCAGAGGCCTCTACACCAAAAACAGAGTTTGCAAATCTTGTGCAGGAAGAAGAATGGGCGTTTACTACTGTCTGCAGTTTTGACCCATCTTCTCATGATCAGTGCATGTCTGCAGTAGACTCAGATGTTTGGTACTTTGACAGTGGGGCAACCAAACATATTACCTTGCAGCGCAGTTTCTTCTCTTCACTCGAGCCTGCCCCTACAGAGAATACTGTTACATGTGCCAACAACTCCTCTTATCCTGTTATGGGAGTTGGTACGATCATTCTGACTACAGTTGATGCTAGTTCTTTCACTTTGTCAGATGCTTTATTTGTGCCAGGGATCAAAAAGAACCTGTTATCAGTTTTTGCATTAGCCAAGATTGGCTTGGTTGTGAAATTTGTTGATGACAGGTGTACAGTTCATGATCTGTCAAATGGCGATGTGATTATTGCTTTTGGCATTTTATGCCGTGGGTTGTATAAGCTCATAGACTATGAAAGATCTGTGAATGATTCGGCATGTGTAGTTCATGATTCTCAGGCTATGTCAAATGCAAAGCTTTGGCATGCACGCTTTGGTCATCTGAATTTTGCTAGTTTGCTACGCCTTCAGAAATTTGAAATGGTGTCCTCTTTGCCCAAACTTGAGGCACCTGGAAAACATGTTTGTGAAGGTTGTATTTTGGGCAAAATGCAGCGTTCCTCCTTTCCAAAAGATGGTTCTGTTCGGGCTACGCAGAAATTGCAGCTTGTACATAGTGATGTCTGTGGTCCTATGCAGACACCCTCTTTTGGAAATTACCTTTACTTCGTGACTTTCATTGATGATTTTTCCAGGCATGCATGGGTATATCCACTCAAAGCAAAGTCCGAAGTGTTCATGTGCTTCAAACAGTTTTTGGTTTTTGCTGAAAATCTGTCAGTCCGTTCTGATCAAGGGGGGGAATATATGTCTTCAGATTTCAATGCATTTCTGGCTGAACGTGGGATAAAACACCAGTGTACAGTGCCGTATACACCTCAACAGAATGCAGTTGCTAACGAAAGAACAAGTCACTCATGGAGATGGCGAGGTGCATGGTCAAAAGTCAAGCTTTACCACATAGTTTCTGGCTTGAGGCTTTCATGTGTGCAGCATATGTACTGAACAGGTGTCCCACTAAAGCGCTGCAGTCTATCACTCCATATGAGGCTTGGAATGACCGCAAGCCATCTGTTGCTCATCTGCATGTTTTTGGTTGTTTGGCATATGCATTAGTGCCTGAACAACATCGCAGAAAATTGGATGATAATGCAGTAAAATGTATTTTTGTTGGGTACAGTTCTGAAAGTAAAGGCTATCGTCTGTATCATCCACAAACTAAACGCATTCTGGTTAGCCGTGATGTTGTCTTTGTGGAAGATGTTATTCAGCCATTGCTTTCATGTACTAAGGAGACATCTGTTAGCTCCAAAGACATGTATGATACTTTGATGCCTCTTTTTACAGGTGGAGAGTCTAGTGCTGGTCCTAATGAGGCAACTTCTCAGCCTTTGCAGGTTTCATATGATGATGCAGATCATTCCATTTCTGATGCAGATTTACATGATGCACTTGTTGATGAGAGAGCTGATATTGAGCAGGCACAAATTATGCCAAAATGGTTGGTGAAGACTTTGCGTGATAACAAATTAGATGCACCTTTGTCATATCGTAATCGTTCAGGCTCTCATAGTGCCTCCTTTGCATCAGATTGCTATGCTATGGCTGCGTCTAGTCTCTGTGATGAGAATGAGTCGGTTTCTTTTGATGAAGCACAGAATTCAGAAAATTGGATGGCTGCTATGCAATCTGAATATGATGCTATAATGAAGAATGGTACATGGTCTTTATGTGACTTGCCTCCAGGCAAGAAGGCCATTGGCACTAAGTGGGTATACAAGCTGAAGCGTAAACCTGATGGTATAGTTGACAGGTATAAGGCTAGGCTTGTTGCAAAGGGTTATGCGCAGGAAAGAGGCATTGATTTTGATGAGACCTTTGCACCTACATGCCGTATGACTATTGTTCAGAGCATTTGTGCACTTGCAGCCCATCATGGTTGGAATGTACATCAGTTGGACATTAAAACAGCATTTCTGAATGGTGACTTGCATGAAGAAGTGTATGTTTTTCAGCCCCGTGGCCTTGTGCAGAAAGGGCATGAAAACCAGGTGTGCAGGTTAAACAAGGCATTATATGGTTTAAAGCAAACACCACGTGCTTGGTATGAGAAGATACATGCCTATCTGATTGCACATGGTTTTGAGAACAGTCCAACTGAAAGCACCTTATATGTTAAGCGTATTAATGATGTACTTCTGATCATTGTTGTCTATGTTGACGACATGCTGCTCACTGGTCCTATTGAGAAGCATATTGCTGATTTCAAGGCTGATTTGCATGCCTCATTTGAGATGTCTGATTTGGGGCATTTGCATCACTATTTGGGCATTCAGTCTATGCAAGTTGATGGTGGAATGGCTTTGTGTCAAACGAAATATATTGACACATTATTGCAGCATTTTGGCCTTGAAGACTGTAAGCCTATTGCCACTCCTATGGAGATAGGTTTACGATTGAGTCTTCATGATGCTGGAGATGCATTTGATGTTGTTCTCTATCAGCAGGCTGTTGGATGCTTGATTTACTTATGCATTACTCGGCCAGATATTCAGTTTGCTGTCTCACAGATGAGCAGGTTTATGCATTGCCCAAGAGTCACGCATTGGAAGGCGGTTAAGTGCATCTTTCGCTACTTGAGTGGTACTCGACTACTTGGGTTGTTTTATCCCAAGGGGGGATCACTACCGCCAGATTTGCATGCTTTTTCTGACTCAGATTGGGCTGGTTGCTATGACACTCGTGTGTCCACCAGTGGTTTTTGCTTCATGCTTGGTAGCTCATGTATATCTTGGTTGAGCAAGAAGCAACCTACTGTGACCACTTCCAGTTGTGAGGCTGAGTATAGGGAAGCTTTCACAGCGACTGTTGAGTGTGTGTGGCTCAGACGCCTTATGGCTGATTTGGGTGTTGGCCAGTCTTCTGCCACCACCATCTTCACTGACAGTCAGAGCGCATTGGCAGTTGCGAGGAACCCTGTGTTGCATGCTCGCACTAAGCACATGGAGGTGCATTATTACTATGACAGGGAGAGGTTCTCTGCTGGGGAGATCAGCTTGGCATATGTGCCCACGCAGGAGAACATTGCAGACCTTTTCACGAAGGCTCTGCCTAGGGAGAAGTTTGAAGCTTTCCGCAAAGCTTTGGGCTTACTTCCTTTTGTGGAGTGATTTCCACATAGCTTGGCACTTCCTTATACATGAGTGCCAGCTCCTTGTTCATCGCATCACTCCCAGGGGGGATTTGTTGATATATTTAGGTAGTGATGTGTGTGAACACACTAGGACCGTCAGGGCACTTTTTTCCCTCTTTAGGAGGTCTTTTTCCCCTTGGCTTGTATATACGCCTATTGCCCTAATGGGACACTTATCTTTGTACATTCTCTAGTAATACATTTAGTCTTGTGTGTTGTGCTCCAAGCTTCTTCTTCTTCCTTGTGCTGTTCGCGTGCTTCCGCAGACTTCTATCTCCAACAGTTGTCTTTTCCTCTCTGGAATAATTGTTTTCCTATGATAACATAGTCCTTACTCATTTCCTCTAGGGATCGTTTCCTTGCTAAACTGATTCCTTCCTCATGTTCTTGTGTCTCTAGGAATTTCACTAAGGTCTTACTCCAGCTGGGTGCTATTGTAGAGTAGGGTAAAGACGTATGATCATTTGGCATGGTTTCCTGACATTCCGCGCAATTACTAACGTATTCATGGACATCTTTAGGCATATCCGGCCAATATACTCCTAACTGTTTCAACTCTCTCAGAGTTTCATGAGTTCCTTTGTGCATTCTCCATTTGTTTGCATGGGCTTGTTCAATCAACTTCTTTTGCTCGTCCTCCTCTACACATCTCGAGAGTATACCGTTGGGTTCCTTATAGTACACACTTCCTTCAATAATGTGTAAGTTATGTGATTGCAGAATTGACTTTTTACTCTCCTTAATAATTGAATGTTGTGGTCCATGAGTGAGTATTGGGATTAGCTTTTCAACCCACTTAGGACACACTTCCAAATTGAATAGATAAGTGTCTGGCAAATCATCTGGTACTCTGCTTGGTAGTTCTCCATGTGTTAACCTAGAGAGATGATCTACTCTCACATGGGCATTTCCTTTCTGCACTATTACTTCAAAATCGAATTACATCAATAATAGAAACCATCTCACAAGTCTTCCCGTGTTACAAAGCTTATTGACTAGGTACAATAAGGCTTGATGATCTATGAAGAACTTGAACTTATTGGCTAAGAGGTAATGTCTGAATTTCTTTACAGCGTACACCATCCTTAATCCCTCTCGCTCTGTGGTTGTATGGTTTCTCTCGGCTTGATTTAGTTGCCTACTTGCATAGGCAATTGGATGGTCCAATTTTCCTTCATCTGCTGGCCGAGCTAAGATGCATCCTATTGTGTAATTGGAAGCATCGACATGAATATGAAAAGGCTTGTTCCAATTAGGTGTTTTCAAAATAGGAGCTGTGCTAAGTCGCCTTTTTAACTCATTAAATGTCTTATCACATTCGTCCGTCCACGTGAATTGAGTCAATAATCCATACAGAGGCTTGGCAATTATGGCGTACATGTGGATAAATCGACGGTAGTATCCACAATGACCCATAAATGCTTGCACTTCTTTGGCATTCTTTGGTCTAGGAAGTTCTAGAATTACCTTGATCTTGTCTTCATCTATAGATATTCCGTTTCTCGACACAATGTGTCCTAAGATCTTCCCTTGTCTCACGATGAAAACACATTTCTCAGGATTTAGGCATACTCTATATAGTCGACATTTATCAAATATTTTGCACAATTCAAGAATGTGTTCTCGCCTTTGATTTGAATATGTACATAGGTCATCTACATACACTTCCATACTTTTCTTTAGGAACTCTTTGAACACGTGACACATTAATCTCTGGAAAGTAGTAGGTGCATTAGTGAGTCCAAAAGGCATCACTCTGAAAGCATAGACCCCCCATTCAGTCGCGAATGCGGTCTTATGTTGATCTTCTGTAGCAATAGCTACTTGGTTGTATCCAAAGAATCCAACTAAGAAGCTATAGACTTCTTTTCTTGCCACTCTTTCTAATAGGTGGTCAGTGATAGGTAATGGGTAACTATCATGAATTGTGGCTGCATTGACTTTCTTTAGATTAATGCACACTCTTAACTTCCCGTTCTTTTTGGGTACAACAACTAATGGTGACACCCATTCAGTATGTTCTATCTCATAAATGAATCCAGCTGCTAAGAGTTTGTCTATTTCTTCCTTTATTTTAGCAACATAGACCTCGTTATACGTGTAAGGGTGTTGTTTAGATGGTTTTGCTTCCGGTGTCATTGGTATTCTATGAGAACAAATGGAGGGTTCAACCCCCATGAGATCCTTGTAGGTCCAGGCAAATACATCTCGATATTCTTGAATTAATCATATCAATTCTTCTTCCTCCTCCATTAACACATCCTTTCCTATGTATGTACATCTTTCTTCTCCATCTTCTACCGTCACTATGATTTTTTTCGTTTGTTCCTTGTTGTCGTACACCTTTCCTTCTCTTGCCTCTCTCTTAGGCATATGAATGGCTATTTTTCTATCTTCTACTTCATATCTTTTCAAATGCTCCGGTACCTCAAAAAGATCAGGGTTTGGTTCAAACTTACTCACACTTTCCTCTTGTTTTGATACTATAGGGGCTGCTTCTATTGCTAACACTTTGGTAGTTCCGTACTTCCCTTCAGCTTGAATGGCTTCTAGATAATGATCCTCCGAATCAAATTCTAGTTCCCTTTCTATGCTCTCGTATTCTTCTTTCCATTCAGTTTCCAACATTTCTCCTGCTTCTACCTCCTGCAAGACTACCATGTACAAGTTTACATCGTAGCCTTCTTCGTCCACACATTCATCCATTGTTAAGACTTCTTCATTCACACATACATCCAAGGTTGCTAGGATCTCCATCCACTCGTGAGGTGTCGTAGAGATTTACATCTCTACATATCTAGAGTTTGAATCATCCAACTCCAAACTTCTAAGAAAGACTTCCAACTCAAAAGATAGAAATCATTGTTGGTCAAAAATTGATCCAAGATTTTCAAAATTATTATTGCACCATTGGAAAGTACTCGTCAAGAGCTTTCCAATGATATATAACAGTCAAGTGTTTGGTTGAAAAATGATCCTCAAAATATACATCCAAAACTGCTGAAAAGTTTCTCTAATATAGCTTTTCTTATATCCCCTTCAAAGAAAAACGGGCGCCCACGTGGTCTAGCTTAACCAATTAATAACCTTCTGCCCAAGTTCAAATCCCGTGGACAGCATGATCAAACGATGGAAAAGCTTTTTTTTTAATTGCTTTATGAAAAGCATTCCGATGGCTTTCGTTTTTTTTTCGTGTAACTTTTCTTCAGCAGCCGTTTTGCAATTGCGAACGTAGCTTTTAGAAGTGCTTTTGGGACATATACAAACACTATATAAGAAGAAGGTCTTGACTCATTGAAAGACACTCAAGGACACAAGCTCTCAAGCGCTCAACGCTAAGGAGAGGAGGTGATCAAGATCTTGGAGAAGAACTTTGGAGGCCATCTTGGAGGGAGTGTTCACATACACTCTTGGAGGAGTTATGGTCTACATCTTGGTGATGACTCTTCTCATATGCTTAGAGGAGGCTCTACACTCATGATTGATGATGATCTTGAAGATTGATGAGCTTATGGAACAACATTATGATCTATGATGATTTGGTAACTTATATCTTTTCCATTATTTTCATTATATTTGTTTGAATACAGTATTATGAATTAATTGTCTCTCTAATTTTCACACATCTCTCTTATTTCCAATCTCTCTTATGATGTTAATGAATTGTACAAGTGATTTGATTTATGATCTCATCCGATTATATGTGAGTATCTATATTTGAGCTCTACCTCTTAAGTTGCCCAAAGCACCCTGCGTGTACCGTCTATTTGGAACACTAGCAGTTGGCCTGATCCACCCAACTGAGCCCTTCCCGATAGCGGTTTGAAAGCTTCATCCGAGAAAAATTGAGGCATGTACATCGGGTCCTCTATGGGTCGATAATTCGGATGTCCTATGGGCCACAATTGCATCTTGTTATCCTCTTTTTTGGCTTCTTTACACATCCATAATTGGGCATCCTCATGCATCCATGATTGATCACTTGATCCAGCACTATGGATAGACAAATCATCTTCCTCCTTGTGTATGGGGTTCCATTGTAATGGAGGTACATCTCGGTACGCAAAGGTATGCAAATTTATCTTGGTAGTGTTTCCTTGATGTTGAAGGTATAATGACTCTCATCCCCAATCTTGTACTACTCGTAGTTGTCTCATGAAGGGTCGTCCTAATATCATCTCATAATTATTTGCTTTTCCAAATTGACAGATAGCTAACATATGCTCAAATTCAACTCCACAGGTGGTTAATTTGATCTTTTCTAATATTCCCAAGGGTTTCTCAACATGGTCATCTGCTAATTGAAGATTCATATGAGTGGGTTGTAGGGCGGGCTTTCCCCATTTCTCCCAAATTTCTTTGGTAGCGATACCTACTCCTCCACCTATGTCTAGTATGGCCTTAGTCATGTATCCATTGTATGTGACCGGTAGACATGTGTTACCCTCATCTCCTTTGCTAAATTCTCCAACCTTATCCACTGGTATTTGTACATTAATGGGTTTTCATTTTCCTTGCTTTCCTTTTCGTTCTTCTCCTGCTCTAACTCCAGTTGTCCTGCTAATTGTTTCCATAATTGTGGTTTAACACGAAGCAATTCTTCCACAATTAATTGGCACTATACTTTGGTCTTTTTTAGTTCTGTTAGATTGTGTGAGTTCTTGTCTGAGTTTCCCTTCTCTTTTCCTCGTACTATGGGCACACGGAAGATTATGGATTCTTTTTCGTATTCTCCCATGTAATTTGGTAGGGTTGAAAAGCTCTGGGCTTCTTCCCTATTTCAGTCTAGTCTAGAGACTTCTTCATATATTTCTTCCATGTTTGGCATCGGTTGAAAATCTTCCACATTGAATTCCTCAAAAGGAGGTTTTGCAATTCCATTCCTTTTCCATTTATCTTCTCGATTTCTATTCCACAATTCTCTTGGCCAGTCTGCCTCTAAATCTCGGACGGTGGACATAGGTTTTCCCTGGGTTTCAATAGTTCTGGTTTATCATCCTTCTTGTTTGGTTTCTTGTCCTTGGCTTTGATACAATAATTGTATTGCTCCTCGGATATTCTCGTCTCGGGGAGAGCTGGGATAGTCTTCTCTAGGGTGGTTTGAGCTACCTCTTTTAGTTTTCTACATAGTGCTAGCCTTTCCTTTTCTAACTCCCCTTGTGGGTAAAGATTTTCATGCTGCTCTACATTTGGTCCCTTCTTGATTCTAGCTTGGTATGCTTTCAACCACATGTCTAAATCGTCTGGTTTCGGGTTGGCTAGAATTGATCTTGGCTTTTTTGGTTCTCGTGTCTACGGTGTAATGGAAAGTTCTTCCTGAATTTTGGGTTCCTTATATTTCTTATGGTTGCACGTAGGCTTCTTGCCTTCCTTGTTTTTGTTTTTCATCCATGTTTCCTTGAGTTTTTCTCTCCCTTCCTTCCACTTTTGGTGTTTCGTTGTTTGGGTACTCTCGTGTGGGTCTTCTGAATCTCCCACTATTTGTATTTTGGGTTCTACAGTTTTACTGTTTTCTTGCTCGTGGTCTACTTGTTTCCTCTCTTGTCCTTTAGTTTGTGCTCGGGTAATGGCCTTCAATGGCACTGTGTATTCTTTCTCACTTCTCAATGCTTCTATCACTTCAATCACATTAATAGGTGCAGTGTCTTGAGCCTTATTGGGATTTTTTGGGCAATCCCTAAAGAGATGTTCCTTTCAACAATCATTGCAATATCCTTCCCATGTCCAAGGGGGTGGTGGGTTGTATGGTCTAGTACATTCTCTGATAAAGTGGTCTCCTCCACATCTATAACACGGTCCTTTTGGCATAGGTGGTTTGATTTGTGGTCTTACAGGCGCTGGTGCTTTAGGTGCGGTGTGTGAAGAGAGATGGTGGATGCAATCCAAAGATGAGTAGGTGCCGCTACAACCAGCTTCACACCAGCCAACTGAGACTTCAGAGTTTATTAGTAGACCCTTTGAGCTTCCTAAATCCACCAAAATATCATCCAAGTACTTTGGAACATGTATCCTAAAAGTTTAAGTCAAGACAGACTAGTTGCGAAATGACTAGCTCCCAAAACTTGCTATTTTTGGACATACACCTGCTGGAAAAAATGAACAGTGCTCTCCCCTGGTGGGAGTTAGAAACATTCCTTTTGGGCATAGCAAATAGACTTAGCAAGCTTCCCAATCCAAGTTAAAACACTTCAAATGATGGACTCAACACTGAGAACAAGTTTCATCAATTTCTGGAACATGCCCACCATTCTCGGGGCTCTGCAGAGATAGACCAGTGAGCAGTAAATTGCAGATATCTTCATAACTATTTATCCAATGATCTTGAAACTTTCAATGTAGAAACTCGACAGTAAGATCTATCCAACGCACGTTGAATCACTGAAAAAGGATCAGTAGAACTCGAGATATGACCTTCTGAAGGTACTGCTCTGAGTGAGTATAGCAGAGAACAAAACAGAGAAGTGAATGATGATAAATGTATAGATTCATATATGATTACAACCACATTGGCAATGAATCTTTGCACAATGGGAGTAGAATGATAGAGTTATGGAGTAAGCTCTTCAATCTCTACAAAATGACATGAAGTGGTCACGTACAAGGCTTGCTAATCGCCTCTTCCTTCTTGCTCCTTTTATAGCTATTCTTGGAGGGAGTTTTGAATTCGAATTCGAATGGCTCCACCTAAAAGTGATCCCCAAAGTTAGGAGATATTCCCTCAGCTCAAAAGTTGTGGGTTTTGGTAGTTAGAGCCACGAAATTGCTTTTACATCATGCATGAGGTAAGCCATCCTTTTCCTTTTTCTTTTTTCAATTACAAGAGATAAAAATGAACTCTTTTACAAGAGGTGTTCACATGACTACTCATGTGACTTACAAATGAGGATGATATCAAATATATCAAGCATGTAGGCTTGGGTAAAATGCACCAACAGCTCCCCCTCAAGCCTAACATGCTTGGCCTTCAAATAAGTCTTCAATTGTCCTTGATTTCCTGCAAACCAATCATCAACTTGAATCTACTTAACTTCATACCATCAAGAGCTTTAGTCAACATGTTGGCACATTGCATATCTGTAGAGACATAGGATAGTTGAATATCCTTGCTCATTAGCTTCTCCCTTACGTAATGGTAGTGGACTTCAATATGCTTGGTTCTAGCATGGTATACCGGATTAGCTGCTAGATGTAATGAGCTTGTGTTGTCACCAAAAATATGAGGTGTTGAAGAATGAAGTCCAAGATCTGTGTACAAAGACTTTAACCACGTGATTTCTTGAGTTGCATTAGCCAAACCTCTATATTCGGCTTCAGTAGAAGATAATGCCACGGTTGGTTGCTTCTTCGATGACCAAGAAATGATTTTTGAACTTGCAAATGATATATACCCTGATATGCTTCTTCTATCATCTTTAGATCCGGCCCAATCTGCATCTGAGTAGACCTTTAGCTCAATATCTGAAGTATATGAATAGAACAAACCTTCATTCATGGTCCCCTTTAGGTACTTGAGGACTCTCTTGGCTGCTTCCATATGTGGTCTTCTCGGCTTATGCATAAATTGACTCAATATGCTAACACCATAGCATATATCCACCCTTGTGAGTGTTGCATAGTTCAAACTTCCAACCAAGCTTTGATAGCTTGTGATGTCTTCAATTGGCTCTCCTTCATAAGCACTAAGCTTATGATTTTGCTCCATAGGTGTACCTGCACACTTGGTATTTTCCATCTTGAACTTGACGAGCATGTCATGGACATACTTCCTTTGTGTGATGTATATACCTGAATCTGTGTAGATCAACTCCAATCCAAGAAAATAAGTGAGTGGTCCGAGGTCACTTATTTTGAACTCCTCCTTCATTTGACTCTTTACCTGTTTGATTCCTTCAAGATCATTGCCTGTGATAATAATATCATCAACATACACACATACATAGATCACTTCAGATCCATTCCTCTTTATGAACAAAGAGGTATCCGCCTTGCTAGCTTTGAATCCTTGGTCCTGCAAATAAGTCACCAATCTGAAATTCCAAGCTCTTGGAGCTTGCTTCAATCCATACAAAGCTTTCTTTAGTTTGCATACATAGTTAGGATGATGTGCATCCTCATATCCAGGAGGTTGTGCCATATACACTTCCTCAAAAATCCATCCATTCAAGAAAGCATTCTTTACATCAAGTTGATAGAGATTCCAATTTCTAGATGCAGCAAGACTAATGAGAACCCTAATTGTAGGCATTTTTGCAACATGAGAGAAAGTCTCCTCATAATCAATACCATGGGTTTGAGCAAACCCTTTAGCAACTAACCTTGCTTTGTGTCTATTTATACTTCCATCTGGATTCCTCTTGATTTTGTATATCCATCGAGATCCAATTATCTTCATAGATGGCTTGTTAGGTACAAGCTCCCAAGTGTCATTCTCCTTCAAGGCTTCCATTTCTTCATCCATTGCATCTCTCCAAGCTTTCTTGCTTTGTGCTTCTTCAAATGTGGTAGGTTCTTCATTGGTTGAATCCTTTGCAATGTAGATTGAGTGCTTCGTGACCAAAGAAGTATCATAACCAAACCTCTCTGGTTTCTTCTTCTCCCTTTGAAGACCTTCTAAGTGGTTGATGTGAGCTCTCGGGTCCATATGTAGCATCCTGCATCTTTGCTTTACCTTTGTTCTTCCATAGCTTTAGTCTTTCCAAGTCTTCTAGGTCAATCTCCGAATCACTTTCTTCAATCTGCTTCGGCTCCTTTGGTTGAAGTGATGGAAAATCTTCATCCAAGTCATAAGGCAGCTTCACTTTCCTGTCATCATCAAACCATGATTTGTTTTCATCAAAAATTACATCTTTACTCACAGAAAATCCTTTATTGGTTGGATTGTACAATCTATATCCTTTTTGGTTTTGATCATAACCAATGAATACACACTTCTCTGCCTTGGGATCCAATTTTCCTCTTACTTGAGAAGGAATGTGAGCATAGGCTAAGCATCCAAAGATTTTACAATGCTCTAGACTAGGTCTTCTTCCATTCCACACTTCATATGGAGTGGTTCCATCGAGTGACTTAGATGGAAGTCTATTTATGAGATATGTGGCTGTCGACACAGCCTCTGCCCATAGGTAGTTTGGCAATCCCTTTTCGTTGAGCATGGACCTTGCAGCTTCGACAATAGCTCTGTTCCTCCTCTCTGCTACACCATTGAGTTCGGGTGTATACCTTGTAGTGACTTCCCTTTTAATGCCTCTTTCATGCAAGAAGGCATCAAATTCAGAGGAGAAGTATTCTCCTCCACCATCTGATCTGAGTCGTTTCAAAGTCCTACCTGTTTGGTTTTCAACAAGAGCAATATACTTCTTAAAGCAATTAAACACTTCATCCTTGTGCTTCATGAAAAACATAATGGTCCACCTGCTACAATCATCTATGAAAGACACATAATATCTTGAGCCTGATATAGATGGCTCCTTACTTGGACCCACACATCCATGTGCACTATATCCAAAGGATTTTGATACATATATCTTTCTTATTGAAAGGTTGTCTATGAGCCTTGCCGAGTTGACAAGCTTCACACTTATAAATCATGTGTTGCCTTGTCATATTAGGCAAACCAAGTACACTTTGGTCCCTACAAATCTGTTTGAGTGTCCTCTCACCAATGTGAGCAAGCCTTTTGTGCCATATCTCCAACTCTGTTTGAGTTTGAGATCCATAGCTAAACAAAGCTATGTTCTTTGTATCTTCCACTTCAAAAGTGAAAAGCCTTCCTGTCTTTTCTCCTTTGGCAATCCTTCGAAAGCCTTGCCTTGGGTCTTCAACATATGCTCCAAATCGGTTGAATCTAACATGCAATCCTTTTTCAACAATCTATCCAACACTTATTAAAGTTTTGGTAATTGTAGGGACATACAAGACTTTGCTTAAGAGGTTCATATTCCCATCTGATGTCTTCACATTACCTATCTTCTCCACTGAGTGTTTTGTGCCATCTCCTAACTGCACTTCATGCTTGTTATGAGGATCTTCCAAATCAGAACGTAAAGCCACATTTCCTGCTACATGATTCGAGCATCCCGAATCAATGTAAAATATGTGATCATCATCCTTACCCTTCTTCGCTGATAGATTCATAATCAATAATGAATCTTCTTGACTTTGGTCCTCTGCATAGTTATTGTAATCTCTTCTTCCTCTATGGCCACTTTGGTAGTTGTTGTTGTTGTTGTAATGGTTGTTGTAGTAGTTGTTGTTGTTGTTGTAGCCTCCATTGTATCTACCTCTATTTGATCCATAGCCACCTCTATTGAATCCTCTTCCTCTTGAGTTCCTTGGGTTCCTGAAACATTCTTCAGTAGTATGATTAGATAAGCCACATATGTTGCAAGGTTGAGATGATTGGAATCTCCCCCTGCCTTGCTTTCCACCTCTGCCTCTTCCTCTAGCTCTTCCTCTACCTGCAAAGTTTGCTTGGAAAGAGCTTCCTTCATCTTCATTCTTCCTATTCTTTGACTTGTCCTTGACCTTAGCTTTATCAGAATATAAGGCAGAAGTTTGATTACCTCTTGAGGACTCACCACCTTTGCTAATCTTTGCTTCATGAGTGAAGAGTTGGCCCATGAGTGTGTTGAGGTCGGGTACATGCATATCCATGTATAAATCCATGGTTGTTGTGAATGACTCCCACTTGTTGTCTGCTTTGATTCCATTCATGATTTGTCTTATGATTTTCTCCTCTTCAATTACCTCTCCAATGCTTCCAAGTTGGTCGGAAATCTCCTTCATCTTTGTGACATAATCAGTCACATTTTGCTTCGGGCTTTTCTTCATTGTTGTGAACTCCATCCACAATTGGTTCTTCCTTGTTTGAGTGTTGGAAGAGAAGAAAGAAGCAAGTGCATTCCAGGTCTCTCTTGATGTCTTGCATCCCTTGACATGAGGTAAAAGAAAATCAGAGATTGAGTTTAGAATATAGGACCTTGCAAGTGCATCCTTCGAACACCAATTCGAAAGTCCTTCCACTTCTTCATGTGATGGTTGCCCTTTGTTCCTCATGGTTGGCATTGCTTCATCTCCAGATATGAATCCATATAGATTCCTCCCTTGAAGGTAAGCCTCCATCCTTAGAGACCATGCCCGGTAGTTGTTTTGATCCAATTTGTCAATTGTTGATGGAAATCCATCTCCCATGTTGCTTGACTATGCTCTGATACCACTGTGAAGAGAGATGGTGGATGCAATCCAAAGATGAGTAGGTGCCGCTACAACCAACTTCACACCAGCCAACTGAGACTTCAGAGTTGATTAGTAGACCCTTTGAGCTTCCTAAATCCACCAAAATATCAGCCAAGTACTTTGGAACATGTATCCCAAAAGTTTAAGTCAAGACAGACTAGTTGCGAAATGACTAGCTCCCAAAACTTGCTATTTTTTGACATACACCTGCTGGAAAAAATGAACAGTGCTCTCACCCTGGTGGGAGTTAGAAAAATTCCTTTTGGGCATAGCAAATAGACTTAGCAAGCTTCCCAATCCAAGTTAAAACACTTCAAATGATGGACTGAGCACTGAGAACAAGTTTCATCAATTTCTCGAACATGCCCACCATTCTCGGGGCTCTGTAGAGATAGACCAGTGAGCAGTAAATTGCAGATATCTTCAAAACTATTTATCCAATGATCTTGAAACTTTATGTGCAGAAACTAGACAGTAAGATCTATCCTATGCACATTAAATCACTGAAAAAGGATCAGTAGAACTCGAGATATGACCTTCTGAAGGTACTGCTCTGAGTGAGTATAGCAGAGAACAAAACAGAGAAGTGAATGATGATAAATGTATAAATTCATATATGATTACAACCACATTGGCAATGAATCTTTGCACAATGGGAGTAGAATGATAGAGTTATGGAGTAAGCTCTTCAATCTCTACAAAATGACATGAAGTGGTCACGTACAAGGCTTGCTAATCGCCTCTTCCTTCTTGCTCCTTTTATAGCTATTCTTGGAGGGAGTTTTGAATTCGAATTCGAATGGCTCCACCTAAAAGTGATCCCCAAAGTTAGGAGATATTCCCTCAGCTCAAAAGTCATGGGTTTTGGTAGTTAGAGCCACGAAATTGCTTTTACATCATGCATGAGGTAAGCCATCCTTTTCCTTTTTCTTTTTTCAATTACAAGAGATAAAAATGAACTCTTTTACAAGAGGTGTTCACATGACTACTCATGTGACTTACAAATGAGGATGATATCAAATATATCAAGCATGTAGGCTTGGGTAAAATGCACCAACACGGTGTACATTAATGTCGCCATCTCTGGTCCATACACATTGTCATAACCTTCATATCCATAGTATTGTGGGTCATAAGCTTGCTCATACTCCATTATACTAGCGTCATAGGAATAGTACTCTCCTTGGGATTGCTCGTATCCTCGGTTCATTGATTCTACACTGGCTATTGGTGATGCTGGCACTATGGCTCTTTCTAAGTTTTCCTCAGGTTGGGCATACTTGACGGGTACCACATGTTGGGGAAGTGATAGTTGTGGTCCTAATATTGGCTGAGTGTTTCCAATTTGTACTTGCTCATATGGTCTCGACGCTCTTGATGGTCTTGGGTAGGGATTATACCTGGGAATCTCCCTACCTGGTTCTCTAGGTGGGTATCCATATGGCCAATACTGAGGTGGGTTTAAAGGTTGTGTCTACCTGTTGAATGGGCAATTCTCCGTGGTGTGGTTGGTGTATTTCTGTTCTATGTGGCAGTATATGTTGGTGCATGACAATCATCAATTGAAGGATTATGGAGAAATGAAGTCAAGAAGTCAAGAAGAGAACAAATTCAGATGGTTGAAGGAAGGGCATATTCAGAAAATCCAAAGACATGTACACATATGTACATTAGCTGACTTATATCCTTGTTTAAGTCATACACTTGTATATATTCATCTATAAATATGTTTGAAAATGTCGGGCAAATAGAGCAGAAGAGATTTTGAGAATAGGGAGAGAGAAATTAGTGTCATTAGACACATGAAGAGTGAGTGAATTGTCCATCCTCACTTAGATGTAAATTTTCTGAGAAATCGAAAAATTTTGCGCCCGATATTTTGTTGTCTGCTCCCTCTGTGTTTAATCTTTTGAGAAATCCTTTTGCACGTATCTAAGTCCATAGCTAATCTATCTATGGCTAGAATTTGAGAGGTTAAGTGTAATCAGGCTGTGAGAATTTTGATTAGGAACATTCATATGTAAGAATGTTCTAACAGTCGAGAAATCTGGCGCACATTTCATCTTCAATGAAATGATCATTGCTCAGTCTATAGTGTAAAGTTTTACACAAATGAGGGCTTAAAATCTAAGTTGGAAGGTAAGCTATCTATGGCTAAAAGATCTTGATCAAACGGGATTTACTTTGGGAGAACCAGTGCTAAGAAGTTGCAGGTGTCAAAGTCGCCATTGCAGAGAAGCACTTTCAGACATAGGTAAAGTGTTTCACACATTTCTCAGTGTGTACTTAATCTTTTTGAGAGATTTAACTTGGCAAAGTTGCGCAACCTTAAGGCGAAGTGTTGTGCAAAGTTTTATCAAAAACTTTACAGGATTGATTAGTCAATGAGTGACTAATCTGCAGCAGACTTTTCTGAAGAAACTGAAATTTTCAGAATAATCAATTTTCTTATAATTTGGTGAAGATTCTCTAAATTAGGTGGAGTCTAAAGTTGATCTTGATATAGAGGTGATCTAAATTCAAGGTTAACTTGTTCTTTTGGAGATTAACACTCTCCATCAGTGGTATCAGAGCAGGTTGTGTCAAAATTGAAGTAAAGAAGACTCCGACTATTGCAGAAATACAAAACTTTACATTTTGAAGGTGCAGAAGGGTAAAGGTTGAAGAAAGATCAAAGGAAGACATACAAAGAGCATCAAAAGGATCAGAAGGAGCAACATTCGAAGTAAAGGTACATTTATTATCTGTAAAGGTTAAAGATTTGAAGTTACAGGTGAAGTAAAGATGGGAGATAGTCTCCAAATTGAGAAGCTGGATAGAGAGAACTATCTTGCATGGTCTATGAGGATGGAAGCTCACCTTATGAGCAAAGATCTGATAGGATACATCACAGGAGATGAAGAAAAGCCAGAATTCAGAGATCCTAGTGTTCCAACTAGGGAGGAGCTTGCAGATTTGAAGAATTGGATGAAGAAGGATGCTCAAGCAAGAAGCATCATCTACATGGCAGTCAATGACTATTCGCTTCCTCACATTAGAGGACTTGAAAGTGCTTGTGACATTTGGAATGCTTTGGAAGAGCATTTCCAAAATACAACCAAATCAAGGAAGGCTTCACTATGGGCAGAGTTTACTACCTTCAAGAAGAAGGCCTCACAATCAATTTCTGATTATGTGACAAAGATGAAGGACATTGCAGATTCTTTAGGTGCAGTTGATGAAGATATTGAAGAAGACAAATTGGTAAGACAAATACTCACAGGACTAAGAGGAGATGAGAAATGGAAGCCTTTCATTTTATCTACAGAACTTTCATTAGATCACTTTACTCCTGATTTGAATCAATTGTTAGGTCATATGCTAACTTTTGAGAATGATATCAAAGGAGATGTTGATAAGAGTGCAGGTCATGCAATGTATTCTAAAGACAAGAAGAAAGTCAACAAAGGGAAGCAACAATCAGGTGAAGAAGAAGGTACATCAAACCAAGCAAACTTCATAAGAGGAAGAGGAAATGGCAGAAGTAGAGGAAGAGGCAGAAACAACAAAGAGAATGCAAGAGCTTGTTGGATATGTGGTAAGACCAATCATCTATCTCATGATTGTTGGCATAATAATCAAAACAATGGTAATTATCAGAACTTTAATCAAAGAGGAAGAGGAGGTAGGTTTCAGAGAGGAAATTTCAGAGGTAGAGGTGGTAGGAATTCTTTTGGAAGAGGTGGTGGAAGAAACTTCCAAAGTCAATCCTATAATAACACCTACTACAACTATGCATCAGATCAAAAGGAGGATTCGACTCTCATTATGAATACATGTGAAACCTCACATGAGGACATGAGAGTGTTCTATATTGATTCAGGATGTAGTAATCATTTAAGTGGAAACATTGCTTTGATGACTGACCTAGATCATAATGCAATTAATCATACAGTGCAGACAGGTGATAATACAAAGCATAAGGTAAAGTCAATTGGTTCAGTCAAAGCTAAGGATGGGAGCACTCTTCTGAGTAAGGTACTTTATGTTCCCACAATTCCAAAGAATTTGATCAGTGTAGGTCAAATTGTGGAAAAAGGATATGAGGTAAGGTTCACAAATGATGGAGTTTATGTGGAAGACCCTAGTCAAGGGTATAAACAAGTTATTGCAGGAAAGAAAGAAGGAAGGCTTTTCACATTGAAGGTACAAGGAAATGTTGGACATGCTATGTTCACATATGGAGAGCAGAAGGTGTCAGAATTGGATCTTTGGCACAAAAGACTTGGACACTTTAATGAAAGAGGTATCAAAGAAATGATTAACAATGATTCAGTGCTTGGAATGCCTAACATTGCAGGTCAACACATGACATACAGATGTGAGGCATGTCAATTAGGTAAGGCTCATAAGCAATCCTATTCCAAGCATGGATTTATGTATTCAGAAAGACTTGAATTGGTGCATACAGATGTGTGGGGTCCTTCAAAGGACTTTAGTATAAATGGTTCAAGATATTATGTCATATATGTTGATGATGCTACCAGGTGGATCACAATTTATGTGATTAAGGAAAAGTCAGAAGTGTTTAATACATTTAAACACTATCATGCATATGCAGAAAGGATTACAGGTCAAAAATTGAGGAGACTAAGGTCAGATGGAGGGGGAGAGTATTTTTCAAATGAGTTCAATGATTATTTGTGGAATGCAGGTATAAAGAGAGAAGTTACTTGCAGGTACTCTCCTCAACAAAATGGGGTAGCAGAAAGAAGAAATAGGACTCTTGTTGAGTTTGCAAGGTCCATGATGAAAGAGAAGAATTGCCCAAATTATTTGTGGGCTGAGGCTGTTAATACAGCTACATATTTGGTTAATAGATTGCCTTGTAAAGATTTGCAGGGTATGACACCATATGAAGCTTGGTGGGGTAAGAAACCTACCTTGGATCATTGCAGAATATTTGGATGCTTGGCATATGCATATGTGCCATCTCAATTGAGGCATAAGTTGGAGCCTAAGGCAGAGAAGTATGTATTCATTGGTTATGATGATAAGCAAATGGGATACAGGTTGTGGAGTCCATCCACAAAGCAATTTATTGTATCCAAGGATGTTACATTTGATGAGCAAGGTACTTGGTATGCAGGTAAATATAATGTACATGCAGATGATGAAGAAGTAGTGGAACAAAGAAAAGGTAAAGCAAAGGTTCAATTATTTGATGAAAGTGAGAGTAATGAAGTGCAGATTGAAGTTGAAGAGAGGCCAAGGTTTGATCCAGAATGTGATGAACCAGAGACCTCAAGAAGTGCAGAAGTTAGGAGATCATCTAGGCACAAATGGCAACCTACAAGGTATAGCTATGACACTTCATTCTTGACTACTAAAGATTATGCTTATTTGGTAAAAGCAGATGAAGACCCTTCTACATATGAAGAAGCCAAAGGGAAGAAGAATTGGGAAGATGCTATGCAAGAGGAGTATGATGCATTGATAGAGAATCAAACATGGGATTTGGTTCCTAAACCCAATAGTCAGAAAATCATTGGTTGTAAGTGGGTTTACAAAACTAAAAGGTTTGCAGATGGAAGTGTGTCTAGGTACAAAGCTAGACTTGTTGTGAAAGGGTATGCACAGACATATGGAGTGGACTATGATGAGACTTATAGTCCTGTGGCAAAGATGACAACCATCAGGACACTCATTGCAATTGCTGCTTGTAAAGGTTGGAAGTTGTCTCAATTAGATGTTAAAAATGCTTTCTTGAATGGTTACATTTCAGATGAAGTCTACATGGAGCAACCAGATGGGTTCAAAGATCAAGTGAGTCCAAATTATGTGTGTAAGCTCAAGAGAGCTTTGTATGGGTTGAAGCAAGCCCCAAGGGCTTGGAATTATAGGCTTGTAAAATTCTTGAATGATCTTGGTTTTCAAGCATCAAAGGCAGATAGTAGCTTGCTAGTCAAAGCAAGTGAAAATGGATTCATTTATGTGTGTATTTATGTTGATGACATAATACTTACAGGAACAGATGATAAGGGGATACAAATGATCAAAAAGCAGATGGAGAAAGAGTTCAAAATCAGTGATTTGGGGAACCTATCATTCTTCTTGGGAATGGAGATCTCTTATACTCAACATGGAGTATATGTGACCCAAGAAAGGTATCTTAAAAATTTGCTAACCAAGTTTAAAATGGAAGATTGCAGGGTTGCACCTACACCTTTGGAAGTGAACCATAAATTGTCTAGGTTTGGAGGAGAAGAGTTCAGAGATATGAAACTCTATCAAAGTTTGGTTGGTAGCTTGATTTATGCTACATTGACAAGGCCTGACTTGTCATATGCAGTTGGTGTGCTTTCACAATTCATGCATTGTCCTAGAAAGGAACATTGGATTGCAGGACAAAGAGTACTTAGGTACATCAAGGGTACACTCAAAGAAGGGTTGTACTATGGGTTTACTTCAGATACAAGAATCAAGATATATAGTGATGCAGATTGGGCAGGTAATGTGGATGATAGAAGATCAACACATGGATACTTGTGCTATGTAGGAGACAAATTGATTTCATGGTGTTCCAAGAAGCAACATACAGTTGCTTTGTCATCTACAGAGGCAGAATATAAAGGTATGGTGGAAGCTGCAAAAGAGGTAATATGGCTAAAGACACTTTTGAAAGTTTTTGATGTGATTCAGAGTACTCCTATTATTTGTGGAGACAATATGAGTTCATTATAATTGGCAGCTAATCCTGTATTTCATGCTAGAACTAAGCATATTGAAATACAGTATCATTTTCTGAGAGAGAAGGTTATTGAGAAAGAGATTGAAGTCATACACACTCCCACAAAAGATCAAGTTGCAGATATGATGACTAAAAGTCTAGATGGACCAAAACTACAAAGATTCAAGGATATGGCTGGAGTAAAGAAGATAGAGAAGAGCCTCAATTAATGATTGAGGGGGAGCTGTTGGTGCATGACAATCATCAATTGAAGGATTATGGAGAAATGAAGTCAAGAAGTCAAGAAGAGAACAAATTCAGATGGTTGAAGGAAGGGCATATTCAGAAAATCCAAAGACATGTACACATATGTACATTAGCTGACTTATATCCTTGTTTAAGTCATACACTTGTATATATTCATCTATAAATATGTTTGAAAATGTCGGGCAAATAGAGCAGAAGAGATTTTGAGAATAGGGAGAGAGAAATTAGTGTCATTAGACACATGAAGAGTGAGTGAATTGTCCATCCTCACTTAGATGTAAATTTTCTGAGAAATCGAAAAATTTTGCGCCCGATATTTTGTTGTCTGCTCCCTCTGTGTTTAATCTTTTGAGAAATCCTTTTGCACGTATCTAAGTCCATAGCTAATCTATCTATGGCTAGAATTTGAGAGGTTAATTGTAATCAGGCTGTGAGAATTTTGATTAGGAACATTCATATGTAAGAATGTTCTAACAGTCGAGAAATCTGGCGCACATTTCATCTTCAATGAAATGATCATTGCTCAGTCTATAGTGTAAAGTTTTACACAAATGAGGGCTTAAAATCTAAGTTGGAAGGTAAGCTATCTATGGCTAAAAGATCTTGATCAAACGGGATTTACTTTGGGAGAACCAGTGCTAAGAAGTTGCAGGTGTCAAAGTCGCCATTGCAGAGAAGCACTTTCAGACATAGGTAAAGTGTTTCACACATTTCTCAGTGTGTACTTAATCTTTTTGAGAGATTTAACTTGGCAAAGTTGCGCAACCTTAAGGCGAAGTGTTGTGCAAAGTTTTATCAAAAACTTTACAGGATTGATTAGTCAATGAGTGACTAATCTGCAGCAGACTTTTCTGAAGAAACTGAAATTTTCAGAATAATCAATTTTCTGATAATTTGGTGAAGATTCTCTAAATTAGGTGGAGTCTAAAGTTGATCTTGATATAGAGGTGATCTAAATTCAAGGTTAACTTGTTCTTTTGGAGATTAACACTCTCCATCAGTATAAAGCGGTTCCATGATGTGGTTGTCTACTATAAGGGTAAGCTTGAGGCACACCTGTTCCTCCTCGTGCACACATGTGAGTAGGGTGATCACCTCCACATAGGCTACATCTTCATAACATGGGTATTCTTAGTGATGGATGTTGGTAGTTCCTTTGTCCATGAACTCCTAACTTCTTCGCTACCAGTTCTGCTAATTCCTCTATGTTACTAGAGTTGGATGTTACAATGCTTCGAGTGTCTTCTGATTTAGTAGGACTGGTTGTACTCTTGAGATCATCTACTAGGTTTTCCTCTAGGTCAATACATTCTTGAACACATTCACTCAACGTCTGTAGCCTCTTTACATAGACTAAAGTTCTTAAAGTCCCGTTCGTTAGTCCATCAAAGAATAATGATATCATTTTTTGCTGCGTAGGTCTTTCTGCTATCGGGCATCTATCAACATATTGATTGAATCTTCGAGCAGCTGTTTTCACAGTTTCATTTGGGTTTTGTTTAAAGCTATGGATTAAAGATGAAAAGTTGTGTTTAATCCCTCTCTTCGTGAATTCCCCTATAAACTCTTGAAATAATTGCTCGATATCTCCAAATTGATTGAGATCTAATGGTTGGAACGAGGTCAGAGCCGTTTGTGTGAGAGTGAGTCCAAAGGACTCATACTGCACAAAGAAATCATCTACTTGTTCAGCTCTTAGAACTTGTTTAAATTCCGATATGTGGTCATAAGGTTCTCCCAATCCATCATAATGATTTCTCATGCATTTGGCCACCTGAATCGGTCTTAATCTTCTCATGGGCTCTAGCTGTCTAGGCATTACAGGGATTGCTGGTCTAATTGGGGGTATTCCAGGTTGCACTCCTAGTGGTGGTCTTGGTCTTACTGGTGGTCGGTATTGGTTGCCTATTCCAGGGTGTGTTTGATTGTGTGCTTGCATTCGGAGCATTGTAAATTGTACATGGGTTCTGTTTGGAACACTCCGATGGCTTGTTTGTCCCGACATTGTATGCTCTGACTCCTGTTGTGTCCCAAAAAGGTTATGAGAGGTAGTTGCCTACTCTCACTGAGGGAATACAGGCAAGCCCATATACTTCAGTCGAGCCCTATCTATGGCATCGACAAGACAATACCTTCTTTGGTTCTTGTCTAGGTATGTTACTCTAGACTCGTCTTTAGGATCTTTCAACTCGTAAACAGTAATGGGACTTTCCTCGTGTCCGCGTGTAGGTGAGTCAGTTTGTAGTATCAAATATGATCCATGGATCAAGTAGACCTCCAATAAGTAGTCATCTTGAGGTATCAAATCCCCTCTCAAGACTTGTGTCACTACTGACTTGCCTTTGGGAGTAGTTACTAACTCCTCAGGTTCCGATCTTCCTGAATTTTCTTGTCCTCCTAATTCTCCTCTCTCATTGATCAAATCTGGGTATTCTGTCACTACGTAGATGTGACCCAACTTATCCATGTATGCTCCTCCTTCATGCTTGAGAGCTGGTCTGGGCACAATTGTGGAATTGGTGGAGGTTACCATCATTGCTACCGATCTATTTAAACCATCTAGGTAGATGGGAATCTCCTAGGAATTAGTGGACACATATTGCAAAGAGGTACGGTATTCCCCCTCTACCGTGGACATGAAGTTTCTCCTCGGAACAGGACCTTGCATGTCTTCTGAAGCCATGGGTATCTCCTCCTCTGAATCACTAGAGGTGTCGGAATAGGTAGAGCGGTGACTGAACTGAGTTGTACTTCTTATTGATGATATAACACCTCAGGCTAGTTAGCACCCTTCTTGACCTCAAGTTCATCCACCCTCCTGGGGCTATTTTGGGCTTTAATTCTCTCCCTAATTGGCTCCTCAAACAGCTCAATTTTGCCCTTAAAAATGCTCAGAGTCTTTTGGATGATACCACTCTGGCGACACTGTACCCGGCGATACCAGTTTGTTGACGATACGATACCACTACAGGTGATGATACGATACTCGGATAGTTGACGATAGGATACCAGAGAATCGAGCGATATGATACCACTGCTCTACACTATACGATACTATGTGCTCAGGCGATACGATACCACCTGAAGGCACAATACGATACCACTGCAGTGCGTGATACGATACTGAGATTCCAAACGATACAATACCACTCCTCTACACGATACGATACTATGTGCTCACACGATATGATACCAAGAGAGGCAACGATGCGATACTAGATTTGCACGCAATACGATATCGCTCGGTCGACTATATGATACAGTGACTGGGGCGACACGATACCAAGTGGACCGTGATACGATACCACTAGCAGATCGCGATCGCGATACCAACTTGACGATACGATACCAAAAGTGGTATCGTGATACCTCAAGTGGTATGCAACGATATGATACTTTGACGAGTATCGCGATACTAGGGAATTTTGGTATCGCGATACCAAAACTCAACCGATCGCGATACTACAGCCAAAATAGTTCCAAATACAAAAAATTTTGCACCCGTTTGTTTCTCTCTCATTCCTCTTCACTCCTCAGCATCTGTTTCACTCAAAAAACCTCTTAAATCTCTCTGTCCCACCCCGCGATACCAAATGTGTCTTTAATCACATGTTAATGAATTTTTAGAGTGTTTTTGATATTAAAGTCTTGATGTAGCTTACCTTGGAGATATGTTGCTTAGGTCTAGAGCTCACTAGGATGCTTTGGGGGCTTGTATTGCACGATACCACTCAGGCGATACCAGTCGTTGTCTGCAGGCAATACCAACTTCTGAGCAGTTGTCAAATGAACTAAGTTTTTTTTTGTTTTTATAGTTTTTGGTGACTACAACCTATCCTACACTAACTTTGAAAATTTTTTGGGATTTTTCTTGGTATTTTTCAACTTACTCCTACTCCAATTCTCTTCTTGACCTAACCCTAGCTCTTTCTTCTCTCCCTCTCTCCTAAACTTAAACCTAAAAACTCATTATACACACCTCTGGGTTGTGAAGTAACAAGTGTGGAAGTGTCTGACTACTTGCCACTGAACGAATTCACTTCTACAAGTTGATTTCTTCACTCCAAAGTTGTAACCATCACGAACGCACCTTGGTCTAGTGTGTTCCCTGGCAACGATGCCAAAAACATGTGTACCTAAGTCACTAGATCTTAGGGACTTGTGTCAAAGAGACTAAATCTCATTTGCCACACAAGTGCGTATAATGGTGGATTGACACATGCTTAATTATCAATCCGAAGAACCAACCTAACCAAGTGTATGAGGACATGTGCGCACATGATGGATAATGAAATGGTTCAGCTAGAATGCAAGGGAAAAGACCAAACTACCTCTCCAACTCACCTAATCTCTGAAAGTGTCTGCCGCGATACCACTTACAGTAGTAAATACAAATTCAAATGTTTCTCCCAACTCGGGAGTATGAATATGGCCAATAGCGGGTTCCTTTCGAAGCTCTCGATGAAATGCATCTATTGGTGATATTTTTTCACTCGAATTTGACAACCGCTCTTCAAGTTATGTTCAAAACAGTGAATGGCAAGACACAGTCTTACACACACACTCCAAGCTTCACACACACACAAAAGATCATAGAGAAGATGAAAATCTGCAGGAAAGAAGTAAATTCGAAATTTTTGAGCTCTCCTTCTACACAATGGCAAAAAGTTCCTTACAAAGAGTCACAAAATGACTTATATACATGTGCCCTAAAAATGGTCCTTTCACACAAGTGACCTCTTTTCACACAAGTGACCGGCACTTTATTGGCTAATCTCTAATTTCCTATTATTTTACAAGAAATATGTTACAATGAGTTGGACTTATGCATCTAGAGGACTCCTCTAGTGCATTTACATAGATTTAAGGGAATTTTTAAGATTTTGAAGAAGAAAAAGATGCCCATTAATTTGAAACATTTGGGGCTCCTCTCTTGTGCCTCTTTTCTCTACAACAAGGCACTATGAGAGCCTAATCGAGTACGATATGATAGAGGTGCATCTAATTTGTTGTCACGCAAAGTCTACACTAGCCATTTTGGCATAGTTTTTGCCTCCTCAATATCAGCTCTCTCATCAACAAGTGCATCATGAAAATTTGCATCAAAAATTCGATGATTTGCATCATCACATGAAACTTGAAAAGGCTAAGAAGTTGCCTCATTAGGACCAGCACTAGACTGTCCACCTGCAAAAAGAGGCAGCAAAGTATCATACATGTCTTTGGAGCTAACAAATGTCTCCTTAGTACATGAAAGCAGTGGCTGAATAGAATCTTGCACAAAAACAACATCGTGGCTAACCAAAATGCGTTTAGTCTGTGCATGATACAGATGATAGCCTTACTTTCAGAACTATACCCAACAAAAATACATTTTACTGCTTTATCATCCAATTTTTTACGATGTTGTTGAGTCACTAATGCATATGTCAAGCAACCAAAAACATGCAGATGAGAAATAGATGGCTTGTGATCATGCCAAGCCTCATATGGAGTGATAGACTGCAGCGTTTAGTGGGACACCTGTTAAGTACATATGCTGCATACATGACAGCCTCAAGCCAAAAACTATGTGGTAAATCCTAACACTTGACCATACACCTCGCCATCTCCATGAGTGACATGTTCTTTCGTTCAGCAACTCCATTCTGTTGAGGTGTATAGGGCACTGTACACTGGTGTTTTATCCCACATTCAGCCAGAAATGCATTAAAATCAAATGACATATATTCCCCCCCTTGATCAAAATGGAGGGTGCCCATTTTACATGCTGACAGATTTTCATCCAAAACCAAAAACTGTATGAAGCACATGAACACTTCGGACTTTGACTTCAATGGATATACCCATGCATGCCTGGAAAAATCATAAATGAAAGTCTCACAAAGTAAAGATAATTTCCAAAAGAAGGTGTTTGCATAGGACCACAGACCTCACTATGTACAAGCTACAATTTTTTAGTAGCCCGAACTGAACCATCTTTTGGAAAGGACGAACGCTGCATTTTGTGTAAAATACAGCCTTTATAAACATGTTTTCCAGGTGCCTCAAGTTTGGGCAAAGAGGACACCCTTTCATATTTCTACAGGTGTAGCAAACTAGCAAAATTCTGATGACCAAAGCATGCATGCCAAAGCTTTGCATGTGACATAGCCTTAGAATCATGTACTACACATGCCGAATCATTTATAGATCTTTCATAGTCTATGAGCTTATACAACCCACGACATAAAATGCCAGAAGCAATAATCATGTCCCCATTTGATAGACCATGAATTGTACATCTGTCATTAACAAATTTCACAACCAAGCCAATCTTGACTAATGTAGAAACTGATAACAGATTTTTCTTGATCCCTGGCACAAACAAAGCATCTGACAAAGTGAAAGAACTACCATCAACAGTAGTCAAATTAATCTTACCAACTCCCATAACAGGATAAGAGGAGTTGTTGGCGCAAGTAACAATATTCTCTGTAGGGGCAAACTTGAGTGAAGAGAAGAAACTACGTTGCAAGGTAATATGTTTGGTCGCCCCACTGTCAAAGTACCAAACATCTGAGTCTACTGCAAACATGCACTGCTCATGAGAAGATGGGTCAAAATTTCAAATAGTAGTAAATGCCCATTCTTCTTCCTGCACAAGATTAGCACTCTATTTTTGGTGTAGAGGCCTCTGTAACAACCATTCCAACCTCTTTCTTCTTTGCCTCTTTGACAGCCACTTTTGGACAGTTTTTTATGATATGATCATTTCCTTTACGATAAAAACAATTTCTGCTTTTCTGATTTCTTTTCATCTTTGTCTTATCCCTCTTTGAGTGTGCAGAATTAGCAAATTTCTCCTTACTAGTTGAAGAGCTCCATTTTCCTTTGCCCTTCTGACTAGCCAAGAAAGCTTGATCTGCAACACGCATAATGGACCTATTCTGCCTGGACTCATCATCCTGCAACAGAACAGAGACTAACACCTCAAATGACGAGGCATTTGGATTGCCTTTCATCATCAACCAAAGAGTAGAAGAAAAACTCTGATATGAATCAAGAAGACCATTCAGAACAGTCTGCACAATTGAGCTATCCGGTGTAACCTCATCAGCAGAAATTAATTGTTCCTTCAATTCTTTGATCTTTGTTAGAAAATTGTCCAATATAATCACCTTCATTCATGTACTCACTCTCCAATTATCCAATATAAAATTAATTGTTCCTTCAATTCTTTGATCTTTGTTAGAAAATTGTCCAATATAATCACCTTCATTCATGTGCTCACTCTCCAATTGTTTTCGGAGGTAAGAAACACGACCCTCATTCCTAGCTTGGTACAATGTGGTAAGTGTATCTCAAGCATCCTTAGTTGTTCTACAAGAGTGAATGTGAGGAATAATGGCACGTTTGACAGACAAAGCTATCAATGCATGTGCCTGGGCATCTCTACCATCCCAACAAATTTTCTCTGTAGTAGGTGTAGCAAAAACCGCAGCACGAATAGGAATATGCAGAATATCATCATCTTCGACACCTTCTGGATCAGCTTTAGTACCTGCAGTTGTAACAATTGCAGGTGTGATAGGACGTTTTTCAACACCCTACACAATATTCCACAGTCCTTTTGCAATCAATACATGTCACATCATATAGCCCACAATGGGTAGTTGGTACCATCCAACTTATCCTCAATAGCCAACATACAAAATACATCACTGCTTTCAGCCATGGCTAGTGACTAAAATACCTTGATGCAGAAAATTGATTGTATCTCAAAAAGTTGAACAGAACTGGCGAGATGAATTCTGCTAAACCTATAGCAGAATTTGAGATGCTTATACAGGCAAACCAAAACTCGTCTATAGCTTTGGCACAAAAAGATAAAATAGCCTGCATAAGCATTGTGATAGTGTGTTTGGAGGTCGAAACGAGCTCAGATCGCGATTTTGGCATCACATAACGAAGCTGGTTTGATCTGGAAAACACGCTGAGTATGATTACCAAAATTTGTGCAATTCTGAGACTGCAACCGAAGAGGTGTCGATGACGCCCTAGATGAAGCGGCGACCTGCTCTAATACCAATTGTTGGAGTTAGAAGTTTGTGGAAGCATGCGAACAACACAAGGAAGAAGAAGAAGCTTAGAGCTCAACACACAATACTAAATGTATTACCACTAGAATGTACAAAGATAAGTAGCCCGTTAGGGCAATAGGTGTATATACAAGTCGGGGGGAAAAAACCTCCTAAAGAGGGGAAAAAGTGCCCCGGTGGTCGTAGTGTGCCTAAATATATCAATTGCTTCCTAGGAACTACATAAATTGACTTTCAAGTCCAACCATGTAGCTTAGATCAAGCCTTGTAATTGTCAGATATATCAAACTTCCCAGAATTTTCTTGTACATAGTAGCATTTTCCAATGCTCCACCTGATGTAGTACTCCACTTCAAATTCTCATCTAATGGCATAGAGATTCTCTTACAATCAGCCATACCATACTTTTGCAGCATACTGAAGGCATACACCTATTTCTGTATGTATAAAATCAATGCCCCAAAATAGCATAGCACACCAAGATCTTTCATGCCGAATTTGTGCATAAGGAATTGCATAGAATTTTCGTTCTCTCCTTCAATGTAGTTCGAATAGCCTTTTCCCATCAAGAAATTCTTAATTTTAAATCTCCAAGCATGGAAGTTGTTCTTATCTAGCTTATCGCTCATAAGTCGATTCATTTCATCTGCACTTGCCATTTTTGTAGCAATTTTCAACACTACAAAAACACTAGAAGCAGTACCTCTTCTTGAATATTTTCACACTATGCTATGACAATTTGATCTTAGAAAAACACGTTCTTGTGTATCAATAGTACATGGAATCGCTTGAAATTCTGGATCTAGAATATTTGAGTGTTGCCAAACATAATGCAGGCAATCTAAGGTCGTTTGTCAATCACACTTTCTCCGTGCCTTCTTGCATACTCTACACTATTAGTGTTCACCATGAGCTCCCTATAGCCACACTGGCTCTGATACCATCTTATGAGGATGGAGATAAGGAAGAGAGCTCACTCACACACTCTCACACTCAAAGAGGAGCACACACACACACACACATTGAGGCAAGGAAGAATGGTCTTCTTCTTCTAATTCATAAAAGGAATATACAAGAATGACCTAATACAACTAGTGCAATATATAAAGAACAATACATAAGGAAAAACCCAATGTCTGCCAATGAGTGAGCTGGTAGGAAACACGTGTGCCGTCACTATGGATAGATGAATCTAGTAAATCTCACTAAAGTATCCCAGACATATACCAATGTGACCACTATACATGTCAAAGAAATGAAAAGGTGATACATATCATCCTCGATCATCACATGTTGAGCTTGTCGATTGATGAATCCAGTAAATCTCAACAACGTAACCATCAAAAGCCTGTCAATGATGATAGAGTTCAGGAAGAGGGACATGTGGAGGGAGAATGAAGTAGAAGAAGAAGAAGAGAAGAAGAAGAAAAAAAAAAGAAGAAGAAGAAGAAGAAGAAGAAGAAGAAGAAGAATAAGAAGAAGTAGAAGAAGAAGAAGAGGAGGAGGATGAGGAGGTAGAAGAAGAAGAAGAAGAAGAAGAAGAAGAAGAAGAAGAAGACTAAGAAGAAGAAGAAGAAGAAGAAGAAGAAGAAGAAGAAGAAAAAGATCAAAGAAAAAGGTAAAAAATCCTTGAGATTAAAAGAACAATCTTACCCACTACCCCAAGCCCTATAGGGGCGCACATCACGCTAAAGAAAGATTCAAGCGAAGAAAAGACATAGGCCGAATGAATGAAGCACACCTTGTTGGATGCTAATCAAGAAGTACAAATGGGGGAAATTAAAGCATTAGTAAGGAGAACAAAATTCAAAAAGGGAACAGTTTTGGCTGCCATTTCAGCCACTATTTGTTTATGTGTAAGGCCAACAACAATGCAGCAAGCCCTAGTGAACGAAGAAAGCACTTTTTAGAAAGCATTGCAAGAAGGCACCAAAGATACAATGTATCTCGCGTTCAGCTACTTATGGCATGTCAGACAGACCCGAATGAAGCCTATCAAGGGATGATGGAGACAAAGTGGGGGAGAGTATTGCAGAGGACTAAAGGCAAGAGAAAGAAAGAAGAAAAGAGAAGAAGAGCAGCCCATAAATTTTTTGAAAAATAGCCATTTTTCTTTTCATAAATTCCATCATGAAACACTCAAAAGCCTTGTAAATTCACTAGAGGAGTCCTCTAGATGCATACTCCCTAAATATTGGAACCATATCCATATACAATAGTAAGATTTTAGCGACATCTAGAGGAAGTATCGATTTCATGTGTGAAAGGACCAAACTTAGGTCACTTGTATATAAGTCACTTTGTGACTCATTTGTAAAGATGTTTTGCCATAATATAGAACTAACTTGTGAAATTTGATTTCCTTTCTTCTTGCTTGTGTATCTTCTTCTTTATGACCTTGTATGTGTGTTTGAGGCATGGAACGTACGCTTGAAGGTGTTGTCTAACCCACTTAATTTTTTAGATGTAACTTAGAACAAAGTAGTCTAATTGAGCTAAAACTACTGGATGCATCTCATCAAGAGCTTTGAAGTAAACTTCTATTGACCATATTCAGGTCTCAGAGCTAGGAGATATTTCTTGTTTTGTGTATGTCATTGCATCAAGTATCGCGACACACACTTGCATGTAGAAGGTATCATGTGAGGTGGATACCCACTTGTGCATGCATTAGTTGGACCTTTCCCACATCTACCATCACTATAACACATGTTTCCATGCACTTGATTGTAACGTACTCTTGTTTTGATAATATTAATGTGTGTATCATGTTGGAACATCAAGCTTACACTATGCTTGAGGTGGATTTGATCTATGTCAAAAAGCTATCATTTGGATTATGTCAAAAGAATATCCCTTGGAGAGTTCTTTTACTTATGCTCATTTATTGTATTTTTTTAAAGCGTTTTTATGGATCATTTACCATTGTAAAAGCCTAGAGCTTTACACATGTAAAATGAGAAAAAAAGAGCTAAACTTCCACAATTTGAGGTGGTTGAGCTAAACTAGATCTTCACTTTTCTTAGATTGTAGGAAAGTGAATTGATTCCCTCCAACAACTAATCCTGCCTTCATTTGAATTCAAAATCGACTTGTAGAAGTCATGGATCACTTCAAGATTCTATATAAAAGACTTCAAATCACTTTTATAGTACATGGAAGCAATATACATACGCTTATGGCCATCATTATCTTGATCCTTCATTTTTTTGCATCATCTTCTTCAACAAGAGTAAGCTTGCAAAGGCTCCTGCTGTTTCTATATAGCTCCAAATTGGATTAATAAGAACTCATTGGAAATGTATTAGTGTCTCGTTTATGTGTAAAAAGTTTCAAAGCTTTTGGTTTAGTAAAATGGGAGAAATTGCACTTTTTCTGTCTCAGGGTCTATCTCTCCAAATTCTTGAAAAATAGGAGGTATCACTGTTCAGTGTCAGGTTCATTCCAGAAGAGATATTTTTCTTATTTCTTGTACTCTTATGCATTTTGTACACTCAAAACTATGTGTATCATTCATCCAAAAGTATTGTTTCTAATTGTAATCATGATGGTTGCTATGAGCATTTGAAGCTGATTGTCTCATCCAAAGATGGTAAGTTTTTTTAGCTAGTCAGTGTGCAAACCTATCTATTTTGTATCGACTCTTTCTCCTTGATGCTTCAAAGTACATAGTGCATTTTATGGCACTTATCGCATGCTTGTAAGGTCTATTTGAGTCTCCATAAGCTCAAGGACTAGTCTTATGCCGGTTGGCTCGACCGAACCTCATCGCTTTGCAACTCACTTTTCTACCTCCTACAAGCTTCTCCATGTTCTTTCATTGGTATCAGAGCTAGATCAAGATGGGTGATGGCTTTCCCTCAATGACTCACATATTTCCTAGGTACGCAGGTCATATACACAGATAAAGGAATGCATTTGACTTAGAGGAGATACATTCAATACCTACTTCTCAAGTTCAGAATGGAGAACACAAAGCTTGCATATACACCTTTGGAATTAAAACATAAATTAAGTTTTTATGAAGGTGAGCAGATTGATGATCCTAAAGAGTACCAAAGCTTAGTTGGTAGCTTGATATATGCTACTCACACAAGACCAAACATAGCATATAGTGTGGGAGTGCTTAGTCACTTCATGCACTCACCTAGAAGGCCACACATGGATGTTGCAAAGAGATTACTCAAGTACCTCAAAGGGACACCTAATGAAGGTATCTACTATCCTTACTCTTCAGACTTGGATATCAAAATCTCATTAGATGCAAATTGGGCAGGAGCTAGGGATGATAGAAGAAGTACCTCTAGTTACTTAGGCTAGTTTCATGGAGTTCCAAGAAGCAACCAATGGTTTCTTTATCATAAAATGAAGCAAAGTACAAAGGTTTGACCATAGCAACTCAAGAGGCAATATGGTTAAAAGCATTGTATACATATTTGGGACTTGTGAGTTCCAAACCTCACATATTTGGAGATAATGTAAGTTCCATGTATCTAGCAGCAAACCCTATTTTCCATGCAAGAACCAAACACATAGAGGTTCATTACCACTTCATTAGGGAGAAGCTTATGGAAAAGGAGATTGACATTTCTTTTGTTCCAATTGAAAAGCAAGTAGCAGATATGATGATGAAAGCACTTGATGGAATAAAGCTTTGTATATTTAAATCAACTGGAGGTATTCAACCTATTAGATAATGAAGACTCAAGCATACTTTAGCTTGAGGGGGAGTTTTTGGAACATCAAGCTTACATTATGCTTGAGGGAGATTTGATCTACATCAAAAAGCTATCGTTTGGATTACATGTGGCCATCATTGTCTTGCTCCTTCATTTTTTGCATCATCTTCTTCAATAATAGTAAGCTTGCAGAGGTTGTTGCTCTCTCTATAGAGCTCCAAATTGGATGAGTGAGCACTCATTGAAAGGTATTAGTGTCTAGTTTATGTGTATAAATGTTCAAAGCATATGGTTTAGTATATTGGGAGAAATCGCAGTTTTTCTGTCTAGGGGTCTATCTCTATGCATTCCTGTCAGGTTCGTTCCAGAAGCATATTTTGCTTATTTCTTGTACTCTTATGCATTTTATATACTCAACCCTATGTGTATCATTCCTCCAAAAGAAGCTTTTTCAATTGTAATCATGTTAGCTGCTATGAGCATTTGAAGTTGATTGTATAATCCAAAGATGGTAAGTTTTTTGAGCTAGTTAATGTGCAAACCTATCTGTTTTGTATCGACTCTTTCTCCTTGATGCTTCAAAGTACATAGTGCATTTTATTGCACTTATCGCATGTGTATAAGGTCCATTTGAGTCTCCATAAGCTCAAGGGTTGGTCTTGTGCCGATTGGTTTGACCGAACCTCATCGATTTGCAACTCACTTTTTCTACCTCCTACAAGCTTCTCCAAGTTCTTTCATATCAAACCACCACTATGTGCACTTATTGGATGTGTGAGAACTAGCTAATCTCACTTGTCACAAGTGCATAGAACCTTGTGATTCTGACACACACCTTTACACACACACACACTATATATATATATATATATATATATATATATATATATATATATATATATATATATATATATATATATATATATATATATATATATATATGTGTGTGTGTGTGTGTGTGTGTGTGTGTGTGTGTGTGTGTGTGTGTGTGTGTACGAAAGTCAATGTATTATGCATAGTCTTGAATTAATGAATCTTTGCAAAATTCATATAGTATTATGTGTCTAAACCTTGAAGAATGCATCTTCATGATGCAACAAGGTAAAATTTTGAGACACGTTGTCTTGAAAAATGGCATTTCTAGAGATGAAGGCAAAATAAAAAATTTATAACTTGCCAAGGCTTAAGAACACCAAGGAAGTTCAACATTATATGGGCCATTGTGGCTACTAATAAAGATTTATTCATATGTATGCTATCATATTCAAATGATCTGGCATATAGAACAAATTTACATGGTTGAATCATTTTGAGAAATTATTCCATGAGCTTAAAAGACACCTGAGTTCAACAACAATCTTAAAAGCTCCAAATTGGATTAAATTATTCCATGTGCATGTAGATGCATCAAATAATGTCATTAGTTATGTGCTAGCACAACTAGATGGTGCTCATAACTAAGAATTTCCGATTCCTTTTGCTAGTTGGCAATTGAATAGCACAAGGCAAAATTCCATGATCAATAAATAAGGATGACTCAAAATGGTGTATTTAGTAAAGAAGTTTTCCCATTATCTTTTGGAAAACAAATTTAAATTCTTTAATCATCACCAAGATTTCTTATATTTAGTCAATAAACCTTGTGTGATAGGCAAACTTGTACGTACTCCTCAATGAAAACAACCAATCTTAAAATTGGGTCCCTGAGGCCCACATAAATACATCTCTTGACAAAGAGAAGAATGTAGTTAGACACATGAAGTATGCCAAATGAAGAAGGTCACATCGTCAAAAGCACTCAAAATCTAGGCATCAACGAATACCACGACAAGCACAAATGCTACATGCAAAGAAGCCTAGATGCACCACAAAACTTTGGATCCTAAAATCCTAGATACATTCATGAGATGGCTTCAAATGCATCTAGACACCCAAGAAGATTGCACCTCATATGCATAAAAGATAGCTTCCACGATTTTTTCTAGGATTGCGAAGATCCAAGGCACATCAAATGAATCTAGATTCCTAAGTCCTAGCTTTTATTCAAAGAGCGAGGTACATTCTTTTGGTGCCTCAAAACATAGAAACAGAGGTCCTCTAGGCCAAAGGCTTCCAAATGTCAACGAATTCATATGCCAAACTAATGCATGGTGGCTTCAAAACAAAAGCAAACATTGAAGTGGAAAACTCAAGGCCAATCCACCCACACTGTATTCAATCACACATTGTGACTTGTAAGGTATGGGTTGTTAAGACACATTTGTCCTCTCCAATGGTAGCATCAATACTTGAAACTTCAAAAATCATAATGAAAAAGGATTGTGTACCATCTATGGAGAGGCTACAATAAAGGAAGACTAACCTCTTCATGTAGAACCCATGTGCTCCTTGCACAACTCTATCTCCTTTGCACATTCAACATCCTATGCACTTCAATTATGCATTTCATTAGGGACATAAGTCATGGATTTTCATGAGACACTATTGTGCTATTCCATGCATTAGAATGATATATTATAATGCAAGTTCAAATCACTTGTATACCTTGATTTTTGTTTACTTATATATCTTTGATGTGATTGGTAATCACACTCTTCACATGCAAGCATTCAAAGTTCCAAGAAGAAATGATTCATAAATTCATCTCAAATTGCCTACAGATATGTGCAATTAGGCCTTTGATCTATGTACCTTAGTCAAATTCAAATACAAAGTGACTAATCTAGTAAGTAAATGTGTCACACATTGGTCTAGAAAGACCACTCCATGTGTGTGTGAGGCAAGAGCCAACCATAGCCAAGGTGCCAAGCTCGGGGGATATCCTAAGGTATTCAATGGTAGTGGGGATGAGTGTTGCATGATGGCCACATGCAGGCAGCACTAGACCATTCTAGATCATTACTATTTTGGATGCAAGAGGATATATTGGATGGGAGGAGAGTGGCACACACATCTTTCACAAGTCTTTACTCTTTAGTGCTTACATAATGCATGCGAATTGTAGGACTCTTACAGTTTGAAGGAAAGAAAACTGCATTGTTTTCCATGGACTAATTGATTCAGAATTGTTATGGCACATAGCATATCAAGATATATTCTTTGAAGAGTTAGGCAACCCTCTTCAATGTGTATTTGGTGATGTTGATGTTTTACATGTCCACTTTTCATATCATGAAACCATTGACATAGCTCATGGTTATCATCAGAGAATACCTCTCTAATACACCTAGAAAGTTACAAACTATCAGTTTTTCAAGTAATGATATCTAGGAGTCATCTATCATTCTCTATCTCTAGATTCAAGCTCTATAATATACTCATTGGAGCCTCCACAATCAGGTCAAAGTCAACTAATGCATCCTTAGGTGAAATCTTTCGGATTCGTAGCCCTCGAGCACACTACTCCAAAACCCTTCTCATTTTGCACAACTTTGTTTGCTTTGCAAATTTCTCGCCTTCAGCAACGTATTAGTGCACGGATGGTATTCATTATTTTACTTTAAACCCAGGTCCAAGCGATATTGCTGTGAGAGAGAGAGAGAGAGAGAGAGAGAGAGAGAGAGAGAGAGAAGGAGAAGAAGGGGGAGAGAGAGAGAGAGAGAGAGAGAGACACAGAGAGAGAGAGAGAGACAGAGAGAGAGAGAGAGAAGATGCTCAAATTTCAGAAGGGACATCCGAATTGCTTCTATACAGACACGTTGAAAAAATAGCAGAGACTGAATACAATGAAGTGTCATCCACCGACCGCAGTGAGAAGTTTACGTTATAATTTTATCAGCATATTGCACTGAGAGCAGTCGATGAAAGAAATCAAGATGCACTTGCTAAAGACATTCAATAAAGCTCTTCAGACGATCGTGACATGTCGTAAACTTTCATTTTATACTCGAAATTCTCGCAGCACAAAAGCAGCAGGGAACCAGAATGTCGCTGTCTAGCTTGCAATAAAAGCACTTTAGTGAATAATCCACAGGTCAGCCTCAAAGCGAAACATCTTTGAAGATCTGCACCTGATAAACAGCATGAGTAGCCTCACAAGACTACTTCATGCATGCTTTTGTAATATTTTGCGGAATGTTGCAGCTTCTAAGAAATCAGGGACAATCACTAGGTTCTCTCTTGCACCAGTACTCCAGCTACAAAGACATCAGTAGCATCTTTATTCTAGGCTTCACTTTCTTTAATGTATAGCCTTCAATCTAGTGCAGGATGGATTTGTTCACACATCATATTCAAGTTTGAGTTGAAAGGCGAACCACTCCTGGAATGTCCTCTGCACATCTGAGAATACTGGAAAGGATCCTATAGCTCTTCTAGGTGGATTTCGCAAGGCCCCAAACCTGCAAACTCTTCTCCTGTTTATTCTATACTTGTTCTCTGCCTACATCCCTTACTTTCTCACTCATCATGGCTGCATCAATGTGGATTATGTTTTGAGCGTGGTTGTCCACTTTCAAAACCAAAAATTCCTTCTTAAAACTAACATTAAAATGGAGTTCTTTTATCATTCTGTTTCCAGTCTCTTGTGTACAAAATTCGAGCCACTCATTTTTCTTCAACTACTCATAGATCATCCATGTTTTGTCTAAAAATGTGATGTATAATGTGATAAATACCCTTCAATATTATGAGTCACTTAATCGCTGTAAATTGTTCATGCTTTTGGAGATATTTACATCAGAAGCAACAAAAAGAGACCAGAAGAATAGCAAACTATTTCCGGAAATGAGTGGATCAATTGAGGGGAAAAAAACGATGTGCTTATTGATAATAACGTTGAAAGCATTAATATGAGCACCAACAACAGAAGTACGTACCAATATGACTTGTACTTAGATTCAAGTCATAAATCGTCAGACCGATTCCATAAAGGAAATTAGATCTACCCTCCTATTTACAGGTACTCGGAATCTAGTCAGAAATCATCAAAGCATTAGGTTTGACGTCCTTTGAAACACCACAAATTAAAAATCTACTCTCTTTCGAGAACCCCTATACAAAAGTACAACATGGAAAATGTTGGAAATTTTGGGTTCTCTATTGAGCACATGATTGGAGGTTCCCCTCAAAATTCATTTTGACTAGCAACTGAATTCGAAAAGAGGTCCATTACAATTTGAATTCGAAGTATATATCTACAATGGCATGTTACAAGTGGTTCAGTTTGACTAGTATTATTTAGAGCCAATGTTTAACTTTTCAGAGTGGCTGTGTAAATAAGTCAACATATTAGGTGTGGAGCAAAGCAGACGGATGAGATGGTTACACAGAATTCAACCTACGAACCCATATGCATGGCCTATATAAAGCCTTGGAGGAATATAACAAATCATTGAGGCCCCCAGATTCATGGGCTTCTATGGTGGAAGACTGGGAAAGTCAGAGGTAAACCGTGAATATGTATAAAGACATATTTGCATGCATCTTACATGCTTTCATATATTATATTATCTCCTTCTTGAGTACAAACAAAGACTGCAAATGTATTATTATATGCCATTACATGCGTACCCTACTGCCTCAGGAAATCAAGCACATGAGCCCACAACGCTCTTGTAAATGCATCACCTCAGAGGATATGTAGGAGACCTCGTCCATCTGCGGCATAAAAGATGAGTGACATGAGAACATGATCAAGGCATAGGTAGGGTGTCTTCTTCCCTCCGTCTATTGTTCCATATTGAAGCATTCTGTTGTGCCATCAAATGCTCTGAGATCTTAGCCAGAGATTGAAGATTGAATCTGACTATTGTATCAACGAATACCTTGGTTTCATCTCTTGTATTACCATCAGGAATATCCACCACATATGATTCAATAACCACTGTAAAATCCTCGCCTGCATCATGAGCATGATGAAGGGTTGTGATGGACCGATAATTTTGTAAGCGATGTTGGCCACCCACAACCTTGAAGCTCAGCACGTGTCTTTCATCATCCAAAGTTTCTAACCTCTCAGTACTGGAGGCAGCAGGAAGACCAGAAACTACCCTCACTTCCCGTGTGCTGCCAACTTGGCCATCACCATCCATGAAGCAGCTACGAATAAAATGCTTGTAGGCTTGAGGTTTATCAAATTGGCGAACTACAGACCACACAACTGGGCAAGCTGCTTTTATACGCTGCATTATCATGGAAAAGCATTGAGTTTCTGATATTACATGTGTATGGTACCTGAAGATAACATCTCTAAGATGCGCACGTTCTTCGCTGCTTAGCTGTGCTACGTTGGGAAATTCATTGAGATCCAAAGCATCTCTTCTCACCACTGTAAGGTCTCCAGGCCCTCTGGGAAACCTCCACTGCTGATGGACTGCCATTCCTGTAAAAGATCTGTGGAGTTAATGCAAGTTAAGCTGCCACACCTTCAATCGCTGGTGAGAACAAGCTTCCGTCCACCTACTCGTTCGACTACAGAATAAATTTAATATTGCACTGCAGAATCACCTTGAGATTGAGGATACGAAACCTCAATTGCAAGTAAAACTAGCTAACTTCTGTCGAGGTCCTAAAGTTAACAGCTCGATTCACTGGGGTTTCGTCCCCCGACTGCCCTCAACGCTCTCGCCTTCGACTCCGTAAAGCTAATATTGACAAGATATGCAGAAAGCTCACCCCCCGATAAGGGCGACTCCCAACCTTCTTGCCTGCATGATCAGAGCCCAAAAGGAAAGGCGGACGAAAGTGATTGGGTTATTGTTCACAGAATGGAAGCTTCCTGAAGAAGCGGAAAGGAAAATATCTTATCCACTTTACCTTTGACACAAACGGGCAGCCTCTTCCTTCCAAGATGGTAATTCAGAAGCGTTCATGCCCATCTTTACATATCTACGGCATCAGCCATATCTTCATAGCTTGAAATTAGAATTGACAACAGGATAATAGCATCACGCATGCAAAGGAAAGCCTCTTTTTAGACATTTGCAAACGTATGGAACAGTGAGTAAAAAACATTAAGTAATGGGTCATACAAGAAATGAGGGTTCATTACTTGCTTTTGTACTTCCTTTTCTCTTGTTGATTTCTTCATTCATTCAATCTGAGAATCTATTGTACACAAAACATAATATTCTAATGTACATCACTTTAATCATGTATGAAAATTTCATCTCTTGTGTTGATATAGATTTCCGATTATTGTGTGGATTATCATCTCTTGTACAATTCTTGATTTTATTTAGCGCAAGATGACATGTTTTAGCAAAGTTTTCACAACATTCTTTTGTAGTGATTCAACCTCTTGTGAGTATTTCATTACTTGTTTTTGCAGCTTCTTTTTCTTTCATTGATTTCTTCACGAATTCATTTTAAAAATTTTATGTACACAAAAATATAATATTCTAATGTCCATCACTTTAATCATGTATAATGGAGGCTAATAACCCTTAAACGAGGATGACTATGAACTTTTGTGTGTGGAAACTACTTTTAAGGCACTTAAATTGGGTAATCCTTCTAGAACCCATGTTGGAGAAAGTTGAAGAAGGTGAAAGACATGCTCTAATTTTGGAGCCAAAGTGTTGTGTTAGAATTGAACCATCATTTAGATATATCTACCCATATTTAAGCCCCAAAGGTTGCCCTTTTTATATCTGTTTGTCTAAATCTAGCAGATAAGACCTATGTAAGTCAAGCCCATCCTATGATAATGATCTTAGTCCTCAATTGAATGTTTTCAGTGATGTTCAAATTACCAAACTTGATTACGGAATTATTACGAATATGATGAGTTTGGATAAAGGTAGAGTTCTTGATAACATTCAATTCAGATCCATGAAGTATATAACAAATTAATTTTTGTTTAATGCGTATCTTACAAATAAGTTTTTCTTAACTTTTGTTTTGGGATTTTCATCAAATAATTGAGTTTTATATGTTGCATGAAGCATAGATGCTAATGTGTTGATCTTTCCCAAGAAGGATAGCTTGTATCCTATGAATTTCAAGTTTCGTGTCGTAGAGTTAAAAATTCTTCTAGTCAAATGAAAATATTGGACTTTATATCTATTATTGCTTCACAATCAGGTATTTGGAACCGTGATTATGATTATATATTGAAGTTTGAAATCAAATGTGCTTTAAATGCATGTGCTATTGTTTGATTTCAACTATGTCTTTATGTTAATCAAACTTCTTTTGATATTTACTTATTGAGATTTGAATTTTTCGTGTTATAAAAGGTTCCTTGAATCATTCTTACATCAATCACATATTTGTCCTTCTATTATCACCTTTTCTTTTGATGTTTTGGCTCCTCATGACTACAACTTCGATTGCAGTGGAAGAATTATAGTGCCTTTCTCAAAACCTTGCTCACCAGGTATGAAGGTCCTCATTGTTCATAGTTTGATATCTCTCTAAGTGTACACAAGCTATTTAGGAATAGTTTTTTCCTCCTCTATATCAACCATCTCATCAACAAGTGCATCATGTAAATCTGCATCAGAAATGAAATGATCCACATCATCATTTGGAACATGTAAAGGCTGCGAAATTACCTCATTTGGACCAACACTTGACTATCCATCTGGTAAAAGATGCAACAAAGTCTTTGTTGCATAAATCATGGGTTAGGCCCTCCAAAAGGAACCTATGTTTCTTGGATTTAACCCTTGAGGTTTTATTTCATAGAAGTCTCAAATTGAAGGGTTTGTTACCTTAGGAAATTAACCTAAGGGAATAAACCTTAGTCTTGGGAGAAGCTTCTCCCAAGAGACACCTTGACCCGTACGTGACTTCAATTGAAATAAAAGCCATGTGATTCTCTTTGGAAAGTGTCCACATGAAGGACACTTGGAAGGACACATGGCTAAAAATTAAAGCATGCAACTCTTGGACCTTTGGTATATATATGGGTGGAGTTGGATGGGTGGAAATGTACTCACTCACTCTCTGGTGGATGATATACTCTAGGAAGGAGTTTTCACAATAGTGGTAATCAGAGCCAAGTTCTTTTTCAAGTACTTGTAGTGTTTCTTGATTTATGTGGAGGCAATCTACTGGAGGCTATGGAAAAAATTCGAACTACTCAGTAACTGCGTCGTTATTTTTTCGGTTGAAATTCGTGCCTGCTCTAAGTTCTACTCCCAAAAGCCTAAAGATGGTTAGGTAAAAGCCCCAGTCATTTAATGGTCAAAGAATCTCCAGTCGACGGAGCCCACGTGTGTAGCAAGTCCTCATCAACTCCAAAGTCTGCGTCTAAGTTCTGCCGCCACCCTGAGTACTGCCGCCTATGAGCATTCAATGATTGTTTATGTTTGATGATTTAGGTGAGTAAAGTCCCAATCAATCCCCGACCAGAGGAGGACCCTCCAGCCGGCGAGCCCACTCTTTCAACTAGCCAACTGAGGAGGACGCGACCGCGCTCATTTAAAGCTCTATGCATCGAACTGACCACCTGATGCTTACGCACGCGGATTTCAGAAAAGTGCACGGTTGACTCTGAATAGGAGCATTGAACAGGATGCCCACGACCCCTCTCTCTCTAACGTATAGTCCACACACAGGCGGCCTGACTGTACCTGCTCGAAGGGAGCATTTATGCCCGCGCATGCCCAGGTGTTGCCCTTTCGCTCAGAGAAAGAGAAAGTGTTTCTTTATTTACTCTCCAAAAAGAGGTTAACTCCATCTCGACGGCATCCGGAATTCGAACTCATGATTTCAAGCAGAGCAGCTACCTCTTCTAACTACGGGGCCAAGCGACTCTTGCGGGGGCCATAGCCAACTTGCCCATGACCATTTGGTAGAAGTCCATTGTGTATGGAGTTCAAACCCGCAACTTCATCATATACAGAAGTCTGCTTATCCAATTAAGCAAGGGACTTCACTATTATTTTCAAAAGGTCCCAGACGGGATTTGAGCCCACGACCATTTGGTCAATAAAGCTTTGCTTTATCCAACAAAGCAAGGCTCATTGATCAAACATTTAGAAGGAGAAGATTCTCAGCCAGTACACACGGGAAATCAATCTCCAGTCGAACATCAATCAAGCACACATCGGCCGGAAGAACGAGAAACGTAGGTTTAAAGATTCAAGAGCCTAAGAAAGTTCAACCGAGGCAGTGAAGTAGTGAATCGTCCAAGGCAGCCCAAGCCGACCTACAACTAGAAGTTGATATCAAAGAAAAATCGGGGAAGTACTGGATTTAATTTTCATCTATTTTCCTTCAGTATTAGAAACGGCATTTTCTTATTTCTAGTTGATTCCAAAGTATTCACTGAAGTATGGGGGATTCATATGCAAGTAACATGTTATTAGACATTCCTAGGCAGGAAGAGGATTATGCACCGCAGGAAGGGGGTAGACAAATAGATTACACTCCAGGTCTTCCAGAGATAGGCCAAGAAGAAATGCAGAAATTAGCTATTTATAAAGAGTTGAATGGTTTGGATGAAAAAATTAACGATATCCAAGCGGATATGTTCATTGTTAAAGAAATCCAAAATGAAATGGGTACCCTTCGTACTTCAATCAATGTAAGTTCAAGGAAAGATGGAACAAATTCTTAATACGATTTGTCCATCCTTACCCTTACCTGCACAAAAGGGTTCCTTGTCTATTCGACCAAGGAACCCATCATCTAGTAAAGGAACGGACGCCCCTTTACCATTGCATAGTAATGTATCTTTAAAAAATAAAGATAATGAAGTAAATCCTCCTCATACTGCCATTAAGTCTAGAAGCTTGTCTTTTGCAAAAGACTTAAAACCACCTCATTTTTCAGGGGAAGATAAAGACCGAAACAAAGATGCAATCTTGACATTTTTAGAAAAATGGCAAGACTTGCATTAGTTGAAAAACACCCCTGAAGCTTATCAAGTCTTAGAAACAAGTTTATCACTTGGACCTAAGGCTTATAAGTGGTGGATGAGCTTAAAGGAGGCTCAAAGAATCCCAGAAACTTGGAATCAATTCCAAGAATTCTTCAAAAAAGAATTCTTACCAGAAAATGAAGATGAAAGAAACTTGGAAGAATGGGACAAAGTCCTGCACAGAGGACGTCCCCTTTCTCTATATATTTCTCGTTATCGAGAAAAAGTACTTAAATTGCAAAACCTTGATGACTTTCATAAGGTAAGAGGTTTCATTCGTGGTCTCGACAAGCAAGTCAAACATGAAGTGAAAAGAAGTGCTCCAAAAAGTTTAGAAGATGCTATTAAGTTAGCACAGATCTATGAAGATCATGTTAAAACTGGAACACAACCACTTCATCTTGTCGGAGACAATAAAAAATTTAAACCAGGTAAAAGAAAGCTAGGCACATTCAAAAAAGACGACTTTAAAACCCCTAGACCTTCACGACCTAGGCTAGACCCTGAGGTTTGGGAAAAAGCAAAAAATGAGAATCTTTGCTTTAAGTGCCTTAACCCAAGACATCTTAGTAAGAATTGCATGACTAGGGGACAACAAAAAACCACCCGTGAGATAAGAGGGAAAGAGAAGACAGGAATACACTTAGTACAAACATTGAATCTCGAAAATAGTAAAGTTTGGTAAAAAGTGGAAGTCCTTCACGAAGACGACAAGCATCAGTGTTGTTTGTCTGACTCAATGTGGGTCCAAAACCAGTTTGGACCTCATGACTTGGTCAAACTTCATGATTGAATAAGTGTTGAAAAGGCCAGAGTCATGACAGACGAATCGGCCACCCACAATTTCCTAAACTACTCACTAGTGAAGAGATTAAAGTTGCCCTAGCAAAAGTCACCTCATCAGTATGTTGTATATATATATATATATATATATATATATATATATATATATATATATATATATATATATATATATATATATATATATATATATATATATATATATATATATATATATATATATATATATGATGCAGGGTCAAGACAAGAAAGTCTGGGATACTATGATATGTAACCTCGAAATAGAATTTCAAGGTTATAAAGATAAATTAGACTTTTAGATCATGCACATGGAAAGAACTGATGTGGTTTTGGGTAGAGAATGGCTTTGGGGTTTAGGGAAAACACTTAAAAGAAGCTATCAGCTGAAAACTTTGGAATTTAAGAGAAATGGAATCCATTATCTAATTCAAGGAGAACATGATGTGCCTAGTACTCCTTTGATTTCTAGCATGGAGTTGAAAAAACTTGTAAATACTCAAAAAGCAGAAGTTTTCATGATACTTCCAATTGATGTAAACAATGTACATAATATGAATCCAGTTTCTTATATCTTCTCCTTTGTCTGAACATGAAAGGTTTAAATTTAAATGTTTGATAAATAATTATCGGGATGTTTTTCCAGAAGAACTTCTCCATGGCTTACCTCCTTCTCGTGGGCAAGTCGACCATGCTATAGACTTGCTCCCAGGAACTAAGCCTATATGTAAATCCCCTTATAGACTCCCTTTTTTCCAGCAGGTTGAAGTAGAAAAGTAGTTAAATGAATACCTAGTAAAGGGATTCATTCAACCTAGTCTTTCACCCTGGACAGCACCCATTCTTTTAGTGAAGAAAAAAGATGGATCAATGAGACTATGCATTGACTATCGAGCCTTGAATAAAGTTACAATCAAGAATAAATATCCAATGCCCCGAATTGATGATTTATTTGATCAATTAAAAGGAGCTAAGATATTTTCAAAACTTGATCTCCGTCAAGGATATCATCAAATTAGAATTAAGTCTCAAGATGTTCCTAAAACAGCTTTCAGAACTAAATACGGGCATTTTGAGTTTTTAGTCATGCCTTTTGGACTAACAAATGCCCCAGCCACGTTCATGACACTAATGAACACTATATTAAGCCCTTATTTGGGAAAGTTTGTAGTTGATTTTCTTGATGATATTCTTGTCTATAGTCAAGATGCAGCCTCTCATTTAGAACATTTGGAAAAAGTTTTCCAAGTTCTAAGAGAAAACAAATTATTCGGAAAAGAAGATAAATGTGAATTCTTTTCATCAGAAATCAGATATCTTGGACACATTATATCTGATAAAGGGATTCAAGTAGATCCTGGTAAGGTCCAAGTTATTCTTGGCTGGCCTCACCCTAAAACTATTATAGAACTTCAAAGTTTTTTAGGGTTAGCAGGATACTATAGAAAATTTGTACCCAACTTTGCAAACATCTCAACCCCTTTATTTGAGAAATTAAAGGGTAAACCCAAAAGTCTTACTTGGGAGAAGCAACAGGCTGAAAGTATGGAAATACTTAAAAGAGCCATAGCTTCGGCCCCAGTTCTACAGATAGTAGATCCAAATGAACCTTTTGTAGTTGAAACAGATGCTAGTGATCTAGCAATAGGAGCGGTGTTGATTCAAAATGGTCGACCAATTGCTTTTGAAAGCCAAAAGCTAAATTCAGCTCAAAGAAATTATTCTACCTATGAAAAAGATCCTTATGCAATTGTGCTTGCTTTGAAAAAATGGAGACATTACTTGTTTGGCGCCAAGGTAACTATAGTGTTTGATCAAGCAAGTATTAAATGGTTTGCAAACCAATCTGAATTATCAGGTAGAAAAGCTAGATGGGCCAAATTACTCCAAGAATTTGATTATGAACTCAGATATAGAAAGGGAAAATTTAATATTGTGGCAGATGCATTAAGCAAGATGCCCATGTTAAATTCTTTGAGTTTCATACAAATTTCTAACGAGTTATTAACACTCATGAAGGGCAAGTATTAAGAAGATACTAGTTTTAGCGAATCCTGGAAGAAGGTTTCTACTCCAAGTACAAGCTTATCAAATGACGATAAGTTTAAGCATTACAGTATTCAAGATGAATATCTGTTATACAAAGGAAAGATCTGTGTTCCTTGTAATTCCAAACTGAATTTGTTTGAATGTCATGATGCCCCAAGTGCAGGACATCCTAGAATCAACAAAACTTATGAATTAATAAAAAGGTAGTTTTACTGGCCTAGTATACATAAGGATGTACATAATTATGTACTTAGATGTACTAAGTGCCAAGTTAACAAAGCGGAAAGGTTAAGATAGGGGGTTTGTTGCATCCCTTAGAAATTCCAAATGGAAAATGGGAAAGTATTTCCATGGATCTCATTACAAGCTTGCCACGTACCCCTAAAGGTCATGATGTTGTTTGGGTCATAGTTGACCGATTGACCAAAATGGATCGTTTCTTACCTACTCAAACTATAGTAAAAACTCGAGAATTGGCTAAATTATTCATAGAGCAACTGTATAGACTCTATGGATTACCTCAAGGCATAGTGTCTAATAGAGATAGAAAATTCACTAGTCATTTTTGGAGAGCTGTATTCATTCAGTTAGAAACTAAGCTTAATTTGAGCTGGGAAGACTATCTACGGATAGTAGAATTTGCTTACAATAGTGCAAAGCATTTTGCAACGGAATATAGTCCTTCTATGTTGATGTATGGATTTCAACCTACAACACCTTATGCAGTTGGACTTCAAAACGAAAAAGTCCAAGCAGCAAAAGATTTCTTAGAAGATATGAACTTTAAGCTAAAACTAGGCAAGGAAAACCTGAGGAAAGCCCAGGATAGAGCTAAATCTTTTAGCGACCCTAAAAGGTGAGATATTTCCTTTCAGGTTGGTGAATTAGTATATCTTAAAGTTCCTGAGAAATCTGAAACATTAAAAACAGGACCTTGTCCTAAACTCTCTCCGAGATTCTATGGCCCTTTTAAGGTTCTTAAAAGAATAAGGACTTTGGCTTACGAGTTAGAACTCCCAGAAGATTGTTTACTTCATCCAGTATTCCATGTAAGTTGATTAAAAAGAAAACTGGCTGAACAAGAAAATCTTGTATCTTCGGATACAATCATTCAACCAATCTCCCTTCTTAACATCCCTCATGAACCTGAGAGAATACTACGCACTCGAGATAAGAAAACAAGAAATCATTTATATGAAGAGTGCCTAGTTAAATGGAGGGATGGAACCGAAGAAAGTGCTACTTGGGAACAAGTAAGTTCCATAAATAAAAGATTTCCCTCTTTTTTAACTATCGGTTAAAAACGAGGAAAGCATCTTTTGAGAGTGAGTCCATGATCAAAAGAAGTGAATCATGGTGCGCGGGGGAATACTCCACATAATATACCAAAACACATTTTCGAGGACGAAAATGTTAAAGGGGGGAAGAATGTTGCATAAATCATGGATTAGACCCTCCAAAAGGAACCTATGTTTCTTGGATTTAACCCTTGAGGTTTTATTTCATAGAAGTCTCAAATTGAAGGGTTTGTTATCTTAGGAAATTAACCTAAGGGAATAAAATCTTAGTCTTGGGAGAAGCTTTTCCCAAGAGACACCTTGACCTGTATGTGACTTCAATTGAAATAGAAGCCATGTGATTCTCTTTGGAAAGTGTCCACATGAAGGACACTTGGAAGGACACATGGCTAAAAATTAAAGCATGCAACTCTTGGACCTTTGGTATATATATGGGTGGAGTTGGATGGGTTTAAATGTAGTCACTCACTCTCTGGTGGACGCTATACTCTAGGAAGGAGTTTTCACAACAGTCTCGTACACATCTCTTCAACTAATTGAAGTCTCCTTGATACATGAAAATCCAATTTTTCTATTATTGTTCAAGCACTATGCATTTGTTGGAAAACTGTTGGGGGATTCTTAGACAAGAAGGGATTTGAGTGTTTGTAGGAGAAGAGGGGAAGACCAAAAGAGAAAATACACACTGGAAGCCTCTGTCGATTGATTACAGTAAGGTAAATACAAGGTTGAAGCACAATACAACTAATGCCTCTGTGCAAAATCCCACAGAGTGATCAATTACAAAATACCAAATACCCAAGGGACTTGTTGCTGCCGGCCTCCTCTGCACCAAACCTCCACCTTCCACAAGCCTGCTCTTGTGCACACCTTGCACCAAGCTTCCACTAAGGGGGAGGGATGAATACCTTTTGTCGGCGCACGCACACTTCAGTAAGACCTTGGGATCCTTGGGGGACAAGCTTAGCACTCCTCTGCACACTTCCTTGGTCACTCCATGCACACCTTACACTTCCTTCTCTGCGTCGCACACTGTGTGTCCCTTGCACTTCTCTCTCTTGCTCCACTTAGACTATGCTCCTCTTGCTTACTCTTAGGATGCCCAAGAATAGTCCTTGCCTTGATTTGAGTGTGTCGATTCACGTACGCTCCTAACTGCAAGAGTATCTTGGTGCTCACTTTGATGTCCCAAGATTGTCTTCACAAGTGGCAGCCAACGACTCCCTGTTTTGTCCTGTAGTGACTTTAGACTAAAACCAAAAAATTTAATTGGGGGGCCATATTTTCACCTATGCATACGTTGCCGCTTCACCTACCTTCACATTTTCCTTTTAAGTCTTCACTTTTGCACATAAGAGAGGGTTCATCTGAACCTTCCAAAACACTTTAAAAACACTTTGAACCTTAGGGAAATTAGAGAAAATACCTCTGCAACCTGCAACTCACTTTCTCCAATTTACCCTTTGTGGACAATTAATTGTGCACTACCTGTGCACTTTGACACTTGTACCTTAGCACTTTGACTTTGATAGTATAAACCTAGACATCCCATACCATCTGCTTTACACTCTCATCTTAGTGCATACAACTTTAGCTCTTACTCAGGGATTGCTTATCATGAAAACTTTGTTCTTCTAAGTCTTATAAAGTACAAATCAAAATTTTTGTAAGTTATACCCTTACTAAGTACTGATTTATTCTTGAAAAGACTTTGAAGATTGAGCCTTCATAGAAATATCTTTTTGATCAGATGCAATTGAAAGTATCTTTGTCTATGTGATTTGATAATAGTTCTAGTATTTTCACACTAGATATTATCTTTTGACATAGCTATGCATCTATCTTAAGGAAAATAGTCATATGTCCATCGTTAGCTAAGCCAACTGTTCATATTCTTAACCATATGAGAAAGTTGTTGCTTGTTCATAGGATATATTTCAGAGTAGTGTTTTTTATGATATCTTAAAAGTATACTCTTGAAGCAACTCTTTTAAAGTTACAAGTGGATCATAACCCTTGTCATTAAAGGGAGAAACATATTGGGGAAGAAATGAACACTTTGAAAGGGTGAAATGGTTCAACCATTGTTTGCCCTAACATGTCATTTTATTATATTCTCTTCCCCATTTTAGTGTGATCATTGTCCTCAATGATTAGAAATTGAAGTTCTTAAGGTCTATAAACTTCTTAACATCTTTCATGATTATGAAATATTAACCTATGCGTACATATAGACTTCTAGTTTCTCTTTTGGATATCTTTCAATCCAAATACTCATTATCACTAACTTATGGTTAATAAGAAGAGAAACTTTGCTTGATGAACTTATAGCCTAGATCCTTGGCCTTGCTAATCAAGCATGCCATGGGTATAATGGAGCTTGAGGGTTCCATAAGTAGGACTTGAAGCTTAAGTTTTTTCTAACTATGTTAAATTTTGTTGGCTTTTGGATTAAGCCAACACATATCGTTAATGTTCCATCAGACTTTTATGCTTTTGACTTAATAATTAGAAGTTATTTCCTGTCTTAACTTTAAAATTTATTAAACTTAATTTCTCTCATATCCCACCAACCCATGTATATGTGATTGAATCTATGCATATATAGTGTATGCCAAGAACAAATACATCTTTGCTTGAAAATGCTTAGCATGCACAAGGTCCAAGTACTGAATCCCTCCTTAAATCATGCATGAAATTCACATTTAGAACTTCATTTGATGCATGATTACATGCTTGTGCTTTCCATTCATGTTCATGCCATGCTATAATGAACATTCTATGTCCATTTTCTAACAATATTTTAGATGTTCACTATATTCCATGCTAATGAAAAACATATTTCCATTCAATTAGGCCTGTAGTGCACCATGTAAATGAATCATTTTATGCACCATTCAATCTGCATTAAGATTTCACCTAATTCATTTGAAATGTATTCTTTCATGCATTCCTCTAGCATGGTAAACAAAGAAAATAAAGATGAACAAATTGGAAGTTGTACTTACATTCATCATAGCTTCATCCATCCCTTAATCTTTGCATGATGAGACATATTCGTTTGGGTACTTCATACTTGAAGTTGCCAGCTTGAGCCATCATGAATTTCCAATCTTCTGTATCCTTCTATAGGCATATTTGCACATCTATGCCAGTATATGCATTTAACCCCATAAAAACTCTTAAGGTACTCTTATGCATGCTCGGCATTCATATATGAAATCCATGCATACTTACATTTCTCTTCACATTTCTTCTAGGAATGTCAAAGAACATATATAAATACTTTTATCTTTGGCTCATTACAAATGAGATGATAATGAATCCCACCTTCATAGATAGAATGAGTCATATGCATAATTTAATGCATGTCAATACTCAAATTGAGGGTTTTCCAAATCCATGATGATAAAACTACTCTATGTACTACAACACATGTAGCTTGATAGAAATTGCTTTCTATAATAGAGGTATTTTCTATCTCATAAGCATATTATAGTAGTGGACATATCTAATATATGCATCTGCATTGTATGATGTACCATTATATGATTCCAAAACAATTCAAGTAGAAAAACTAGTACTTAGCTTTTGATAGATGCTTAAAAGCCTTGCTTTGATGATGTTGAAAGTATAGATGCCAAACTCTTCCTTCAATGTCCATACTTCCCCTTCATCCTTCATCCCAAAAATTGGGCTAGAAGTGTAGTAATTGGGACCTTTTTCTCCTTTATGAGACAAAAAATCATTTTCTTCATTCTTCCACTAACTCTCTCATCAAATCTAGTTCTTAATCCCAAAAATCGAGCTGAACAAGAATGGAAACAAAGTTTTAGGCTTTGAAGATACAATTGCTATGGGGATTAATCCCATTATGTTGTGAATTGGTGCTTGAAAGCTCTATATAAAGCAAGACATCTCAAATTCTACCTTATCGACAAGGAAGAGTTGGGATAATTGGTTTGTAGCTTTGGATGTGTACACATATGGAGTGCACGTGACCTACCTATTGAATATCTTAATCGGCTACCAATGCTCTTGAAGATTCCTACAGGGGATTATATATACCTCTTAGAAGGGGATCATAAAGCCATTTTGTGTTCGTCACCAAAGGTCTAATGGTTTTTCTCAGTCCCAAGACAAACTTGTGGACTTGAAGAAACTTAGGGGTAGTATCAGGTACTTTAACAAGTACCTCTTTGTACTAATCCAAGTACTCCTGAATAGTCGGATTCTTCTGATTGATGAAGAACCAAGTGTCTAGCACTCTAGACCTCTCATCAAGTGGTACAAAATTGTTATAGAACGAGACCTTGAATTGATCCCAAGTCTCAGGCTCTTTCTTATCTTATTCTATCTTGCACCACCACCTATGAGAAACATCCATGAGGTTATAAGTGGCCTATTGAATTTTGTGTCTATCATCCATGATGCTACCTTCGGGCTCGTCTTACTAGTGTGCTATCTCTAGGGAGTTCTGGAGCTTGATGATCACCTGGAGCATCTACCTCCGTCCCTGGAAAGTCAGGATCACGCACATCTTTCTCTTTCTTGGAATCACACACATATTCCAATATATCATGAAGTGTGCTCTCTAGATGGGAAATCAAAGTACTCATGGTCTAAATGGGATCTATGAGGTTCCCTTCCATGAGTGAATCAATCCTAGTAAGTGATGATGGTCCTGATTTCATGCTAGGATATGGTTCTGATCACTTTTTTTATTTTCTTTCTTTATGTTTTTTTTTTCAAGTTGTACACTCTATGTGTACCTAAGATATATAAGTGGCAGCAGAGAATAAAACAAGTCACAAGCCTTTTATTAAAAGAAAATGATAAAATAGGAAACTTTTAGTATGGTTTCTATCCTTCAATGCATATGCATAATGAATCCTAAAAATTTTGACAGCATAACGGCATAAAAATGAAAATCTAAAAAAAAAACACTAAGTACACATCATGCGCTTTTCGCCACAAAAAATGATGCTGGTAAGCACAATCTATCTATAAATCAACCAAAGGGCACTACATGCCCTTAAGTATTTTGTCCTGCTTGCGGCATGGTATTTTAATAAGAACATGATAAGTTCTTATACTTCCCTTGCTAAACCTACAAGACAAATACTTACCTCTACCTGCAAACAACACTTCATGCATTGTACAAGACTAAGCAACATCATAGCTATGCATATACTAAAGATGTTATGCAAAAATACAATTTCTATATGCAGCATGAATCAAAAGAAAGCAATAATGCATGGTAATTGACCAAAAACTTATATCAAGGTCCAAAAGTTGATATGTAGATGAGTGCAGGTGCTGAAGATGGTCCACACTCCTTCCTTTTAGCTTTACAAGAATCCCTTGATGGTAGTTGCATCAATGAAGTGCTCAAACGGGGATTGTTGATGATGAATAGCCATAATCAGAGCTCTGAACAGGGTTGAAATTGAATAAAGAAGGTGACCACTCTCAAGAAAGATCTCTTAGAGAGCAATCCACAACAACAAGAATTCCTAAATTTGGATCTCAATTGACCAAGATATGGCCAAAAGAGTGAGGATAGGTGGTGCAACTAGGCTATATAAGCAAGATTTTGGCTATGGAATCCTTTAAGAAATTGGAAATTTCTCTCTTCTTTCCACATGTGCTGCTAAAATCGAAGTACGCGCCTTCATATAGGAGCTTGACTGCTTATTTCTCCTAACTCAAGAGAGGGAGGGAAGTGGACATCTCTCTCTCTCTCTCTCTCTCTCTCTCTCTCTCTCTCTCTCTCTCTCTCTCTCTCTCTCTCTCTCTCTCTCTCTCTCTCTCTCTCTCTCTCTCTCTCTCTCTCTCCTCTCGTCGAATGATTGACTTGGAGATGCAGTGGATCTGGGCAGACGCCATGTATGTATCCTGAGCACCGTCAGCACATGACCATCTTTAGAGACTCAAAGTTGCCTCAGGGGGTCACATCTTCGTCACCCTTTTACCTCAAACTATGCACAACTCCCAATAGTGGCAGTAGCATCTGTTGAGATTTCCATGCTCCACCCTTTTGTCCAAAGCTAGAATCATTCACATACAAGTCCATTTATCCCACATGCAAGGGAATTCTCCCAAACTCCATATAAGCAAGGCCTCCCTTCACTCCACACAAGACATTCCACTCTGGCTCATTGCCAAGAGTGTGCTTCCTCTCCTCATGGAGTCTTCATGCTCATAGAGCATCATTTGTAAGTTCTTTCCATTTTAATATATTCATCATGTTTTCATATCTTTTGTTCCTTCCTCCATAGTTAATTTATTTTGTGATTAATTGTAGAGTAGGAATAGCTTCTTTCATTTCAACATGGTATCAAAGCATAGGTTCATTTTCTTTTCATCATGGTCATCATCATTAGTTTAGATCCATTTTGGTCTTAATGCCTCCCTCCCTCCCTTTCACATCTTTCTAATAAAGTGCTTCTAAGCACTATTTCCATCCTTCTTTGTTTTACCCTTACTATTTGTGTTGCATCACTATTATGAACTATATGGTTCACCACTATGATGGAAACTTCACTTTGTCTTCCTTTAATCATTCCCACTCTTGGACCTCTTCTTTGCTTGAGCATTTGTATTGATGGCCCAGAACTCCACACCCTGGAGGCCACTGTTGATCATGCGATTGACAACATTGTTTCCACCACCACCAACGCCAATAACCTCTATACGGGCGCCCTCGTACAAAGGAAATTCTGCATATACCGTGTAAAATTTTTTGCCTGCTGCAAGCATGCTGAACATGACGGAAAATATTTAGTCTGCGGACATTGAGAGATGTGGGGAATGCAATGCGAGAAGGATGCGCACTTCCAGCACATAGAGAAGAGGAAAAGATTTGCTCCATCTGTCTGTGTACCGCACGTGACGACAGATTGGATTGAGCAATCATGTTTCCCCAGCTCACTTGGAAGCATTGCCCACCCCTGAGTGTTTCGGAATCTCCTCTTCGAGTAAAGCAGTTGTCTGTATGCTTGACGATGAACTTCAAGCCCAATGGAGGCAAGGCGCTTTCCACAAGTTGCATTTGATTCATCCATAGCCAAGATACCTCGGCCAGGAGATGCAATCGATTTTGCTGTCTTGATGAGCTCATCTGTGTAAGGTCCTGCACGGATCAAGAAAGATCTAGACGAAGGGGTTGCAGTCGATGGCGCGGAGGCACATTTTAGAGACCTTCCCAGGAACTCTGAAGATGAGAGAGCAATCGAGGACTGGGCAAGGGATGCCCAGTCCTCGACTGAGAGTTATGGAGCAGTGAGCACGCAAGAGTTTCAGGGGTTAGGCTAGCTTCCTCTACATCAGAATATGTAGATGAGTCCCTGTGGTTTCTTCATGGAACATAGAGAAAATGTCTGGAGACTCAGCTCCTTTACCTCCGGGCAGAGCATGCCTGCGCTCATCTCAAAAGCAAACGGCTCATATTCGATGATCTGAATCTGGCCACGCTAGTCGCTCACAAAGATGTAAGTAATGATGTCATTTCTGAAAAAAACCAGAGCATGGCATCAAGAAAACAATGGACTGCACATGTCAGAATAAGTCGAATGGTGAACCAGAGGGGACGTAGAGAAGGTAATGTGAATTGCAATGTGCTCCCATTATCATAATAAGTAAAGATGCCAACAAAGTAAGGCAAGCTACTATCTAGGCACATCCGCCAGAGAAGAAAAGACTGGCATAGAAGAATGGTTTTGGTGCGTGTGTTTGATATGGCTATGACATCAGTTGTGATGTCCTCTATCGACGTCACTTATAGGATCTAGACCATTTATCTAATTTCGCATGGCTTGGACACCTACACATAACCCAAAGAAGGATGAGAATACGACTCCATGATCGCTTTAGAAAGAGAAGAAGCTGTGATAATAGAGTCACTTTGCATGTAAGAAATTACATGTGTTTTCAGGATACGAAGAAGTATTTTGCTATTTTGATATATATATATGCATACTTGTGCTTTGTATGCTTTCTTATTGTAACCAAATGGCTATCTTGTAAGGGATTAGACACCACCATGAACATCCATGGTAGGACCTTCCCAAGATCATCAAGTCTTAATTTTATTGAACTCCAAATTATTCCAAGCCCCATGTAAAGGGACTAGACACTGCTCTTTAAAAGAGTAAGACCTTCCCTATGGCTTGAACAAATGACACTCAAAGACCCAAGAAAAGAAAATGCCCAAAAGGTGGCAAATGGTTCCATAAGCACTACCTACCCCATGATGTAAACCCTTGTACATGTCTAGGGATCCCATATGTCCCTAGATCCCATTAAAAACCACATGGATCCTAAATGTCCAAGTATATCTCTTGGGATCCCATATGTTCCAAGATCGTAGGGATGCCATATGTCCCAAACTTGGATCCCATATGTCCAAGTTATATCTAAGGATCCCATATGTCCTTAGATCCTAAAAATCATTGGACTAAGTGATCCCATATGTCACTAGTCCCCCATATTAAAAACAAAAGGGTCATCACATGGAGGGGGGTGTTGAGAGTTCCATGCTCCACCCTTTTGTCCAAAGCTAGAATCATTCACATACAATTCTATCTATCCCACATGCAAGGGAATTCTCCCAAACTCCATATAAGCAAGGCCTCCCTTCACTCCACACAAGCCATTCCACTCTAGCTTATTGCCAAGAGTGTGCTTCCTCTCCTCATGGAGTCTTCATGCTCATAGAGCATCATTTGTAAGTTCTTTCCATTTTAATCTATTCATCATGTTTTCATATCTTTTGTTCCTTCCTCCATAGTTAATTTATTTTGTGATTAATTGTAGAGTAGGAATAGCTTCTTTCATTTCAACAGCATCACCGAGACAACGATGGCAAGAATGATGATGAACATGCAAATGCCAAAAAAAACCCACACGCTTTCTTCTAAACTTAGCTCTGATACCAAGTGTGAGAACTAGCTCATGCAAAGAAAGGCTTGCGAATGATGTGTGTGCAATTCTCCTCCCATCCTTTATATCCTCTTGTATTCTAAAAATAGTAATGATCTGGAATGATCTAGTGCTACCATGTGGCCATCATGCAACACTCATCCCCATTACTACTGAATACCTTAGGATATCCCCCGAGCTTGGGACCTTGGCTATGGCTGGCCCTTCTCCCACACACACATGGAATGGTCTAGGTAGACCAATGTATGATAGTTCTTCAAAGGTTTCCCAAGGGTTTCTCTAAGAAACCCAAGGGTCCTAACCCTTGGATTCCATGTAAGTTACCCTCGTTACACAACAGTTGTTGAGAACAAGTTGGATGGTACTAATTACCCCTTATGAGCATATATGATGTGTCATGTATTGATAGCAAAAGGACTATGGAATATTCTATAGGGTGTTGAAAAACGTCCTATTAGACCTGGAAATATAGTTATTGACGATGATGTAGATGGTGTTGAACATGATGATCTCAAAATTCTTGTATAGTTCCTATTGCACCCACTATAGATCAACTTTGTTGGGATGGCAGAGATGCTCAGGCATGCACATTAATAGCTTTGTCTGTCAAATGTGGTATTATCCCTCGCATTCACTCTTGCAAAATAATAAAGGATGCTTGGGATACACTTGCAAATTTATATCAGGCAAGAAATGATGCTCATGTTTTCTACCTCGAAAAACAATTGGAGAGTTAGCATATGAATGAAGGAGATGGTCTTCTAGATTCATGTTAGAGTTTTGCTTCTACTCTTTGATTGATGATGAAAGAGAATCCTAATGCCTTAACATTTGAGGAGTTAGTCTCTGTTTTGTTGCAAGAAGATCACTCTAGACAGAAGAGGTCCATTATGCATGTTGGAGATTAAGATTTCCTAGCTAATCAGAAGGGCAAAGGTAAATGGAGCTCATCTACTAGTAAGAAAAAATCTACTAATGCTACACAATCAAAGAAGGAAGAAAAAGATGAGAAGAAAACAGGAAAGCAAAAACAATTTTGAAAATATTGTTAGGGAAATGATCATGTCATATAGAGTTTTCCAAAACTGGCTACAAAAGAGGCAAAGAAGAAAGATGGTAGAATGGTTGTTGCAGAGGCCTCTACGCCTAGAACAAAGTGTGCTAATCTTTTTTTTTTTTTTTTTAAATGGAGGTTCGGCCGAGGCCTACTCCCCCTGACTTTAATTTTGAAATGAACAACTGTACAATGAAGGGGCATAGTACCCATGGGACCCCCCTTATCCCACAAGAACAGGGGCAGACAAGGTGGACGGCCCGAAGGCCCATACATCGAGGTGGACGGCCCGAAGGCCCAACGGATTTAACGCCCGAAGGCCGGATTCATCGCCCGAAGGCAGATTACACTGTCCCGCAGCGCAGGGGGGTTGAACCCTCGCCCCCGCCTCAAGAGGCGAGGGACCCAACCAATCGACCTGGCATCTTGGGACAAAGTGTGCTAATCTTATTCAGAATAAAGAATGGGCATTTACTAATGATCCAGCTATAACCCATCTTTGCATGAGTAGTGTATGTATGAAGTAGACTCAGATGTTTGGTATTTTGATAGTGGGGCAACCAAAAACATATTAGCTCATAGAGCAGTTTCTTCAATTCACTTGAGCCTACCCCTACAAGGAATACTCTCATATGCACTAACAACTCCTCTTATCTTGTAATGTGAGTTGGCAAGATCATTCTAACTACTACTGATGGTAGTTCTTTCACATTGTCAGATGCTTTGTGTGTACCAAGGATCAACAAAATGTTGTTGTCAGTTTCAACATTAGCCAAGATTCGCTTGGTTGTCAAATTTGTTGATGAGAGGTGTACAATTCATGATCTCTCAAATGATGATGTCATTATTGCTTCTAACATTTTATGTCCTAGGCTATATAAGCTCATAGAATATGCAAAATCTATGAATGATTGAGCATGTGTAGTTCAAGATTCTCACGCTATCTTAGATGCAAAGATTTGTCATCCATACTTTGGTGATATGAATTTTGTTAGTTTGCTATGGTTGTAGAAACTTTAAATGGTGTCCTATTTGTCTAAACTTGAGGCACCTTGTAAACATGTCTATGAAGTCTATATTTTGGGAAAAATGCAACATTCTTTCTTCCCAAAAGATGGTTTAGTTGGAGCTCCTCATAAATTGGAGCTTGTTCATAGTGATGTTTGTGGTCTTGTATAGATGCCTTCTTTTGGGAACTACCTTTACTTCATGATGTTTATTGATGATTTCTCTAGGCATGCATGGGTGTATCCACTGAAAGCAAAGTCTGAAGTGTTTATGTGCTTCAAACAATTTCTGGTTATGGCTTAAAATTTGTCAATATGTAAATTGGGCACCCTCCACTCTGATCAAGGGGGGGAATAAATTTCTTCTGATTTTAATGCAAATCTGGGTGAGCACGGGATAAAACATCATTATAATGCCATATACAACTCAAGAAAATGGAGTTTTTGAAACAAAGAACATGTCTCTAATGGACATGGCAAGGTGTATGCTAAAAAATTAGGCTTTACCACATAACTTCTAGCTTCACATTGTTATGTGTGCATCATCTCTACTTAACATGTGTCCCACCAAAGCACTACAATCTATCACTCCATATGAAGCTTGGCATGGTCACAAGCCATTTGTTGCTCATCTATGTGTCTTTGGTTTTTGTTGAGCCCATCAAAGTCATATTGGTCAAAGTCAACTGTAGTCAAAGTCAAATGCAGCCAAAGTCAAAAGGTCAAAGTCAACAAACTCAAGGTCAAAGTCAACTGGTGCAAAGTCAAAGTGCTAAGGTGCAGGTGTCAAAGTGCACAGGTAGTGCACAATTAATTGTCCACAAAGGGTAAATTGGAGAAAGTGGGTTGCAAGTTGCAAAGGTATTTTCTCTAATTTCCCTAAGGTTCAAAGTGTTTTTAAAGTGTTTTGGAAGGTTCAGGTGAACCCTCTCTTAGGTGCAAAAGTGAAGACTTAAAAGGAAAATGTGAAGGTATGTGAAGCGGCAACGTACGCATAGGTGAAAATATGGCCCCCAATTAAAGTTTTTGGTTTTAGTCTAAAGTCACTACAAGACAAAACAGGGAGTCGTTGGCTGCCACTTGTGAAGACAATCTTGGGACATCAAAGTGAGCACCAAGATACTCTTGCAGTTAGGAGCGTACGTGAATCGACACACTCAAATCAAGGCAAGGACTATTCTTGGGCATCCTAAGAGTAAGCAAGAGGAGCATAGTCTAAGTGGAGCAAGAGAGAGAAGTGCAAGGGACACAGTGTGCGACACAGAGAAGGAAGTGTAAGGTGTGCATGGATTGACCAAGGAAGTGTGCAGAGGAGTGCTAAACTTGTCCCCCAAGGTCTTACTAAAGTGTGCGCGCGCCGACAGAAGGTATTCATCCCTCCCCCTTAGTGGAAGCTTGGTGCAAGGTGTGCACAAGAGCAGGCTTGTGGAAAGTGGAGGTTTGGTGCAGAGGAGGCCGGCAGCAAAAAGTCCCTTGGGTATTTGGTATTTTGTAATTGAGCACTCTGTGGGATTTTTCACAGAAGCATTAGTTGTATTGTGCTTCAACCTTGTATTTGCCTTACTGTAATCAATCGACAGAGGCTTCTAGTGTGTATATTCTCTTTTGGTCTTCCCATCTTCTCCTACAAACACTCAAATCCCTTCTTGTCTAAGCCTAATGTGCATTACTTTCGAGTATTTGGCAGTGAAGCATTTGTCCACGTCCCAAAAGAAGATCTCAACAAGTTGCAATCCAATTCTAAGAAGCACATCTTCATAGGGTATATTGAGAAATCAAAAGCATATCATTTATATGATCTTGAAAACCACTCCATTAGAATATCGGAGGATGTAATATTCAATGAAGCTTCTACATACTAGAGCGAGGTTCCAACAACAACTCTTAGTCCTCCCATCTGCACTACAGAGGGGGACTCAGTCTCTCAGAAGCAAGTACTTCAAATCAACTGAGAAGATCTCAAAGACTTATTGAAAAGAGATAGTGAGAACAAAGTCATTATGTCAATTATGCCTTGATGCATTAGATTCAACAAATCCCATAACCTTATAACTACAAAGAAGCTCAAGGACAACCTGAGTGGGAAGAAGCTATGCAAGTGGAAATGGATGCAATAGAGAAGAACAAGACTTGGACTCTTGTTCCTAAAATCACAAATCATCAAGTTATAGGAGTCAAGTGACTCTACAAGGTCAAATACAAATCAGATGGAACATTAGATAAGTACAAAGCAAGGTTGATGGCTAAGGGATACAAGCAACAACATGGCATTGACTATGAAGAAACCTCTGCTCCTACTACAAGATTCACAACCATAAGAATCATCTTAGCACGAAGTGCTCACTTTAAGTGGCCCATTTACCAGCTAGACATCAAAAGTGCATTCCTCAATGGAGATCTTCAAGAAGAAGTATATGTTGAACAACATGAAAGATTCAAGGTCCAAGGAAAGGAAGACCAAGTCTACAA
>CM035421.1:66945441-67057941 GCA_020310875.1 Ceratopteris richardii | reverse complement strand
GTACATGTGTGTGTATGTCTCTATGTGTGTGTCTATGCATGTGTGTATGTGTGTCTATGTCTATGTGTGTATATATGTGTGTATCTGTATATATGTCTCTATAAGCATGTGTATGTATGTGTGTAAATGTGTGTGGATGTGTGTATGTGTGTGTGTAAGTGTGTATGTGTCTATGTGTGTGTCTATGTGTGTGTATACGCGTGTATCTGTATATATGTGTCTATATGCATGTGTATGTGTGTGTGTAAATGTGTGTATACATGTGTGTAAGTGTGTATGTGCCTATGTGTGTGTTTATATATGTGTGTGTATCTCTGTGTGTGTGTAAGTGTGTATGTGTCTATGTGTGTATGTGTGTGTGTGTGTGTGTGTCTATGTGTGTGTGCCTATGTGTGTAAGTGTGTGTGCGTCTATGTGTGTATGTCTATGTGTATGCATGTGTAAGTGTGTCTGTGTATGTGTGTAAGTGTGTGTGTGTCTATGTGTGTATGTGTCTATGTGTCTATGTGTCTATGTCTATGTGTGTGTGTCTATGTGTGTAAGTGTGTGTGTGTCTATGTGTGTATGTCTCTGTGTATGCATGTGTATGTGTGTGTGTAAATCTCTGTGTATATGTGTGTGTATGTGTGTGTATGTGTGTATATGTGTGTATGTGTGTGTATGTGTCTATGTGTGTGTATGTGTCTATGTGTGTATATGTCTATGTGTGTATGTGTATGCATGTAAGCATGTATCTATGCATATGCATGTGCATTATGTATGCATATGCATGTGCATTATGTATGCATATGTATGCATGTGTGTGTATGTGTGTGTATGCATGTAAGTATGTATGTATGCATATTGCATATGCATTATGTATGCATATGTATGCATGTATGTGTATGTGTGTGTATGTCTCTCTACGTGTGTGTGTGTATGCATATATATGTGTGTATGTGTGTGTGTCTATGTGTGTGTGTGTGTCTATGTTTGTATGTGTGTGTATGCATGTAAGCATGTATGTATGCATATGCATTATGTATGCATATGTATGCATGTGTGTGTAAGTGTGTGTGTGTGTATGTGTTTTTATGCATGTAAGTATGTATATATGCATATGCATTATGTATGCATATGTATGCATCTATGTGTATGTGTGTGTATGTCTCTCTACGTGTGTGTGTGTATGCATATGTATGCATGTATGTGTATGTGTGTGTATGTCTCTCTACATGTGTGTGTATGCATATATGTGTGTGTATGTGTCTAAGTGTGTGTGTGTATGTGTCTAAGTGTGTGTGTATGTGTGTGTGTGTGTCCATGTGTGTATGTGTGTGTCTGTGTGTGTCTATGTGTGTATGTGTGTGTCTATGTGTGTATATATATGTGTATCTACATATAATCTACTGATCCTCTATTCATCTATTCTTCTTCTCTCCTATATGACACGTCTATATACAAGTATACATAGGTGTATATATCAAGATTCATCATTGTTACAAAGTGTATATGAGCTATTTACGAGATTCTTATACATGAGTTTGCAAACCATCTCTCTCTGAACCTTCTCTTCACTTTATGCTTCATCCTTTCTCCTTCTCTTCATTCCTCTTCTTCAATCCTCTTTGTAATCATCAGTTTATGATTTTCTTGCTCCAATAGCTCCCCCTCAATCATTAATTGTGATTACCTGGCTCTTCTTTATACCTGCCATTTCTTTAAACTTCTGCAACTTAGGTCCATCTAAGCTCTTTGTTAGCATACCTGCAACTTGATCTTTTGTATGAGTATACATGATCTCTATCTCTTTGTCAATCACCTTTTCTCTAAGGAAGTGATATTGAATCTCAATATGTTTGGTTTTGGCATGAAACACAGGGTTAGCTACCAAATACAAAGAACTCATATTGTCTCCATAAATGATAGGAACACTGTGATTGATGTCAAAACTCTTCATGCGAGTTCTCAACCATATGACCTTTGCGGCCTCCACCATATCTTTATATGCTGCTTCTGTAGATGATGGAGCAACTGTTGTTGCTTCTTAGAACACCAAGAAATCAATTTATCTCCCACATGACACAAATACCCATGTGTTGATCTTCTATCATCAGAGTTCCCTACCCAATCTGCATCACTATATATCTTGATTCTTGAATTTGATGTAAACCCATAGTACAAACCTTCTTTAAGTGTACCCTTAATGTATCTTAGCACCCTTTGACGTGAAATCCAATGTTCCTTCCTTGAACAATGCATGAATTGAGATAAAACTCCAACTGCATATGATAAACCAAGCCTTGTTAATGTAGCATAAATTAAGCTACTCAACAAACTCTGATAAAGCTTCATATCTTTGAATTCTTCTCCTCCATATCTACTCAATTTGTGGTTCACCTCCATTTGGGTTGATTCTATCCTGCAATCTTCCATATTAAACTTGATTAGCAAATTCTTCAAATACCTTTCTTGAGTCACATATATTCCATGTTGAGTATATGGAATCTCCATTCCCAAGAAGTATCATAAATCTCCTGAGTCACTAATCTTGAATTCTTTCTCCATCTGCTTCGTAAGCATTTGTATGCCTTTTTCATCTGTACTTGTGAGTATTATGTCATCAACATAAATACAAACATAAATAAAACCATCTTCACTTTCTTTGACTAACAAGCTACTATCTGCCTTTGATGCTTGCAAACTAAGTTCCTTCAAGAACTTTACAAGCATGTAATTCCATGCCCTTGAGGCTTGCTTCAAGCCATACAGAGCTCTCTTGAGCTTACACACATAATTTGGATTATGTTGATTTTTGAAACCATTGGTTGTTCCATGTAGACTTCATCTGAAATATACCATTTAAAAATGCATTCTTCACGTCTAATTGAGACAATTTCCAACCTTTGCAAGAAACAATAGCTATGAGAGTCCTTATGGTTGTCAACTTTGCAATAGGACTATATGTTTCATCATAGTCCACACCATAAGTTTGTGCATATCCTTTCACAACAAGTCTAGATCTGTACCTAGACACACTTCCATCTACAAATCTTTTTGTTTTGTAGACCCATTTACAGCCAATTACCTTCTGATTACTTGGTTTTTGTACCAAGTCCCAAGTCTCATTCTCAATTAGTGCATCATACTCTTGCTTCATAACTTTTTCCCAATTCTCCTTTCCTTTGGCTTCATTATGTGGATGGGTCATCTGCTTTCACTATATAAGAATAATCTTTAGTTGTCAAGAAAAAGGTGTCATAGCTATACCTTATAGGTTGTCTTTTGTTCCTTGATGCCTTCTGAGTTCTCCATTTCTTGAAGTTTCTGGTTCATCATATTCTGGATCAAACCTTGGCAATTCTTCATTTTCAACTAGCACTTCATCATTCTCTTCTTCCTCAAAAATTTGAAACTTTGATTTACCTTTCTTTTGATTCAATGTTTCTTCAAGACCTGCACAAGCACTATTTGTACCTGAGTACCAAGTACTTTGCTCCCCAAATGGGACATCCTTTGATACAAGGAATTGCTTTGTAGATGGACTCCACAACCTATATCCCATTTGTTTATCATCATAACCAATGAACAAATACTTTTCAACTTTTGGTTCTAAATTATGCCTTAATTGAGAGGGAACATAAGCATAGGCTAAGCAACCAAATACTTTGCAATGGTCTAATGTAGGTCTAATACCCCACCAAGATTCATATGGTGTCATACCCTGTGAAGCATTACATGGTAGCCTATTAACTAAGTATGTGGTTGTATTTACAGCCTGAGCCCACAAATAATTAGGGCAATTCTTCTCTTTCATTATTGACCTTACAAACTAAACAAGAGTTCTATTTCTCCTTTCTGATACACCATTTTGTTGAGGAGAGTACCTGCAAGTAACTTCTCTTTTATACCTGCATTCAACAAATAATCACTGAGTTCATTTGAAAAATACTCTCCCACGACATTTAACTTTAATCTCTTCAATTTTTGTCCTATAACCCTTTTTGCATATACATGATAGTGTTTAAATGTGCTAAACACTTCTGATTTGTTTTTTATCACATAAATAGTGATCCACCTGGTAGCATCATCAACATAAATCACATAATATCTGGAACCATTTATACTAAAGTTCTTTGAGGGACCCCATACATCTATATGCACCAATTCAAGTTTTTTTGAATACATGAAACCTTGCTTATTGTATGATTGCTTGTGTGCGTTACCTAATTAACATGCTTCACATCTGTATGGCATGTGCTAACTTGCAACATTAGGTAATCCAAGCACTGAAATGTATTAATCATCTCTTTAATACCTCTTTCATTGAAGTGTACAAGCCTCTTGTGCCAAAGATCCAACTCAAATATCTTTTGCTCTCCATATGTGAGCAAGGCATGTCCAACATTACCTTGTACCTTCAATGTGAAGAGTCTTCCTTCTTTCTTCCCTATAACAATTTGCTTATACCCTTGGCTAGGTTCTTCAACATAAACTCCATCATTAGTGAACCTCACTTCATATCCTTTTTCTACAATTTGTCTTACACTGATCAAATTCTTTGGAATTTTAGGAACATACAGAATCTTACTCAAAAGAGTACTTCCATCTTTAGCCTTCACTAATCCAATAGACTTTACCTTGTGTTTTGTATTGTTACCTATTTGAATTGTATGATTGATTACTTTATTTTCCAAATCAGTCATCAAAGCAATGTTCCCACTCAGGTGATAACTACACCTTGAGTCAATGTAGAATACCTTTTGGTCTTCTTTTGGAGCTTCACATGTTGCATTCATGATTAGAGTCAAGTCTTCTTTCTGATCTGATGCATAGTTGTAGTAGGTGTTATTGTAGGATTGGTTTTGGAAGCTTCTTCCACCATTCCATTCAAAGAAACTCTACCTCTAAAAAATCCTCTCTGATTTCTTCCACCTCTGCCTCTTTGACTGAAATTCTGATTAAAGTTACTAGTGCTTTGATTATTATGCCAACATTCATGAGCTAGATGATTGGTCTTACCACATATCCAACAAGCTTTGATATTATCCTTGTTGTTTCCATCTCTTCTTGTACTTCTGCCACTTCCTCTTCCTCTTAGGAAGTTTGCTTGACTCGGAGTACCTTCATCTTCAACTGATTGTTGCTTTCCTTTGCTAGAATTCTTCTTATCCTTAGAATACATTGATTGACCTGCATATCCCCTTTGATATCATGCTCAAAACTTAGCGTATAATCTAGTAATTGATTCAAATCAAGAGTAAAATGATCCAATGAAAGTTCTATTGTACACTTCTCATCTCCTCTTAAATCTGTGAGAATTTGTCTTACCAATTGATCTTCTTTAATGTCTTCATCAACTGCACCTAAACAATCAGAAATGTCTTTCATCTTTGTCACATAATCAGATATTGATTGTGAGGCCTTCTTCTTGAATCTCATAAATTTTGCCCATAGTGATGCCTTCCTTGACTTGGTTGTATTTTGGAAATAATCCTTCAAAGCATTCCATATATCATTTGCACTTCCAAGTCCTCTGATGTGAGGAAGCAAGCAATCATTCATTGCCATATAGATAATGCTCCTTGCTTGAACATCCTTGTTCATCCAAACCTTCAAATCTGCAAGCTCCTCCCTAGTTGGAATACTAGGATCTTTGAATTTTGGCTTTTCGTCTTCTCCTATGATGTATCCCATCAGATCTTTGCCCATAAGATGATCTTCCATCTTCATGGACCAAGCTGGATAGTTTTCTCTATCCAATTTCTCAATTTGAAGACTATCTCCCATTCTTTTCACTTGTACTATCAAATCTTCAACCTTATGAATGTACCTTTACTGCGAAATTTACTCCTTCTGATCCTTTTGATTGCTTTCGTGTGTCTTCCTTTAGCCTTTCCTTCAAACATCCTTTTGAATCTTTAGATGTTGAATTTTGTATGTTTGCAACAGCAGGGGTAACTTCTTTCCTTCAATTTTGATAGAACCTGCTCTAATACCACTGATGGAGATGATTAATCTCCAAAAGAAAAGCTATACTTGAGTTTAGAATACCTCTATGTCAAGCATAGCTAAAAACCTTCAACGATTTTTGGAATTCTTTACAAAATTATGAACACTTAATTCTTCTGTGAGACATGGCTTCACTAAGGAAAGTGTGCTTCACAAAACCCACTCATTGAGTCATGAAATGATTAAATTTTACGATGAAGCTTTGACAGAACACTCTTCTAATGTTTTTGTTGCTAATTCAAGCAAAGTTTCTTCAAAAGAACTTACAAAACTTTAGATTTACTTCAATAAGTAAACCTATGTCTAAAACAGACTTTCTCTGCAAGTGACTTTTACATATGCAACTTTAGGCACTTGATTCTCTCAATCTACAACCCGTTTAATCAAATGCTTTTAGAAATAGATGGCTTACCTTCCAACTTAGATTTTGAATGCTCATTTGTGTACAACTTTACACTCTAGATTGAGAAATCTGATCAAGTCTTTGACCATCGAGATTGCACTTGTTGCAAAAGTCTCTCATCACTTTTACACATATGAATGTTCCTACTCACAATTCTCTCAGCCTGATTATAATTAGACTCTCAAATCTTAATCATAGATGCATCAACTATGGAATTAGACACGTACAAAAGGATTTCTCAATTGGTTAAGCACAAAAGAAGAAATTGGAGAAAAATCGAGGCATAATTCTTAGAAAGAACTTCTATTCTCTTGAAAATACATCTGATGGATAATTCTCATACTCAGACTCACTTATTCATCATATTCATCTATTCTTCTTCTCTCCTATATGCCACGTCTATATACAGGTATATATAGGCGTCAAGATTCATCACTATTAGAAACTGTATATGGGCTATTTACAGGATTAACATACATGAGTTTGCAAACCATCTCTCTCTGAACCTTCTTTTCACTTTATGCTTCATCCTTTCTCCTTTTCTTCATTCTTCATTCTTCAATCCTCTTTGTAATCATCAATTTATGATTGTCTTGCTCCAATAGGTTCCTCCTATTAATTGTGACAAGGCCACCTTCATCCATTTTCTCTTGCAATTGTGACTAAACATTCTCGATTTTTTTAGCTGCAAAGCCGTAATGAAGTGCCCCTGTTTATGATCGTACGAAAAAGAATTTGGGAAATTTTTATAGAGAGTTTCTTGAATGTGGTTGACATTACCCTTATCATCTATATGATATATTGGAATATAGGGTGAAAGCATTGTGAAACTAAGCAAAAAGAACCTTTATACAAGGTCGAGGACCTTGACAGACACGGGCAAGAGTCTTTTCTTTGAAGAAGTAGACCGGAGCCTCAAGGTCTTGCTTAGGACAACAAAATCGGTTCTTTTTCTTATTATCCATTAGTGTTTCCATTGAATCAATTAAAATTTACTCATTTTCTTTAGATTGCTTTTTGCTTTAGGTGCTACAATTGACACTTGTAGACCAAGGGTCCCTTGTCGAGATAGGGATGCTAATTTTTGGAGATGAAAAGGAACTAGAGGCCTTTTCTCATATAGGACTTAGGTTTGACATCCTAAATATGTATGACCATGATGACTCCTTTGTAAGGAAAGTGTTCAAAAAAGCCAAATTTTCAAACAAAGAAAATTTGAAAAATTGCTTCCTAACACCATTAGTTGTGTAGACTAATCACACAGTTTCTTCTCATCTTGGGGTATAACTAGAGAGTAGCTTCCTCACATGGTTCTTGTCAAACTCTCCTTGATAAGTGGCATCTCTTTCAAATAATGAAAGGGGCTAGAGGCAAAAGCCTTAAGGGCCCAGTAGATCTGCTCCAGACATTCCTAGGAGCAATTGTCCTTAATTGAACCTAGTGTGGGGTACAGAGAAGCCACCAATCATGCAAAGATTAAACTCTAGAATCCATAGCTAAATGAGCTCTCACATCTTCCCTTCTGCTTTTCTCAAAGATATTTAATGATTGCCTAAATCAAAGATTTTTATAGTGATTGCATAGATAAGAGATTGTCATCATGGTTATTTTTCACACAATTGTGGTTCTCACTTTTGGATGACTCACGGAGTCGATAGTTGAATATCAGAAGCTTGGAGAGACATCCATCTGTCATGACTGCTTACCACCTCTGACTACAACTAGGCAGAGGTCTAATCTTTACGGATCTAACAAAGTAAAGGTGTATGAGCATGCCATGTACTGTACATCAACAACAACACTATGGAATAATTTCAAAATATTCAAGCTGTGTTTGGTTGCTCTAGAGTGAATTTTTTTCATATCAAGCATATGTGCATCCACCTCATGCCGAGGTTGGTTCATACAATTCTGATTACATACGGTGGTTAGCTATAAATAGTTAGTGAAATGATTCTCGGAATGTCACCCTATAAATTAATTAGAGTGGGGCCTCAATTTCTTGGGGATCAATGGCATATCTTATTTCAATTAAACTAATCTACTAGGAACAATGTGAAAGAAACATTGGTTTCATAATGTATTCTTCATGAAGCTCTATGAAACAATAAAAAAGTCCTCTAAAATTCTCGGGGTGGCAATGATTTCTCTCTTTTGCACTCATATCTTTTACTCGTGTCTTCATGCTAAATGTTACTGAGCCAAGTTGCACTTTTACATCGTATAAGTCACCGCTTATATTTTAAATGGAAAAATTATCTTGGGGAATCTAATAATAGATTTATTTTTCCTTGGATTCATAATCAGAATCATGTCATCTATCGAATATGAATTGATACTAGCTGCTCTCTTGATCTAATCGGACAACTTATCTTGGAGGATGTTCCACTACATATTCAAGGAGAGAGTGGAACAATTGGTTCAAAAAGCTCCCATCAAAGAGGAAGAAGATGGAGGTACAAAGGAGTTTCTTAATGGATAATCAACCTACCTTTGGCGATTAAGTATGAAAAAAAAAATCAACATATTGTGGCGGTGTCTCACTCAAATAAGAGGAAATATAAGGTTGGCTTGTACATTTCTGTAAAAATCCAAGAGGATATTTTTTATGAACTCAAATTATTTTTTGAGATGTATATTCAAGAATCCTATGAGTTGAGTAGCTACTTGAGGCTGCCTTTGGAGGCTCGGAACATCCTTGTCAAGGACCTCAATATTCCTTAGTCTACACTTATTGTCTCTTTGGTGAACCCTTAGTTAAAAACTTTTTTGATATTTGTTCATGGCATGACTCATATATAGAAACGATTTTGTTGCATATTATTCTTCGTCCTTAATTTACTATGCTTGGGAGGCCCGCCCTTTTTAGTATTAAAAAAAATGCATGATCGGTATATTTCTATAGTGATGTGTGTGAGACCATCGGGGCACTTTTTTCCCTCTTAGCGAGGCCCGCCCTTTGTATATACGTTGATAGCCCTAATGGGTGATTTATCTTTGTACATTCACTTGGTAATTCATTTGGTGTTGTATTATGGTCCAAGCTTCTTCTTCTTCCGTGTGTTGTTCGTATGCTTCCGTAGACTTTGAAATCCAACAGTTGGTATGAGAGCAGGTCACTGCTTAATTTAGGGATTTGTCGGCACCCCTCCAATCACAGTCTCAGAATCGTACAAACATTGGCGAGCACACAATAAAGTCAAAATTTTGATATGATCTCATTTCTGATTCCAAATGCACTATTGCAATGCTTGTGCAAGTAATTTTGTCCTTTTATTCCAAATGTATATACATGTTTCGGCTCGTTAGTAAAAGTGCCTCAAAGTGTGCTATAGGTCTAATAGAGCTCCACTGGGTGTTTTTGTTCAACTTTTTTAGGTACAATCAATTTTTTGCATATTTAGTCATTGGCCATGGCTAAAAGCAACAATGTATTCTATACGTTGGTTGTTGTTGTGAAACAATATTAACTCTAAGAATTAAACTATCTAGAAAGACCACCAACAACCAAGAGAGCATGTATACACCCAATCAACTCCACCCCGTATATATAACTCAAGACCACCAACAACCAAAAGAGCACGTATACAACCAAGGGAGGAAATGTGAGGAGAGCTTGCCAAGTGTCCCTTCCACATGGATTTTAATCGAAGGCCTTCTAACCTTGTAAATCACATGAAATCAAATGGATCTCACATAGATTCTTAAGAGAGGAGCTCTAGAAGTGCACGTACACCCTCAAGGGACCTTGACTTGGATAACTTCAATCAATAGAGATCCACACCTTATCATAAATACCCTAAGGCTTAAACCATTCAATTCCCAAGGGTTTATTGATGAAACCAAAGGGTTATTCAAAGGTTTCCCAAGGGTTTCTCTAAGAAACCCAAGGGTCCTAACCCTTGGAATCCATGTAAATAACCCTAGTTATACAACATTCTTCCACCCTTATACATTTTCGTCCTCCAAAATGTGTGTAGGTGTAATATGTGGAGTATTCCTCTATGCTCCATGACCTATTATTTGAGCATGGTCATTTCTCTGTTTAGATTCGTTTCCTATAATGAGACAAGGGCTACTAACTTCCTTCCTTAGCCTAAAAGGAAAAGAATCAAAATACATACCAAAATCACTTTCCCCTCAATCCAAATGAATGTACATTCATGCCTTATACCATGGACTAGTAAAATGGATGGAGTTATTTGGTGATCTTAACTTAATTTTTTCCATTTGAAACTTTCAAAAACTTCGAGATCCATATAGTCTTACATTTCTATACACTTTGTACCTTCTTATAAATTTATAACTTTTAGAAGTATCCAATATAAATTCTTCCTTTATCTTGAAAGGGCCAGAAACTAGATTCATCTTCCACTTTCATAACAAAGGAGAGGAATCTTTGGAAACAAATATACAATAGAAATTCTTTCTTTATCTTGAAAGGGCCGAAAACTAGATTCATCTTCCACTTTCATAACAAAGGAGAGGAATCTTTATAGTCCTTGTTAAAAACAAATATATTCAATTTTTATTTGGTGGACTTAACAAAGAGTATGAACTAGGAAAAGTGGGTCTATTGAGTTCCTACCAAAACATGCTCAAAAAAATGAGAAAAAATACTATCTTCTCATTCCTTAGAAAGTTAGGTGGACTTATATCAATTATACATCATTCCTTGAAACATGATGTTCAAGCATTGTGAATGATAGATAATACACCCAATGCTCAAAGTTCATATCCGACTAGTGAATCCTTGTCCACATCTTGTTTGATTCTTCCATAGATTAAACCTTAGAATATTTATTTGTGCTTGCGTGATTTGATCTTCTTAGAAAATCTAAGATCTTCAAGGCTTAGATCCAGAGACTTCAGTTATGACTTTAGGAATTGGAATTATTTGGTAGACCATTCTCCTTGGTCTCTACCTAAATTCTTTGCTTGTCTTATCTTTATAGGTTCTTCCAAATAGAATCAGTAATAACTATCTTGAACCGACTTTGGTTCGTAGCCTAGATAGTTATGTATAACCTCAAAAGTTACCAAACCTTTGCAAAGAGAAAAAAATCTTACTAAACCAATTCCTTCAAATCATCAAAATAATTGAGAAATAATAATTTATCAAGCCATCAAGTTACCTTCTAAATCTTCTATCTATTGGATGGAGTTAAATTATTCAATTTTTGCTTTTTAGTTCCAAGCTTGTGAGAACGATACCTCTTTCTAGACATCATATCCCACATCTTTCTAGGAATTTAATAAACATTTTCGAAACGCTTGTTTTCACCAAAGATTCAAAATAAGATCTTTTACATATCATTCTCTCATTCATGGTTTTATACTTGAATAGGTTTGACTTTAGAAATGCTCCTTTATTTTGGAGTTTAACTTGGAAAACTCCCTAAAATTCTTATCCTATTATTTATCCAAATTTATTGTACCATCTAAAGTTGGGTATGCATTCTATTGAAAACAATGTATCTACTTAAGAGGATAAAGGATAGCCTTTTCTAGGATAAATGACATTTTATTCCATTTACCCTTTTGTTCATGCAACCAAGTGTATTTAATTGGTTCTAAACCTTTCTAAACCTCAAACTAATACCTTAATCTCATGGGTCTTATCTTTAAGGCTTACCCCATGTTTTCTATCAGATCTTGAGTCTTTTCTCAACGGTAGTTAGTCCCCAATGTCCCATACCAGTGAGTTCTTTCTCCAATCTGTAGAACTACATACTTAATCTTTCCATCCCTTTTGTCCCTTCGATGCTCTCTAATTATTTCCTATGATCATAAATTCCATCTTGGAATTCCTTGGCATCATGTTTATAAGAGCAAAGACTAAGATTTCTAAATCTCATGCAAATTAATCTTATACCTTAATGTTTTCTTTGGTGGATCTTTGATCATTCCTTGGCATTATTTATCAAACCATAAAAAGATTTTATTCTTTGAACAATTAAGGCCACTTGGTTTTCTCAGAATCCCTCTAGCCAAGTTATCTTGAGATAAGACCAAGTCATTTCTCCTTCAGATCCCTTTTTCAATGATATTTACCCATGGGATTTGTTGGGGATCTTTAACTCATACATTCATGAGTTTTCATTTTGCTCAAATCTTTAATATCCTATTGATGTTCATAGAACCTTTAATCATCCTCTTAGTGATTAACAATTGTATGTCATCCTTTTGACCTAAGAAAGTGCTCATGCTTAATTTCTTGGTCCGTATTATGAATTCTCAAGTACCTCACTATGGATATGCTTTAGATTATTGGCTAACCTACCTTTGGTTACTAACATATCGGAATTCTTCAATATATTCCATCCTTGCATATCTAGTCCTTCCTTTGATTGAATTTAAATCTCAAGCAATCTTAGGTACTTGACATCAAATGTAACTCCTTAACTTTAATGAAAGAGTTAAGGAATTTATCTTTTGCTTAGAAGTATCATATCAATTCTACCTCTTTTCTCTCCTTAAGGAGTTTTCATCCCAACAATTGTGAACATTTAGGAAATTGATGTTCCTCATATTTCCAATTGGAGCTTGCTCAATTTTCATTTCTTTCAAGTTGAATTAAAAACTGAAAAAAATACATAAAAAATCCAAAAAAATGCCAGAAAAATCCAAAAAATCTTCAAAAAATTCTCAAAGAACCTACAGGCCTAAGCTATTTTGCACTCAAACCTACAGAGAGCTTCCTTTATTCCTCAATTTTGGCAAGAAATTGACACATGAAAAGGAGAAAAATGCTAGAAAAATTCTTAAAAATGCTTGAAAAAATCGGAAAAATTTCCTAAAAATCCCAAAAATTGTACCTTTGCAAAGTTTATGAAATGGTTGCTAAATTTGCAAAAAACTCAGGAAATAAGCATGAAATGGATAAAGAAAACTATTAAAACTTAAGCAAAAATGAAATGAGAGGGCTATGTACAACCTGGACAAATTTTGCAGGTTCCAGGTGATCCATAATTCTTCAATTGGCTTGATGATATTCCTTTAGCTATGATCTTTATATGTTGACCCCGAGAAACTCCTCCATACTCTCCAATTGTGTTGCACTTCATCTGTTTTATCTTCTTGTTGAGCACACTGATGATCTGATAGAAGTATCCTGAATCCTTCAAAAAATTATTATCTCCTCCATACTGCCTATTTTGTATCTTTGTTTCAGCTGCATTATGACTTAATCTGCAAAATTTCATTTTCACTATTCCATCTTCTTCATCCAATCGAACCCTCTGTTTCCAAAGACTTGCAGGTACTTCTTCCATATCCTTGTAAAGCCCTGCACTCACTATCATAAAAATTGAGACAATAGTTGATATCCATACCAAGATCCATAAAAAAGTGGCCATTGACATATGCTTTGGAGTAGTTTCAGCACTGTTGCACTTAAGGGCTCTTCTTTTCTCCTCTCTTCTATGGCCTTTAACTGAGACTATTTCACTCGACTCAGTAACCTGAGTGATTTCCTCTTTTTCTTCATATGCTTCTTCTCTGCTTGAGTTTGGAAAAATTCCATAGCACGAAGATGGGTCTTCTGCATGGAGCCAAGCCAACATGTTTTCATCTTCATATAAATCTGCTCCTTCAAATAGGTCTGTTTCTGGGTTGTCCAACAATTCTTCTTCCATACAAATACCAATTGTCTGCATCATGCTAGTATTTCTCTGATTGTCAGGTCCTTCTTCTAAAATTATCTGTTGCAACTCTTTTCCCTTTTGCTTTACCCACATTGTGTCCTTGCCCCAGTCATGCAGCACATTGGCATGCCTTAAAAACCAAGGTCTCCCAATTAACAGGGGGAAGCTTCCTTCTACCTGTGGTAGCCTTAAAACAACAAAGTCCAAGTTAAAGATTGTACCTTGTATCTTGACTGGAACTCCAAGGACCACTCCCATAGGCCTTACTATGCTTTGGTCTGCCATCGTTACAGTGAAGTTGGCAGGTCTTGAAGGGTATAGTCCAATCTTTTTCATGGTATATTTAGGCATCAAGTTAATGCCAGAACCACCATCCACAATAACTCCTTGAAACTCATGACCTTTAATAGAGACTGTTAGCCAAGGGCTCTTGTAATCTGTGAGGGGTGCTTCCCCTAAACTTTTATCTTTATGCATAACAGCAGCCTTTGCCACCAAGCTTGTTGTGGACATTTCATCAGTTATCTGCAAGAGTTCTGACCTGAACTTCCCATCCATCTTTATTAAATCAAAAATACTAACCTCCTTTTTCATGGACTTGAGTAGTCTGGAAGCTTCTGATTCCTTAAGAGCCTGGGCTCCATTTGACTTATCAAACTCCTCATGAGCCCTGTTGAATGCATGTCCAATGGCATCACTGGTACCTATGAAATTTTCATTTTGCCTTGTCTCTGCACATGTGGTGGCTTTGTTCTCAAGGGCACCTTTGTCTTTGTTCAATCCATTAATCATTGATTCTTGACCTATTTCCACTTGAGCCTTCCCCTTGCTTCTTGTTTTCACTCTAAAAGATTCAATTTCTTCTAATTGTACCACCCTGGTGGATGGTGATGGCTCATTTACTTGATCTAACCTTTCTTCTTTGTGCATAGAGATCATTTGAATGTGAGGCCCAGATGAAGATGCTTGGTTCTTAGGACAACCATTAGTATAGTGGTCTCTGGCCTCTGGGCAGTTCCTACAAGGAGGGGCATTTTCTGGGAGAGTGCACCTTCTTTTATAGTGCCCACATTCTCCACATCTGAACAAATAATTGGCCTCCTAGGCCCATTTCCAAAATTATCCCTCTGTCTAGGGTCGTAATTATTACCTTGATTCGGTGCAGCAGCCATTACATTTGCTAGTGGTAGGGGTCCTCCTTGTGTCCAGTATGTTGTTGCAGGCATTCCCCTTGATTGGCATTCTTGGGCCTCATGACCAACTTTCTTGCATAATTGGCAAGTCACACTTAACAGAGGACATTCACTTACTATATGCCCTTGCTTGCTGCACATGGAACACCAAAGTCCACTCTTGATGCCACCTCCTTTGAGTTCTTGCAACTCCTGTTGCAGCTGAGCCAACTCCTCTGCTTGGGCCTCCTCCTCCTTTTGGAGCTTTAGTGCTTCAATCTCCCTTCTCAACTGAGTTACAGCATTCTCCTCCTCTCTATGGGGCTTATTTCTTTTTAAGACATCCAACTCCTTCCTTAGCTGAATTACTGGATCCTCCATTTCTGTGGAATATGGTAGTTGAGAAGAAGTAGCTCCATACTGTTGCCTTATCTGCTCCAGTCGTGTAGCTGTGTTGATGAAATCCTCTACGGAGGCTGTAGGTAACACTAATTCCTTTATTTTGCATTGGGTGACCACTGATAGGGGCTTAGCTAACCATTTCTTAGCAAAAAAATCATGTGGTGGATCTAGCAATTTAGCCATTAGTGCTTTGGCCCTAGTCACAAACTCTGGGAACTTTTCTCTTGGACCCAATCTCAAATTTTCTAGTTCTTCTATGATGATCTCTACAGTATTCCCATGCTGGAATTGATTTTTAAATGCATCTTTCATCAAATCCCAAGTTGTAAAATGGTTCTCAGCAAATTGGCTGAACCATTTATCCGCTAATCCTTCTAATGTGGCAGGGAAGAGTATCAAAAAGGCATCCTCCCTGCCCATTAAACCTCTAGTCTTGCATAGTGCCAAAAATCTTCTAATGTGCTCATCTGGATCCTCCTGAGCTAGGCCTTTGAAAGAAGGAAATTTTATATTTAATCTTGAGAGTAAGGTTTCCAAATCTACCTGTCCCGCCATGGTCCTTACTGATGAATTTGATGAAAGTGGACTAGAGGACCTTCTAACAGCCTTCCTTCTTGTTTGCTTGCAAGTGACCCTCAATGTTTGGGACCGGGTTGCGGTCATGGGCTGTTCATACTCCTCTTAATATGAGATAATTGATAGAATATGTACCTCCTAGTCCACTGAAGTGGTACTGTCGACACTTGAATATTGCTTCTCCAACTGCAATATATCTTCTCCTATGCTCAAATCTCCTTGGAGGTCCCACCGTGCGTGCCAAATTTTGTTGGGGGATTCTTAGACAAGAAGGGATTTGAGTGTTTGTAGGAGAAGAGGGGAAGACCAAAAGAGAAAATACACACTAGAAGCCTCTGTCGATTGATTACAGTAAGGCCAAAATACAAGGTTCAAGCACAATACAACTAATGCTTCTGTGCAAAATCCCATAGAGTGCTCAATTACAAAATACCAAATACCCAAGGGACTTGTTGCTGCCGGCCTCCTCTCCACCAAACCTCCATCCTCCACAAGCCTACTCTTGTGCACACCTTGCACCAAGCTTCCACTAAGGGGGAGGGATGAATACCTTCTGTCGGCGCGCACACACTTCAAAAAGACCTTGGGATCCTTGGGGGACAAGCTTAGCACTCCTCTACACACTTCCTTGGTCACTCCATGCACACCTTACACTTCCTTCTCGCACACTGTGTGTCCCTTGCACTTCTCTCTCTTGCTCCTCTTAGACTATGCTCCTCTTGCTTACTCTTAGGATGCCCAAGAATAGTCCTTGCCTTGATTTGAGTGTGTCGATTCACGTACGCTCCTAACTGCAAGAGTATCTTGGTGCTCACTTTGATGTCCCAAGATTGTCTTCACAAGTGGCAGCCAACGACTCCCTGTTTTGTCTTGTAGTGACTTTAGACTAAAACCAAAAACTTTAATTGGGGGGCCATATTTTCACCTATGCGTACGTTGCCGCTTCACATACCTTCACATTTTCCTTTTAAGTCTTCACTTTTGCACATAAGAGAGGGTTCACCTAAACCTTCCAAAACACTTTGAACCTTAGGGAAATTAGAGAAAATACCTTTGCAACCTGCAACCCACTTTCTCCAATTTACCCTTTGTGGACAATTAATTGTGCACTACCTGTGCACTTTGACACCTGCACCTTAGCACTTTGACTTTGCACCAGTTGACTTTGACCTTGAGTTTGTTGACTTTGACCTTTTGTCTTTGATTGCATTTGACTTTGACTACAGTTGACTTTGACCAATATGACTTTGATGGGCTCAACAAAAACCAAAGACACATAGATGAGCAAAAAATGGCTTGTGACCATGCCAAGCTTCACATGGAGTGATAGATTGTAGTGCTTTGGTGGGACACATGTTAAGTAGAGATGATGCACACATAACAATGTGAAGCTAGAAGTTATGTGGTAAAGCCTAATTTTTTAGCATACACCTTGCCATGTCCATTAGAGACATGTTCTTTCTTTCAAAAACTCCATTTTCTTGAGGTGTATATGGCATTATACTGATGTTTTATCCCGTGCTCACCCAGATTTGCATTAAAATCAGAAGAAATTTATTCCCCCCCTTGATCAGAATGGAGGGTGCCCAATTTACATATTGACAAATTTTAAGCCATAACCAGAAATTGTTTGAAGCACATAAACACTTCAGACTTTGCTTTCGGTGGATACACCCATGCATGCCTAGAGAAATCATCAATAAACATCATGAAGTAAAGGTAGTTCCCAAAAGAAGGCATCTATATAGGACCACAAACATCACTATGAACAAGCTCCAATTTATGAGGAGCTCCAACTAAACCATCTTTTGGGAAGAAAGAACGTTGCATTTTTCCCAAAATATAGACTTCATAGACATGTTTACAAGGTGCCTCAAGTTTAGACAAATAGGACACCATTTAAAGTTTCTACAACCATAGCAAACTAACAAAATTCATATCACCAAAGTATGCATGACAAATCTTTGCATCTAAGATAGCGTGAGAATCTTGAACTACACTTGCTCAATCATTCATAGATTTTGCATAGTCTATGAGCTTATATAGCCTAGGACATAAAATGTTAGAAGCAATAATAACATCATCATTTGAGAGATCATGAATTGTACACCTCTCATCAACAAATTTGACAACCAAGCCAATCTTGGCTAATGTTCAAACTGACAACAAAATTTTGTTGATCCTTGGTACACACAAAGCATCTGACAATGTGAAAGAACTACCATCAGTAGTAGTTAGAATGATCTTGCCAACTCACATTACAAGATAAGAGGAGTTGTTAGTGCATGTGAGAGTATTCCTTGTAGGGGTAGGCTCAAGTGAATTGAAGAAACTACTCTATGAGCTAATATGTTTGGTTGCCCCACTATCAAAATACCAAACATCTGAGTCTACTTCATACATACACTACTCATGCAAAGATGGGTTATAGCTGGATCATTAGTAAATGCCCATTCTTTATTCTGAATAAGATTAGCACACTCTGTTCTAGGCATAGAGGCCTCTGCAACAACCATTCTAGCATCTTTCTTCTTTGCCTCTTTGTAGCCAGTTTTGGAAAACTCTATATGACATGATCATTTCCCTAACAATATTTTCAAAAAAATTTTTGCTTTCCTGTTTTCTTCTCATCTTTTTCTTCCTTCTTTGATTGTGTAGCATTAGTAGATTTTTTCTTACTAGTAGATGAGCTCCATTTACCTTTGCCCTTCTGATTAGCTAGGAAATCTTAATCTCCAACATGCATAATGGACCTCTTCTGTCTAGAGTGATCTTCTTGCAACAAAACAGAGACTAACTCCTCAAATGTTAAGGCATTAGGATTCTCTTTCATCATCAATCAAAGAGTAGAAGCAAAACTCTAACATGAATCTAGAAGACCATCTCCTTCATTCATGTGCTAACTCTCCAATTGTTTTTCGAGGTAGCAAACATGAGCATCATTTCTTGCCTGATATAAATTTGCAAGTGTATCCCAAGCATCCTTTGTTATTTTGCAAGAGTGAATGTGAGGGATAATACCACATTTGACAGACAAAGCTATTAATGTGCATGCTTGAGCATCTCTGCCATCCCAACAAAGTTGATCTATAGTGGGTGCAACCGGAACTATACAAGAATTTTGAGATCATCATGTTCAACACCATCTACATCATCGTCAATAACTATATTTCCAGGTCTAATAGGACGTTTTTCAACACCCTATAGAATATTCCATAGTCCTTTTGCTATCAATACATGACACATCATGTATGCTCATAAGGGGTAATTAGTACCATCCAACTTGTTCTCAACAACTGTTGTGTAACGAGGGTAACTTACATGGAATCCAAGGGTTAGGACCCTTGGGTTTCTTAGAGAAACCCTTGGGAAACCTTTGAAGAACTATCATACATTGGTCTAACTAGACCATTCCATGTGTGTGTGGGAGAAGGGCCAGCCATAGCCAAGGTCCCAAGCTCGGGGGATATCCTAAGGTATTCAGTAGTAATGGGGATGAGTGTTGCATGATGGCCACATGGTAGCACTAGATCATTCCAGATCATTGCTATTTTTAGAATACAAGAGGATATAAAGGATGGGAGGAGAATTGCACACACATCATTCGCAAGCCTTTCTTTGCATGAGCTAGTTCTCACACTTGGTATCAGAGCTAAGTTTAGAAGAAAGCGTGTGGATTTTTTTTGGCATTTGCATGTTCATCATCATTCTTGCCATCGTTGTCTCGGTGATGCTGTTGAAATGAAAGAAGCTATTCCTACTCTACAATTAATCACAAAATAAATTAACTATGGAGGAAGGAACAAAAGATATGAAAACATGATGAATAGATTAAAATGGAAAGAACTTACAAATGATGCTCTATGAGCATGAAGACTCCATGAGGAGAGGAAGCACACTCTTGGCAATGAGCTAGAGTGGAATGGCTTGTGTGGAGTGAAGGGAGGCCTTGCTTATATGGAGTTTGGGAAAATTCCCTTGCATGTGGGATAAATAGACTTGTATGTGAATGATTCTAGCTTTGGACAAAAGGGTGGAGCATGGAACTCTCAACACCCCCCCTCCATATGATGACCCTTTTGTTTTTAGTATGGGGGACTAGTGACATATGGGATCACTTAGTCCAATGATTTTTAGGATCTAAGGACATATGGGATCCTTAGATATAACTTGGACATATGGGATCCAAGTTTGGGACATATGGCATCCCTAGGATCTTGGGACATATGGGATCCCAAGACATATACTTGGAAATTTAGGATCCAAGTGGTTTTTAATGGGATCTAGGGACATATGGGATCCCTAGACATGTACAAGGGTTTACATCATGGGGTAGGTAGTGCTTATGGAACCATTTGCCACCTTTTGAGCATTTTCTTTTCTTGGGTCTTTGAGTGTCATTTGTTCAAGCCATAGGGAAGGTCTTACTCTTCTTACTCTTTTAAAGAGCAGTGTCTAGTCCCTTTACATGGGGCTTGGAATAATTTGGAGTTCAATAAACTTAAGACTTGATGATCTTGGGAAGGTCCTACCATGGATGTTCATGGTGATGTCTAATCCCTTACAAGATAGCCATTTGGTTACAATAAGAAAGCATACAAAGCACAAGTATGCATATATATAAAAATAACAAAATACTTCTTCGTATCTTGAAAACACATGTAATTTCTTACATGCAAAGTGACTCTATTATCACAGCTTCTTCTCTTTCTAAAGCAATCATGGAGTCATATTCTCATCCTTCTTTGGGTTATGTGTAGGTGTCCAAGCCATGCGAAATTAGATAAATGGTCTAGATTCTATAAGTGACGTCGATAGATGACATCACAACTGATGTCATAGCCATATCAAACACACGCACGAAAACCATTCTTCTGTGCCTGTCTTTTCTTCTCTGGCGGATGTGCCTGGATCGTAGCTTGCCTTACTTTGTTGGCATCTTTACTTATTATGGATAATGGGAGCACATTGCAATTCACATTACCTTCTCTACGTCCCCTCTGGTTCACCGTTCGACTTATTCTGACATGTGCAGTCCATTGTTTTCTTGATGCCATGCTCTGGTTTTTTTCAGAAATGACATCATTACTTACGTCTTTGTGAGAGACTAGCGTGGCCAGATTCAGATCATCGAATATGAGCCGTTTGCTTTTGAGATGAGCGCAAGCATGCTCTGCCCGGAGGTAAAGCAGCTGAGTCTCCAGACATTTTCTCTGTGTTCCATGAAGAAACCACAAGGACTCATCTACATATTCTGATGTAGAGGAAGCTAGCCTGACCCCTGAAACTCTTGCATGCTCACTGCTCCATAAGTCTCAGCTCCCATGGCATCCCTTGCCCAGTCCTCGATTGCTCTCTCATCTTCAGAGTTCCTGGGAAGGTCTCTGAAATGTGCCTCCTCGCCATCGACTGCAACCCCTTTGTCTAGATCTTTCTTGATCCGTGCACGACCTTACACAAATGAGCTCATTAAGACAGCGAAATCGATTGCATCTCCTAGCCGAGGTATCTTGGCTATGGATGAATCAAATGCAACTTGTGGAAAGCGCCTTGCCTCCATTGGGCTTGAAAACAATGAAGTTCATCGTCAAGCATACAGACAACTGCTTTACTCGAAGAGGAGATTCTGAAACACTCAGGGGTGGGCAGTGCTTCCAAGTGAGCCGGGGAAACATGATTGCTCAATCCAGTCTGTCGTCACGTGCGGTACACAGACAGACGGAGAAAATCTTTTCCTCTTCTCTATGTGCTGGAAGTGTGCATCCTTCTCGCATTGCATTCCCCGCGTCTCTCAATGCCCGTAGACTAAATATTTTCCATCATGTTCAGCATGCTTGCAGCAGGCAAAAAATTTTACACGATATATGCAGAATTTCCTTCGTACGAGGGCGCCCGTATAAAGGTTATTGGTGTTGGTGGTGGTGGAAACAATGTTGTCAATCGCATGATCAACAGTGGCCTCCAGGGTGTGGAGTTCTGGGCCATCAATACAGGTGCTCAAGCAAAGAAGAGATCCAAGAGTGGGAATGATTAAAGGAAGACAAAGTGAAGTTTCCATCATAGTGGTGAACCATATAGTTCATAATAGTGATGCAACACAAAAAGTAAGGGTAAAACAAAGAAGGATGGAAATAGTGCTTAGAAGCACTTTATTAGAAAGATGTGAAAGGGAGGGAGGGAGGCATTAGAACCAAAATGGATCTTAACTAATGATGATGACCATGATGAAAAGAAAATGAACCTATGCTCTGATACCATGTTGAAATGAAAGAAGCTATTCCTACTCTACAATTAATCACAAAATAAATTAACTATGGAGGAAGGAACAAAAGATATGAAAACATGATGAATAGATTAAAATGGAAAGAACTTACAAATGATGCTCTATGAGCATGAAGACTCCATGAGGAGAGGAAGCACACTCTTGGCAATGAGCTAGAGTGGAATGTCTTGTGTGGAGTGAAGGGAGGCCTTGCGTATATGGAGTTTGGGAGAATTCCCTTGCATGTGGGATAAATGGACTTGTATGTGAATGATTCTAGCTTTGGACAAAAGGGTGGAGCATGGAAATCTCAACAGATGCTACTGCCACTATTGGGAGTTGTGCATAGTTTGAGGTAAAAGGGTGACGAAGATGTGACCCCCTGAGGCAACTTTGAGTCTCTAAAGATGGTCATGTGCTGACGGTGCTGAGGATACATACATGGCGTCTGCCCAGATCCACCTGCATCTCCAAGTCAATCATTCGACGAGAGGGGAGAGAGAGAGAGAGAGAGAGATGTCCACTTCCCTCCCTCTCTTGAGTTAGGAGAAATAAGCAGTCAAGCTCCTATATGAAGGCGTACTTCGATTTTAGCAGCACATGTGGAAACAAGAGCGAAATTTCCAATTTCTTAAAGGATTCCATAGCCAAAATCTTGCTTATATAGCCTAGTTGCACCACCTATCCTCACTCTTTTGGCCATATCTTGGTCAATTGAGATCCAAATTTAGGAATTCTTGTTGTTGTGGATTGCTCTCTAAGAGATCTTTCTTGAGAATGGTCACCTTCTTTATTCAATTTCAACCCTGTTCAGAGCTCTGATTATGGCTATTCATCATCAACAATCCCCGTTTGAGCACTTCATTGATGCAACTACCATCAAGGGATTCTTGTAAAGCTAAAAGGAAGGAGTGTGGACCATCTTCAGCACCTGCACTCATCTACATATCAACTTTTTGGACCTTGATATAAGTTTTTGGTCAATTACCATGCATTATTGCTTTCTTTTGATTCATGCTACATATAGAAATTGCATTTTTGCATAACATCTTTAGTATATGCATAGCTACGATGTTGCTTAGTCTTGTACAGTGCATGAAGTGTTGTTTGCAGGTACAGGTAAGTATTTGTCTTGTAGGTTTAGCAAGGGAAGTATAAGAACTTATCATGTTCTTATTAAAATACCATGCCGCAAGCACGACGAAATACTTAAGGGCATGTAGTGCCCTTTGGTTGATTTGTAGATAGATTGTGCTTACCAGCATCATTTTTTTTGTGGCGAAAAGCGCATGATGTGTACTTAGTGTATTTTTTTTTTAGATTTTCATTTTTATGCCGTTATGCTGTCAAAATTTTTAGGATTCATTATGCATATGCATTGAAGGATAGAAACCATACTAAAAGTTTTCTATTTTATCATTTTCTTTTAATAAAAGGCTTTTGACTTGTTTTATTCTCTGCTGCCACTTATATATCTTAGGTATACATAGAGTGTACAACTTGAAAAAAAAAACATAAAGAAAGAAAACCAAAAAAGTGATCAAAACCATATCCTAGCATGAAATCAGGACCATCATCACTTACTAAGATTGATTCACTCATGGAAGAGAACCTCATAGATCCCATTTAGACCATGAGTACTTTGATTTCCCATCTAGAGAGCACACTTCATGATATATTGGAATATATGTGTGTGATTCCAAGAAAGAGAAAGATGTGCGTGATCCTGACTTTCCAGGGAGGGAGGCAGATGCTCCAGGTGATCATCAAGCTCCAGAAGACCCTAGAGATAGCACACTAGTCAGACAAGCCCGAAGGTAGCTTAAAGATCTTAAGCCACCTAGATACCATGCCTCGACTAGTGCTATGAGTGTTGATGTTGTTGACTAGTGCTTCAGCAAGTGGGAGGAGTGCTTCTATTTGTGCCATATCATGGATGATAGACACAAAATTCAATAGGCCACTTATAACCTCATGGATGTTGCTCGTAGGTGGTGGTGCAAGATAGAATAAGATAAGAAAGAGCCTGAGACTTGGGATCAATTCAAGGTCTCGTTCTATAACAATTTTGTACCACTTGATGAGAGGTCTAGAGTGCTAGACACTTGGTTCTTCATCAATCAGACGAATCCGACTATTCAGGAGTACTTGGATAAGTACAAAGAGGTACTTCTTAAAGTACCTGATACTATCCCTAAGTTTCTTCAAGTCCACAAGTTTGTCTTGGGACTGAGAAAACCATTAGACCTTTGGTGAGGAAGGAGAGATGTCAATCCTTGGCGGCCACAAAACGGCTTTATGATCCCCTTCTAAGAGGTATATATAATCCCCTCTAGGAATCTTCAAGAGCATTGGTAGCCGATTAAGATATTCAATAGGTAGGTCACGTGCACTCCATATGTGTACACATCCAAAGCTACAAACCAATTATCCCAGCTCTTCCTTGTCGATAAGGTAGAATTTGAGATGTCTTGCTTTATATAGAGCTTTCAAGCACCAATTCACAACATAATGGGATTAATCCCCATAGCAATTGTATCTTCAAAGCCTAAAACTTTGTTTCCAGCTTGTTCAGCTCGATTTTTGGGATTAAGAACAAGATTTGATGAGAGAGTTAGTGGAAGAATGAAGAAAATGATTTTTTGTCTCATAAAGGAGAAAAAGGTCCCAATTACTACACTTCTAGCCCAATTTTTGGGATGAAGGACGAAGGGGAAGTATGGACATTGAAGGAAGAGTTTGGCATCTATACTTTCAACATTGAGCAAGATCCAATTGGAAATATGAGGAACATCAATTTCCTAAATGTTCACAATTGTTGGGATGAAAACTCCTTAAGGAGAGAAAAGAGGTAGAATTGATATGATACTTCTAAGCAAAAAATAAATTCCTTAACTCTTTCATTAAAGTTAAGGAGTTACATTTGATGTCAAGTACCTAAGATTGTTTGAGATTTAAATTCAATCAAAGGAAGGACTAGATATGCAAGGATGGAATATATTGAAGAATTCCGATATGCTAGTAACCAAAGGTAGGTTAGCCAATAATCTAAAGCATATCCATGTGAGGTACTTGAGAATTCATAATATGGACCAAGAAATTAAGCATGAGCACTTTCTTAGGTCAAAAGGATGGCATACAATTGTTAATCACTAAGAGGATGATTAAAGGTTCTATGAACATCAATAGGATATTAAAGATTTGAGCAAAATGAAAACTCATGAATGTATGAGTTAAAGATCCCCAACAAATCCCATGGGTAAATATCATTGAAAAAGGGATCTGAAGGAGAAATGACTTGGTCTTATCTCAAGATAACTTGGCTAGAGGGATTCTGAGAAAACCAAGTGGCCTTAATTGTTCAAAGAATAAAATCTTTTTATGGTTTGATAAATAATGCCAAGGAATGATCAAAGATCCACCAAAGAAAACATTAAGGTATAAGATTAATTTGCATGAGATTTAGAAATCTTAGTCTTTGCTCTTATAAACATGATGCCAAGGAATTCAAAGATGGAATTTATGATCATAAGAAATAATTAGAGAGCGTCGAAGGGACAAAAGAGATGGAAAGATTAAGTATGTAGTTCTACAGATTCGAGAAAGCACTCACTAGTATGGGACATTGGGGACTAACTCCCGTTGAGAATTTTCTCTGATGGCAAAAGAGAAAAAAGACTCAAGATCTGATAGAAAACATGGGGGTAAGCCTTAAAGATAAGACCCATGAGATTAAGGTATTAGTTTGAGGTTTAGAAAGGTTTAGAACCAATTAAATACACTTGGTTGCATGAACAAAAGGGTAAATGGAATAAAATGTCATTTATCCTAGAAAAGGCTATCCTTTATCCTCTTAAGTAGATACATTGTTTTCAATAGAATGCATACCCAACTTTAGATGGTACAATAAATTTGGATAAATAATAGGATAAGAATTTTAGGGAGTTTTCCAAGTTAAACTCCAAAATAAAGGAGCATTTCTAAAGTTAAACCTATTCAAGTATAAAACCATGAATGAGAGAATGATATGTAAAAGATCTTATTTTGAATCTTTGGTGAAAACAAGCGTTTCGAAAATGTTTATTGAATTCCTAGAAAGATGTGGGATATGATGTCTAGAAAGAGGTATCGTTCTCACAAGCTTGGAACTAAAAAGCAAAAATTGAATAATTTAACTCCATCCAATAGATAGAAGATTTAGAAGGTAACTTGATGGCTTGATACATTATTATTTCTCAATTATTTTGATGATTTGAAGGAATTGGTTTAGTAAGATTTTTTTCTCTTTGCAAAGGTTTGGTAACCTTTGAGGTTATACATAACTATCTAGGCTACGAACCAAAGTCGGTTCAAGATAGTTATTACTGATTCTATTTGGAAGAACCTATAAAGATAAGACAAGCAAAGAATTTAGGTAGAGACCAAGGAGAATGGTCTACCAAATAATTCCAATTCCTAAAGTCATAACTGAAGTCTCTGGATCTAAGCCTTGAAGATCTTAGATTTTCTAAGAAGATCAAATCACGCAAGCACAAATAAATATTCTAAGGTTTAATCTATGGAAGAATCAAACAAGATGTGGACAAGGATTCACTAGTCGGATATGAACTTTGAGCATTGGGTGTATTATCTATCATTCACAATGCTTGAACATCATGTTTCAAGGAATGATGTATAATTGATATAAGTCCACCTAACTTTCTAAGGAATGAGAAGATAGTATTTTTTCTCATTTTTTTAGCATGTTTTGGTAGGAACTCAATAGACCCACTTTTCCTAGTTCATACTCTTTGTTAAGTCCACCAAATAAAAATTGAATATATTTGTTTTTAACAAGGACTATAAAGATTCCTCTCCTTTGTCATGAAAGTGGAAGATTAATCTAGTTTCCGGACCTTTCAAGATAAAGAAACAATTTCTATTGTATATTTGTTTCCAAAGATTCCTCTCCTTTGTTATGAAAGTGGAAGATGAATCTAGTTTCTGGCCCTTTCAAGATAAAGGAAGAATTTATATTGGATACTCCTAAAAGTTATAAATTTATAAGAAGGTACAAAGTGTATAGAAATGTAAGACTATATGGATCTCGAAGTTTTTGAAAGTTTCAAATGGAAAAAATTAAGTTAAGATCACCAAATAACTCCATCCATTTTACTAGTCCATGGTATAAGGCATGAATGTACATTCACTTGGATCGAGGGGAAAGTGATTTTGGTATGTATTTTGATTCCTTTCCTTTTAGGCTAAGGAAGGAAGGTAGTAGCCCTTGTCTCATTATAGGAAACGAATCTAAACAGAGAAATGACCATGCTCAAATAATAGGTCATGGAGCATAGAGGAATACTCCACATATTACACCTACACACATTTTGAAGGACGAAAATGTTAAAGGTTGGAAGAATATTGTATAACTAGGGTTATTTACATGGATTCCAAGGGTTAGGACCCTTGGGTTTCTTAAAGAAACCCCTTGGGAAACCTTTGAATAACCCTTGGGTTTCATCTATAAACCCTTGGGAATTGAATGGTTTAAGCCTTAGGGTATTTATGATAAGGTGTGGATATCTATTAATTGTTCCACTCTCTCCTTGAATATGTAGTGGAACATCCTCCAAGATAAGTTGTCCGATTAGACCAAGAGAGCAGCTAGTATCAATTCATATTCGATAGATGACATGATTCTGATTATGAATCCAAGGAAAAATAAATCTATTATTAGATTCCCCAAGGTAATTTTTCCATTTAAAATATAAGCGGTGACTTATACGATGTAAAATTGCAACTTGGCTCAGTAACATTTAGCCTGAAGACATGAGTAAAAGATATGAGTGCAAAAGAGAGAAATCATTGCCACCCCAAGAATTTTAGAGGACTTTTTTATTGTTTCATAGAGCTTCATGAAGAATACATTATGAAACCAATGTTTCTTTCACATTGTTCCTAGTAGATTAGTTTAATTGAAATAAGATATGCCATTGATCCCCAAGAAATTGAGGCCCCACTCTAATTAATTTATAGGGTGACATTCCGAGAATCATTTCACTAACTATTTATAGCTAACCACCGTATGTAATCAGAATTGTATGAACCAACCTCGGCATGAGGTGGATGCACATATGCTTGATAAGAAGAAAATTCACTCTAGAGCAACCAAACACAGCTTGAATATTTTGAAATTATTCCATAGTGTTGTTGTTGATGTACAGTACATGGCATGCTCATACACCTTTACTTTGTTAGATCCGTAAAGATTAGACCTCTGCCTAGTTGTAGTCAGAGGTGGTAAGCAGTCATGACAGATGGATGTCTCTCCAAGCTTCTGATATTCAACTATGGACTCCGTGAGTCATCCAAAAGTGAGAACCACAATTGTATGAAAAATAACCATGATGAAAATATCTGATCTATGCAATCACTCTAAAAATCTTTGATTTAGGCAATCATGGTAAATATCTTTGAGAAAAGCAGAAGGGAAGATGTGAGAGCTCATTTAGCTATGGATTCTAGAGTTTAATCTTTGCATGATTGGTGGCTTCTCTGTACCCCACACTAGGTTCAATTAAGGACAATTCCTCCTAGGAATGTCTGGAGGAGATCTACTGGGCCCTTAAGGCTTTTGCCTCTAGCCCCTTTCATTATTTGAAAGAGATGCCACTTATCAAGGAGAGTTTGACAAGAACCATGTGAGGAAGCTACTCTCCAGTTATACCCCAAGATGAGAAGAAACTGTGTGATTAGTCTCCACAACTAATGGTGTTAGGAAGCAATTTTTCAAATTTTCTTTGTTTGAAAATTTGGCTTTTTTGAACACTTTCCTTACAAAGGAGTCATCATGGTCATACATATTTAGGATGTCAAACCTAAGTCCTATATGAGAAAAGGCCTCTAGTTCCTTTTCATCTCAAAAAATTAGCATCGCTATCTCGAGAAGCGACCCTTGGTCTACAAGTGTCAATTGTAGCACCTAAAGCAAAGAGCAATCTAAAGAAAACGAGTAAATTTTAATTGATTCAATGGAAACACTAATGGATAATAAGAAAAAGAACCGATTTTGTTGCCCTAAGCAAGACCTTGAGGCTCCGGTCTACTTCTTCAAAGAAAAGACTCTTGCCCGTGTCTGTCAAGGTCCTCGACCTTGTATAAAGGTTCTTTTTGCTTAGTTTCACAATGCTTTCACCCTATATTCCAATATATCATATAGATGATAAGGGTAATGTCAACCACATTCAAGAAACTCTCTATAAAAATTTCCCAAATTCTTTTTCGTACGATCATAAACAGGGGCACTTCACTAAGGCTTTGCAGCTAAAAAAATCGAGAATGTTTAGTCACAATTGCAAGAGAAAATGGATGAAGGTGGCCTTGTCACAATTAATAGGAGGAACCTATTGGAGCAAGACAATCATAAATTGATGATTACAAAGAGGATTGAAGAATGAAGAATGAAGAAAAGGAGAAAGGATGAAGCATAAAGTGAAAAGAAGGTTCAGAGAGAGATGGTTTGCAAACTCATGTATGTTAATCCTGTAGATAGCCCATATACACTTTCTAATAGTGATGAATCTTGATATATATGCCTATATATACCTGTATATAGACCTGTCATATAGGAGAGAAGAAGAATAGATGAATATGATGAATAAGTGAGTCTGAGTATGAGAATTATCCATCAGATGTATTTTCAAGAGAATAGAAGTTCTTTCGCCTCCATTTTTCTCCAATTTCTTCTTCTGTGCTTAACCAATTGAGAAATCCTTTTGTACGTGTCTAATTCCATAGTTGATGCATCTATGATTAAGATTTGAGAGTCTAATTATAATCAGGCTGAGAGAATTGTGAGTAGGAACATTCATATGTGTAAAAGTGATGAGAGACTTTTGCAACAAGTGCAATCTCGATGGTCAAAGACTTTATCAGATTTCTAAATCTAGAGTGTAAAGTTGTACACAAATGAGCATTCAAAATCTAAGTTGGAAGGTAAGCCATCTATTTCTAAAAGCATTTGATTAAACGGGTTGTAGATTGAGAGAATCAAGTGCCTAAACTTGCATATGTAAAAGTCACTTGCAGAGAAAGTATGTTTTAGACATAGGTTTACTTATTGAAGTAAATCTAAAGTTTTCTAAGTTCTTTTGAAGAAATTTTGCTTGAATTAGCAACAAAAATATTAGAAGAGTGTTCTGTCAAAGCTTCATCGTAAACTTTAATCATTTCATGACTCAATGAGTGGGTTTTGTGAAGCACACTTTCCTTAGTGAAGCCATGTCTCACAGAAGAATTAAGTGTTCATAATTTTGTAAAGAATTCCAAAAATCGTTGAAGGTTTTTAGCTATGCTTGACATAGAGGTATTCTAAACTCAAGTATAGCTTTTCTTTTGGAGATTAATCATCTCCATCAGTGGTATTAGAGCAGGTTCTATCAAAATTGAAGGAAAGAAGGTACCCCAGCTGTTGCAAACATACAAAATTCAACATCTAAAGATTCAAAAGGATGTTTGAAGGAAAGGCTAAAGGAAGACACACGAAAGCAATCAAAAGGATCAGAAGGAGTAAATTTTGCAGTAAAGGTACATTAATAAGGTTGAAGATTTGATAGTACAAGTGAAAAGAATGGGAGATAGTCTTCAAATTGAGAAATTGGATAGAGAAAACTATCCAGCTTGGTCCATGAAGATGGAAGATCATCTTATGGGCAAAGATCTGATGGGATACATCATAGGAGAAGACGAAAAGCCAAAATTCAAAGATCCTAGTATTCCAACTAGGGAGGAGCTTGCAGATTTGAAGGTTTGGATGAACAAGGATGTTCAAGCAAGGAGCATTATCTATATGGCAATGAATGATTGCTTGCTTCCTCACATCAGAGGACTTGAAAGTGCAAATGATATATGGAATGCTTTGAAGGATTATTTCCAAAATACAACCAAGTCAAGGAAGGCATCACTATGGGCAAAATTTATGAGATTCAAGAAGAAGGCCTCACAATCAATATCTGATTATGTGACAAAGATGAAAAGACATTTCTGATTGTTTAGGTGCAGTTGATGAAGACATTGAAGAAGATCAATTGGTAAGACAAATTCTCACAGATTTAAGAGGAGATGAGAAGTGTACAATAGAACTTTCATTGGATCATTTTACTCTTGATTTGAATCAATTACTAGATTATACGCTAAGTTTTGAGCATGATATCAAAGGGGATACTGATAAGAGTGCAGGTCAATCAATGTATTCTAAGGATAAGAAGAATTCTAGCAAAGGAAAGCAACAATCAGTTAAAGATGAAGGTACTTCGAGTCAAGCAAACTTCCTAAGAGGAAGAGGAAGTGGCAGAAGTACAAGAAGAGATGGAAACAACAAGGATAATATCAAAGCTTGTTGGATATGTGGTAAAACCAATCATCTAGCTCATGAATGTTGGCATAATAATCAAAGCACTAGTAACTTTAATCAAAATTTCAATCAAAGAGGCAGAGGTGGAAGAAATCAGAGAGGAATTTTTAGAGGTAGAGTTTCTTTGAATGGAATGGTGGAAGAAGCTTCCAAAACCAATCCTACAATAACACCTACTACAACTATGCATCAGATCAGAAAGAAGACTTGACTCTAATCATGAATGCAACATGTGAAGCTCCAAAAGAAGACCAAAAGGTATTCTACATTGACTCAAGGTGTAGTTATCACCTGAGTGGGAACATTGCTTTGATGACTGATTTGGAAAATAAAGTAATCAATCATACAGTTCAAATAGGTAACAATACAAAACACAAGGTAAAGTCTATTGGATCAGTGAAGGCTAAAGATGGAAGTACTCTTTTGAGTAAGATTCTGTATGTTCCTAAAATTCCAAAGAATTTGATCAGTGTAAGACAAATTGTAGAAAAAGGATATGAAGTGAGGTTCACTAATGATGGAGTTTATGTTGAAGAACCTAGCCAAGGGTATAAGCAAATTGTTATAGGGAAGAAAGAAGGAAGACTCTTCACATTGAAGGTACAAGGTAATGTTGGACATGCCTTGCTCACATATGGAGAGCAAAAGATATTTGAGTTGGATCTTTGGCACAAGAGGCTTGTACACTTCAATGAAAGAGGTATTAAAGAGATGATTAATACATTTCAGTGCTTGGATTACCTAATGTTGCAAGTTAGCACATGCCATACAGATGTGAAGCATGTTAATTAGGTAACGCAAACAAGCAATCATACAATAAGCAAGGTTTCATGTATTCAAAATAATTTGAATTGGTGCATATAGATGTATGGGTCCCTCAAAGAACTTTAGTATAAATGGTTCCAGATATTATGTGATTTATGTTGATGATGCTACCAGGTGGATCACTATTTATGTGATCAAAGACAAATCAGAAGTGTTTAGCACATTTAAACACTATCATGTATATGCCTAGGAGGCCAATTATTCGTTCAGATGTGGAGAATGTGGGCACTATCAAAGAAGGTGCACTCTCCCAGAAAATGCCCCTCCTTGTAGGAACTGCCCAGAGGCCAGAGACCACTATACTAATGGTTGTCCTAAGAACCAAGCATCTTCATCTGGGCCTCACATTCAAATGATCTCTGTGCACAAAGAAGAAAGGTTAGATCAAGTAAATGAGCCATCACCATCCACCAGGGTGGTACAATACAAGAAGCAAGGGGAAGGCTCAAGTGGAAATAGGTCAAGAATCAATGATTAATGGATTGAACAAAGACAAAGGTGCCCTTGAGAACAAAGCCACCACATGTGCAGAAACGTGAAAATTTCATAGGTACCAGTGATGCCATTGGACATGCATTCAACAGGGCTCATGAGGAGTTTGATAAGTCAAATGGAGCCCAGGCTCTTAAGGAATCAGAAGCTTCCAGACTACTCAAGTCCATGAAAAAGGAGGTTAGTATTTTTTATTTAATAAAGATGGATGGGAAGTTCAGGTCAGAACTCTTGCAGATAATTGATGAAATGTCCACAACAAGCTTGGTGGCAAAGGCTGCTGTTATGCATAAAGATAAAAGTTTAGGGGAAGCACCCCTCACAGATTACAAGAGCCCTCGGCTAACAGTCTCTATTAAAGGTCATGAGTTTCAAGGAGTTATTGTGGATGGTGGTTCTGGCATTAACTTGATGCCTAAATATACCATGAAAAAGATTGGACTATACCCTTCAAGACCTGCCAACTTCACTGTAACGATGGCAGACCAAAGCATAGTAAGGCCTATGGGAGTGGTCCTTGGAGTTCCAGTCAAGATACAAGGTACAATCTTTAACTTGGACTTTGTTGTTTTAAGGCTACCACAGGTAGAAGGACGCTTCCCCCTGTTAATTGGGAGACCTTGGTTTTTAAGGCATGCCAATGTGCTGCATGACTGGGGCAAGGACACAATGTGGGTAAAGCAAAAGGGAAAAGAGTTGCAACAGATAATTTTAGAAGAAGGACCTGACAATCAGAGAAATACTAGCATGATGCAGACAATTGGTATTTGTATGGAAGAAGAATTGTTGGACAACCCAGAAACAGACCTATTTGAAGGAGCAGATTTATATGAAGATGAAAACATGTTGGCTTGGCTCCATGCAGAAGACCCATCTTCGTGCTATGGAATTTTTCCAAACTCAAGCAGAGAAGAAGCATATGAAGAAAAAGAGGAAATCACTCAGGTTACTGAGTTGAGTGAAATAGTCTCAGTTAAAGGACATAGAAGAGAGGAGAAAAGAAGAGCCCTTAAGTGCAACAGTGCTGAAACTACTCCAAAGCATATGTCAATGGCCACTTTTTTATGGATCCTGGTATGGATATCATCTATTGTCTCAATTTTTATGATAGTGAGTGCAGGGCTTTACAAGGATGTGGAAGAAGTACCTGCAAGTCTTTGGAAACAGAGGGTTCGATTGGATGAAGAAGATGGAATAAAGAAAATGAAATTTTGCAGATTAAGTCATAATGCAGCTGAAACAAAGATACAAAATAGGCAGTATGGAGGAGATAATAATTTTTTGAAGGATTTAGGATACTTCTATCAGATCATCAGTGTGCTCAACAAGAAGATAAAACAGATGAAGTGCAACACAATTGGAGAGTATGGAGGAGTTTCTCGGGGTCAACATATAAAGATCATAGCTGAAGGAATATCATCAAGCCAATTGAAGAATTATGGATCACCTGGAACCTGCAAAATTTGTCCAGGTTGTACATAGCCCTCTCATTTCATTTTTGCTTAAGTTTTAGTAGTTTTCTTTATCCATTTCATGCTTATTTCCTGAGTTTTTCGCAAATTTAGCAGCCATTTCATAAACTTTGCAAAGGTACAATTTTTGGGATTTTTAGGAAATTTTTCGATTTTTTCAAGCATTTTTAAGAATTTTTCTAGCATTTTTCTCCTTTTCATGTGTCAATTTCTTGCCAAAATTGAGGAATAAAGGAAGCTCTCCGTGGGTTTGAGTGAAAAAAAAAGTAGCTTAGGCTTGTAGGTTCTTTGAGAATTTTTTGAAGATTTTTTGGATTTTTCTGGCATTTTTTTGGATTTTTTATGTATTTTTTTCAGTTTTTAATTCAACTTGGAAGAAATGAAAATTGAGCAAGCTCCAATTGGAAATATGAGGAACATCAATTTCCTAAATGTTCACAATTGTTGGGATGAAAACTCCTTAAGGAGAGAAAAGAGGTAGAATCCCTTCTTGTCTAAGAATCCCCCAACAAAATTTGGCACGCACGGTGGGACCTCCAAGGAGATTTGAGCATAGGAGAAGATATATTGCAGTTGGAGAAGCAATATTCAAGTGTCGACAGTACCACTTCAGTGGACTAGGAGGTACATATTCTATCAATTATCTCATATTAAGAGGAGTATGAACAGCCCATGACCGCAACCCGGTCCCAAACATTGAGGGTCACTTGCAAGCAAACAAGAAGGAAGGCTGTTAGAAGGTCCTCTAGTCCACTTTCATCAAATTCATCAGTAAGGACCATGGCGGGACAGGTAGATTTGGAAACCTTACTCTCAAGATTAAATATAAAATTTCCTTCTTTCAAAGGCCTAGCTCAGGAGGATCCAGATGAGCACATTAGAAGATTTTTGGCACTATGCAAGACTAGAGGTTTAATGGGCAGGGAGGATGCCTTTTTGATACTCTTCCCTGCCACATTAGAAGGATTAGCGGATAAATGGTTCAGCCAATTTGCTGAGAACCATTTTACAACTTGGGATTTGATGAAAGATGCATTTAAAAATCAATTCCAGCATGGGAATACTGTAGAGATCATCATAGAAGAACTAGAAAATTTGAGATTGGGTCCAAGAGAAAAGTTCCCAGAGTTTGTGACTAGGGCCAAAGCACTAATGGCTAAATTGCTAGATCCACCACATGATTTTTTTGCTAAGAAATGGTTAGCTAAGCCCCTACCAGTGGTCACCCAATGCAAAATAAAGGAATTAGTGTTACCTACAGCCTCCGTAGAGGATTTCATCAACACAGCTACACGACTGGAGCAGATAAGGCAACAGTATGGAGCTACTTCTTCTCAACTACCATATTCCACAGAAATGGAGGATCCAGTAATTCAGCTAAGGAAGGAGTTGGATGTCTTAAAAAGAAATAAACCCCATAGAGAGGAGGAGAATGTTGTAACTCAGTTGAGAAGGGAGATTGAAGCACTAAAGCTCCAAAAGGAGGAGGAGGCCCAAGCAGAGGAGTTGGCTCAGTTGCAACAGGAGTTGCAAGAACTCAAAGGAGGTGGCATCAAGAGTGGACTTTGGTGTTCCATGTGCAGCAAGCAAGGGCATATAGTAAGTGAATGTCCTCTGTTAAGTGTGACTTGCCAATTATGCAAGAAAGTTGGTCATGAGGCCCAAGAATGCCAATCAAGGGGAATGCCTGCAACAACATACTGGACACAAGGAGGACCCCTACCACTAGCAAATGTAATGGCTGCTGCACCGAATCAAGGTAATAATTACGACCCTAGACAGAGGGATAATTTTGGAAATGGGCCTAGGAGGCCAATTATTTGTTCAGATGTGGAGAATGTGGGCACTATAAAAGAAGGTGCACTCTCCCAGAAAATGCCCCTCCTTGTAGGAACTGCCCAGAGGCCAGAGACCACTATACTAATGGTTGTCCTAAGAACCAAGCATCTTCATCTGGGCCTCACATTCAAATGATCTCTATGCACAAAGAAGAAAGGTTAGATCAAGTAAATGAGCCATCACCATCCACCAGGGTGGTACAATTAGAAGAAATTGAATCTTTTAGAGTGAAAACAAGAAGCAAGGGGAAGGCTCAAGTGGAAATAGGTCAAGAATCAATGATTAATGGATTGAACAAAGACAAAGGTGCCCTTGAGAACAAAGCCACCACATGTGCAGAGACAAGGCAAAATGAAAATTTCATAGGTACCAGTGATGCCATTGGACATGCATTCAACAGGGCTCATGAGGAGTTTGATAAGTCAAATGGAGCCCAGGCTCTTAAGGAATCAGAAGCTTCCAGACTACTCAAGTCCATGAAAAAGGAGGTTAGTATTTTTGATTTAATAAAGATGGATGGGAAGTTCAGGTCAGAACTCTTGCAGATAACTGATGAAATGTCCACAACAAGCTTGGTGGCAAAGGCTGCTGTTATGCATAAAGATAAAAGTTTAGGGGAAGCACCCCTCACAGATTACAAGAGCCCTTGGCTAACAGTCTCTATTAAAGGTCATGAGTTTCAAGGAGTTATTGTGGATGGTGGTTCTGGCATTAACTTGATGCCTAAATATACCATGAAAAAGATTGGACTATACCCTTCAAGACCTGCCAACTTCACTGTAACGATGGCAGACCAAAGCATAGTAAGGCCTATGGGAGTGGTCCTTGGAGTTCCAGTCAAGATACAAGGTACAATCTTTAACTTGGACTTTGTTGTTTTAAGGCTACCACAGGTAGAAGGAAGCTTCCCCCTGTTAATTGGGAGACCTTGGTTTTTAAGGCATGCCAATGTGCTGCATGACTGGGGCAAGGACACAATGTGGGTAAAGCAAAAGGGAAAAGAGTTGCAACAGATAATTTTAGAAGAAGGACCTGACAATCAGAGAAATACTAGCATGATGCAGACAATTGGTATTTGTATGGAAGAAGAATTGTTGGACAACCCAGAAACAGACCTATTTGAAGGAGCAGATTTATATGAAGATGAAAACATGTTGGCTTGGCTCCATGCAGAAGACCCATCTTCGTGCTATGGAATTTTTCCAAACTCAAGCAGAGAAGAAGCATATGAAGAAAAAGAGGAAATCACTCAGGTTACTGAGTCGAGTGAAATAGTCTCAGTTAAAGGACATAGAAGAGAGGAGAAAAGAAGAGCCCTTAAGTGCAACAGTGCTGAAACTACTCCAAAGCATATGTCAATGGCCACTTTTTTATGGATCTTGGTATGGATATCATCTATTGTCTCAATTTTTATGATAGTGAGTGCAGGGCTTTACAAGGATATGGAAGAAGTACCTGCAAGTCTTTGGAAACAGAGGGTTCGATTGGATGAAGAAGATGGAATAGTGAAAATGAAATTTTGCAGATTAAGTCATAATGCAGCTGAAACAAAGATACAAAATAGGCAGTATGGAGGAGATAATAATTTTTTGAAGGATTCAGGATACTTCTATCAGATCATCAGTGTGCTCAACAAGAAGATAAAACAGATGAAGTGCAACACAATTGGAGAGTATGGAGGAGTTTCTCGGGGTCAACATATAAAGATCATAGCTAAAGGAATATCATCAAGCCAATTGAAGAATTATGGATCACCTGGAACCTGCAAAATTTGTCCAGGTTGTACATAGCCCTCTCATTTCATTTTTGCTTAAGTTTTAATAGTTTTCTTTATCCATTTCATGCTTATTTCCTGAGTTTTTCGCAAATTTAGCAACCATTTCATAAACTTTGCAAAGGTACAATTTTTGGGATTTTTAGGAAATTTTTTCGATTTTTTCAAGCATTTTTAAGAATTTTTCTAGCATTTTTCTCCTTTTCATGTGTCAATTTCTTGCCAAAATTGAGGAATAAAGGAAGCTCTCTGTAGGTTTGAGTGCAAAATAGCTTACGCCTGTAGGTTCTTTGAGAATTTTTTGAAGATTTTTTGGATTTTTCTGGCATTTTTTTGGATTTTTTATGTATTTTTTTCAGTTTTTAATTCAACTTGAAAGAAATGAAAATTGAGCAAGCTCCAATTGGAAATATGAGGAACATCAATTTCCTAAATGTTCACAATTGTTGGGATGAAAACTCCTTAAGGAGAGAAAAGAGGTAGAATTGATATGATACTTCTAAGCAAAAGATAAATTCCTTAACTCTTTCATTAAAGTTAAGGAGTTACATTTGATGTCAAGTACCTAAGATTGCTTGAGATTTAAATTCAATCAAAGGAAGGACTAGATATGCAAGGATGGAATATATTGAAGAATTCCGATATGTTAGTAACCAAAGGTAGGTTAGCCAATAATCTAAAGCATATCCATAGTGAGGTACTTGAGAATTCATAATACGGACCAAGAGATTAAGCATGAGCACTTTCTTAGGTCAAAAGGATGACATACAATTGTTAATCACTAAGAGGATGATTAAAGGTTCTATGAACATCAATAGGATATTAAAGATTTGAGCAAAATGAAAACTCATGAATGTATGAGTTAAAGATCCCCAACAAATCCCATGGGTAAATATCATTGAAAAAGGGATCTGAAGGAGAAATGACTTGGTCTTATCTCAAGATAACTTGGCTAGAGGGATTCTGAGAAAACCAAGTGGCCTTAATTGTTCAAAGAATAAAATCTTTTTATGGTTTGATAAATAATGCCAAGGAATGATCAAAGATCCACCAAAGAAAACATTAAGGTATAAGATTAATTTGCATGAGATTTAGAAATCTTAGTCTTTGCTCTTATAAACATGATGCCAAGGAATTCCAAGATGGAATTTATGATCATAGGAAATAATTAGAGAGCATCGAAGGGACAAAAGGGATGGAAAGATTAAGTATGTAGTTCTACAGATTGGAGAAAGAACTCACTGGTATGGGACATTGGGGACTAACTCCCGTTGAGAAAAGACTCAAGATCTGATAGAAAACATGGGGGTAAGCCTTAAAGATAAGACCCATGAGATTAAGGTATTAGTTTGAGGTTTAGAAAGGTTTAGAACCAATTAAATACACTTGGTTGCATGAACAAAAGGGTAAATGGAATAAAATGTCATTTATCCTAGAAAAGGCTATCCTTTATCCTCTTAAGTAGATACATTGTTTTCAATAGAATGCATACCCAACTTTAGATGGTACAATAAATTTGGATAAATAATAGGATAAGAATTTTAGGGAGTTTTCCAAGTTAAACTCCAAAATAAAGGAGCATTTCTAAAGTCAAACCTATTCAAGTATAAAACCATGAATGAGAGAATGATATGTAAAAGATCTTATTTTGAATCTTTGGTGAAAACAAGCGTTTCGAAAATGTTTATTAAATTCCTAGAAAGATGTGGGATATGATGTCTAGAAAGAGGTATCGTTCTCACAAGCTTGGAACTAAAAAGCAAAAATTGAATAATTTAACTCCATCCAATAGATAGAAGATTTAGAAGGTAACTTGATGGCTTGATAAATTATTATTTCTCAATTATTTTGATGATTTGAAGGAATTGGTTTAGTAAGATTTTTTTCTCTTTGCAAAGGTTTGGTAACCTTTGAGGTTATACATAACTATCTAGGCTACGAACCAAAGTCGGTTCAAGATAGTTATTACTGATTCTATTTGGAAGAACCTATAAAGATAAGACAAGCAAAGAATTTAGGTAGAGACCAAGGAGAATGGTCTACCAAATAATTCCAATTCCTAAAGTCATAACTGAAGTCTCTGGATCTAAGCCTTGAAGATCTTAGATTTTCTAAGAAGATCAAATCACGCAAGCACAAATAAATATTCTAAGGTTTAATCTATGGAAGAATCAAACAAGATGTGGACAAGGATTCACTAGTCGGATATGAACTTTGAGCATTGGGTGTATTATCTATCATTCACAATGCTTGAACATCATGTTTCAAGGAATGATGTATAATTGATATAAGTCCACCTAACTTTCTAAGGAATGAGAAGATAGTATTTTTTCTCATTTTTTTGAGCATGTTTTGGTAGGAACTCAATAGACCCACTTTTCCTAGTTCATACTCTTTGTTAAGTCCACCAAATAAAAATTGAATATATTTGTTTTTAACAAGGACTATAAAGATTCCTCTCCTTTGTTATGAAAGTGGAAGATGAATCTAGTTTTCGGCCCTTTCAAGATAAAGAAAGAATTTCTATTGTATATTTGTTTCCAAAGATTCCTCTCCTTTGTTATGAAAGTGGAAGATGAATCTAGTTTCTGGCCCTTTCAAGATAAAGGAAGAATTTATATTGGATACTTCTAAAAGTTATAAATTTATAAGAAGGTACAAAGTGTATAGAAATGTAAGACTATATGGATCTCGAAGTTTTTGAAAGTTTCAAATGGAAAAAATTAAGTTAAGATCACCAAATAACTCCATCCATTTTACTAGTCCATGGTATAAGGCATGAATGTACATTCATTTGGATTGAGGGGAAAGTGATTTTGGTATGTATTTTGATTCTTTTCCTTTTAGGCTAAGGAAGGAAGTTAGTAGCCCTTGTCTCATTATAGGAAACGAATCTAAACAGAGAAATGACCATGCTCAAATAATAGGTCATGGAGCATAGAGGAATACTCCACATATTACACCTACACACATTTTGGAGGACGAAAATGTATAAGGGTGGAAGAATGTTGTATAACTAGGGTTATTTACATGGATTCCAAGGGTTAGGACCCTTGGGTTTCTTAGAGAAACCCTTGGGAAACCTTTGAATAACCCTTTGGTTTCATCGATAAACCCTTGGGAATTGAATGGTTTAAGCCTTAGGGTATTTATGATAAGGTGTGGATCTCTATTGATTGAAGTTATCCAAGTCAAGGTCCCTTGAGGGTGTACGTGCACTTCTAGAGCTCCTCTCTTAAGAATCTATGTGAGATCCATTTGATTTCATGTGATTTACAAGGTTAGAAGGCCTTCGATTAAAATCCATGTGGAAGGGACACTTGGCAAGCTCTCCTCACATTTCCTCCCTTGGTTGTATACGTGCTCTTTTGGTTGTTGGTGGTCTTGAGTTATATATACGGGGTGGAGTTGATTGGGTGTATACATGCTCTCTTGGTTGTTGGTGGTCTTTCTAGATAGTTTAATTCTTAGAGTTAATATTGTTTCACAACAACAACCAACGTATAGAATACATTGTTGCTTTTAGCCATGGCCAATGACTAAATATGCAAAAAATTGATTGTACCTAAAAAAGTTGAACAAAAACACCCAGTGGAGCTCTATTAGACCTATAGCACACTTTGAGGCACTTTTACTAACGAGCCGAAACATGTATATACATTTGGAATAAAAGGACAAAATTACTTGCACAAGCATTGCAATAGTGCATTTGGAATCAGAAATGAGATCATATCAAAATTTTGACTTTATTGTGTGCTCGCCAATGTTTGTACGATTCTGAGACTGTGATTGGAGGGGTGCCGACAAATCCCTAAATTAAGCAGTGACCTGCTCTCATACCAACTGTTGGATTTCAAAGTCTACGGAAGCATACGAACAACACACGGAAGAAGAAGAAGCTTGGACCATAATACAACACCAAATGAATTACCAAGTGAATGTACAAAGATAAATCACCCATTAGGGCTATCAACGTATATACAAAGGGCGGGCCTCGCTAAGAGGGAAAAAAGTGCCCCGATGGTCTCACACACATCACTATAGAAATATACCGATCATGCATTTTTTTTAATACTAAAAAGGGCGGGCCTCCCAAGCATAGTAAATTAAGGACGAAGAATAATATGCAACAAAATCGTTTCTATATATGAGTCATGCCATGAACAAATATCAAAAAAGTTTTTAACTAAGGGTTCACCAAAGAGACAATAAGTGTAGACTAAGGAATATTGAGGTCCTTGACAAGGATGTTCCGAGCCTCCAAAGGCAGCCTCAAGTAGCTACTCAACTCATAGGATTCTTGAATATACATCTCAAAAAATAATTTGAGTTCATAAAAAATATCCTCTTGGATTTTTACAGAAATGTACAAGCCAACCTTATATTTCCTCTTATTTGAGTGAGACACCGCCACAATATGTTGATTTTTTTTTTCATACTTAATCGCCAAAGGTAGGTTGATTATCCATTAAGAAACTCCTTTGTACCTCCATCTTCTTCCTCTTTGATGGGAGCTTTTTGAACCAATTGTTCCACTCTCTCCTTGAATATGTAGTGGAACATCCTCCAAGATAAGTTGTCCGATTAGATCAAGAGAGCAGCTAGTATCAATTCATATTCGATAGATGACATGATTCTGATTATGAATCCAAGGAAAAATAAATCTATTATTAGATTCCCCAAGATAATTTTTCCATTTAAAATATAAGCGGTGACTTATACGATGTAAAAGTGCAACTTGGCTCAGTAACATTTAGCATGAAGACACGAGTAAAAGATATGAGTGCAAAAGAGAGAAATCATTGCCACCCCGAGAATTTTAGAGGACTTTTTTATTGTTTCATAGAGCTTCATGAAGAATACATTATGAAACCAATGTTTCTTTCACATTGTTCCTAGTAGATTAGTTTAATTGAAATAAGATATGCCATTGATCCCCAAGAAATTGAGGCCCCACTCTAATTAATTTATAGGGTGACATTCCGAGAATCATTTCACTAACTATTTATAGCTAACCACCGTATGTAATCAGAATTGTATGAACCAACCTCGGCATGAGGTGGATGCACATATGCTTGATATGAAAAAAATTCACTCTAGAGCAACCAAACACAGCTTGAATATTTTGAAATTATTCCATAGTGTTGTTGTTGATGTACAGTACATGGCATGCTCATACACCTTTACTTTGTTAGATCCGTAAAGATTAGACCTCTGCCTAGTTGTAGTCAGAGGTGGTAAGCAGTCATGACAGATGGATGTCTCTCCAAGCTTCTGATATTCAACTATCGACTCCGTGAGTCATCCAAAAGTGAGAACCACAATTGTGTGAAAAATAACCATGATGACAATCTCTTATCTATGCAATCACTATAAAAATCTTTGATTTAGGCAATCATTAAATATCTTTGAGAAAAGCAGAAGGGAAGATGTGAGAGCTCATTTAGCTATGGATTCTAGAGTTTAATCTTTGCATGATTGGTGGCTTCTCTGTACCCCACACTAGGTTCAATTAAGGACAATTGCTCCTAGGAATGTCTGGAGCAGATCTACTGGGCCCTTAAGGCTTTTGCCTCTAGCCCCTTTCATTATTTGAAAGAGATGCCACTTATCAAGGAGAGTTTGACAAGAACCATGTGAGGAAGCTACTCTCTAGTTATACCCCAAGATGAGAAGAAACTGTGTGATTAGTCTACACAACTAATGGTGTTAGGAAGCAATTTTTCAAATTTTCTTTGTTTGAAAATTTGGCTTTTTTGAACACTTTCCTTACAAAGGAGTCATCATGGTCATACATATTTAGGATGTCAAACCTAAGTCCTATATGAGAAAAGGCCTCTAGTTCCTTTTCATCTCCAAAAATTAGCATCCCTATCTCGACAAGGGACCCTTGGTCTACAAGTGTCAATTGTAGCACCTAAAGCAAAAAGCAATCTAAAGAAAATGAGTAAATTTTAATTGATTCAATGGAAACACTAATGGATAATAAGAAAAAGAACCGATTTTGTTGTCCTAAGCAAGACCTTGAGGCTCCGGTCTACTTCTTCAAAGAAAAGACTCTTGCCCGTGTCTGTCAAGGTCCTCGACCTTGTATAAAGGTTCTTTTTGCTTAGTTTCACAATGCTTTCACCCTATATTCCAATATATCATATAGATGATAAGGGTAATGTCAACCACATTCAAGAAACTCTCTATAAAAATTTCCCAAATTCTTTTTCGTACGATCATAAACAGGGGCACTTCATTACGGCTTTGCAGCTAAAAAAATCGAGAATGTTTAGTCACAATTGCAAGAGAAAATGGATGAAGGTGGCCTTGTCACAATTAATAGGAGGAACCTATTGGAGCAAGACAATCATAAATTGATGATTACAAAGAGGATTGAAGAATGAAGAATGAAGAAAAGGAGAAAGGATGAAGCATAAAATCATGCGTGGGATTTTCTACGTGGAATTTCCTAGATGTGTGCAAAAATTGGGCTATTTTACAAAGCTTCTCTACCATAGTGTTAAAGAACTATTAAAGAGAGGCTTAAGTGATTGTTCACATGGGCACATCTCTTTTATACAAAAAAGGGTATTTTTGAGCACTAGAGGAGTGCATGTGCTCAAGGAAATTATGGGCAACCCCAATAAGCCAACATAGTGTCTAAGTCAATAGTTGATGCATCTATGGTCAAGATTTGAGATTCTAATTGTAATCAGGCTGAGAGAATTGTGAGTAGGAACATTCATATGTGTAAAAGTGATTAGAGACTTTTGAAACAGGTGCAATCTCGATGGTCAAATATTTGATCAGATCTCAGTGTAGAGTGCAAAGTTTTACACAAATGAGCATTCAAAATCTAGGTTGGAAGGTAACCCATCTATGTCTAAAATCATTTGATTAAACGGGTTGTAGATTGAGAGAATCGTGCCTAAAGTTGCATATGTAAAAGTCACTTCTAGAGAAAGCTTGTTTCAGACATAGGTTTACTTATTGAAGTAAATCTAAAGTTTTGTAAGTTCTTTTGAAGAACTTTCACTTGAAGTAGCTGCATAAGCATTAGAAGAGTGTTGTGTCAAAGCTTCATAGAAAAATTTAATCATTTCATGAGTCAATGAGTGAGCTTTGTGAAGCAAACTTTCCTGAGTGAAGCCATGTCTCATAGAAGAATTAAGTGTTCATAATTTTGTAAAGACTTCCAAAAATTGCTGAAGGGTTTTAGCTACGCTTGACACAGAGGTATTCTAAACTCAAGTATAACTTGTCTTTTGGAGATTGATCATCTCCATCAGTGGTATCAGAGCAGTTTCTATCAAAATAAAAGGAAATTAAGAAGGACCTTGACTGTTGCAAACATACAAAATTCAACATCTGAAGATTCAAAAGGATAAAGTTTGAAGGAAATGCTAAAGGAAGCAAACAAAAGCAATCAAAAGGATCAGAAGGAGTAAATTTCAAAGCAAAGGTACATTCATTACTCATAAGGTTGAAGATTTGATAGTACAGGTGAAGAAAGAATGGAAGATAGTCTTCAAATTGAGAAATTGGATAGAGAAAACTATCCAGCTTGGTCCATGAGGATGGAAGCTCATCTTATGGGCAAAGATCTGATGGGATACATCAGAGGAGAAGAAGAAAAGCTAGAATTCAAAGATCCTAGTATTCCAACTAGGGAGGAGCTTGTAGATTTGAAGGTTTGGATGAAGAAGCATGCTCAAGCAAGGAGCATTATCTATATGGGAGTGAATAATTACTTGCTTCCTCACATCAAAGGGCTTGAAAGTGCAAGTGATATATGGAATGCTTTGGAGGAGCATTTCTAGAATACAACCAAGTCAAGGAAGGCATCACTATGGGCAAAATTTACCAGATTCAAGAAGAAGGCCTCACAATCAATATCTGATTATGTGAAAAAGATGAAAGGCATTGCTGATTCTTTCGGTGTAGTTGATGAAGACATTAAAGAAGATAAATTGGTAAGACAAATTCTTACAGATTTAAGAGGAGATGAGAAGTGGAAGCCTTTCATATTATCAACAAAACTTTCATTGGATCATTTTACTCTTGATTTGAATCAATTACTAGGTCATATGCTAACATTTGAGCATAATATCAAAGGGGATATTGATAAGAGTGCAGGTCAAGCAATGTATTCTAAGGATACGAAGAAGGCTAGCAAAGGAAAGCAACAATCATCTGAAGATGAAGGTAATCCAAGTCAAGCAAACTTCCTAAGAGGTAGAGGAAGTGGAAAAAGTAGAGGAAGAGGTAGAAACAACAAGGATAATATCAAAGCTTGTTGGATATGTGGTAAGACCAATCATTTAGCTCATGAATGTTGGCATGATAATCAAAGCACTAGTAACTTTAATCAGAATTTCAATCAAAGAGGCAAAGGTGGAAGAAATCAGAGAGGAACTTTTAGAGGTAGAGGTGGTAGAAATTTCTTTGGGAGGAATGGTGGAAGAAGCTTCCAAAACCAATCCTACAATAACACCTACTACAACTATGCATCAGATCAGAAAGAAGACTCGACTCTAATCATGAATGCAACATATGAAGCTCCAAAAGAAGACCAAAAGGTATTCTACATTGACTTAGGGTGTAGTAATCACCTAAGTGGGAACATTGCTTTGATGACTGATTTGGAAAATAAAGTAATCAATCATACAGTTCAAATAGGTGACAATACAAAACACAAGGTAAAGTCTATTGGATTAGTGAAGGCCAAAGATGGAAGTACTCTTTTGAGTAAGGTTATGTACATTCCTACAATTCCAAAGAATTCGATCAGTGTAGGACAAATTGTAGAAAAAGGATATGAAGTGAGGTTCACTAATGATGGAGTTTATGTTGAAGACCCTAGCCAAGGGTATAAGCAAATTGTTACAGGGAAGAAAGAAGGAAGACTCTTCACATTGAAGGTACAAGGTAATGTTGGACATGCATTGCTCACATATGGAGAGCAAAAGATATTTGAGTTGGATATTTGGCACAAGAGGCTTGGACACTTCAATGAAAGAGGTATTAAAGAGATTATTAATACTAGTTTAGTGTTTGGATTAGCTAATGTTGCAGGTCAGCACATGCCATACAGATGTGAAGCATGTCAATTAGGTAAGGCACACAAACAATCATACAATAAGCAAGGTTTCATGTATTCAAAAAAACTTGCATTGATGCATACAGATGTATGGGGTCCCTCAAAGGACTTTAGTATAAATGGTTCTAGATATTATGTGATTTATTTTGATGATGCTACTAGATGGATCACTATTTATGTCATCAAAGACAAATTAGAAGTGTTTAGCACATTTAAACACTATCATGTATATGCAGAAAGGGTTATAGGACAAAAATTGAAGAGATTAAGGTCACATGGAGGGGGAGAGTATTTCTCAAATGAACTCAGTGATTATTAGTTGAATGGAGGTATAAAAAAAGAAGTTTACTTGCAGGTACTCTCCTCAACAAAATGGTGTAGCAGAAAGGAGAAATAGAACTCTTGTTGAGTTTGCAAGGTCAATTATGAAAGAGAAGAATTGCCCTAATTATTTGTGGGTAGAGGCTATAAATACAGCCACATACTTGGTTAATAGGCTACCATGTAAAGCTTTGCAGGGTATGACACCATATGAAGCTTGGTGGGTTAAGAGACCTACATTAGACCATTGCAAAGTATTTGGTTGCTTAGCCTATGCTTATGTTCCCTCTCAATTAAGTCATAAGTTAGAACCAAAAGCTAAAAAGTATTTGTTCATTGGTTATGATGATAAACAAATGGGATATAGGTTGTGGAGTCCATCTACAAAGCAATTCCTTGTATCAAAGGATGTCACATTTGATTAGCAAGGTACTTGCTACTCAGGTACAAATAGTGCTTGTGCAGGTCTTGAAGAAACATTGAATCAAAAGAAAGGTAAATCAAAGGTTCAAATTTCTGAGGAAGAAGAGAATGATGAAGTGCTAGTTGAAAATGAAGAATTTCCAAGGTTTGATCCAGAATATGATGAACCAAAAACTTTAAGAAGTGGAGAACTCAGAAGGTCATCAAGGAACAAAAGACAACCTATAAGGTAAAGCTATGGGACCTTTTTCTTGACAACTAAAATTATGCTTATATAGTGAAAGAAGATGAAGACCCATCCACATATGATGAAGCCAAAGGAAAGGAGAATTGAGAAAAAGCTATGAAGGAAGAGTATGATGCACTAATTGAGAATGAGACTTGGGACTTGGTACAAAAACCAAGTAATCAAAAGGTAATTGGATGTAAATGGGTCTACAAAACAAAAAGATTTGTAGATGGAAGTGTGTCTAGGTACAAAGCTAGACTTGTTGTGAAAGGATATGCACAAACTTATGGTGTGTACTATGATGAAACATATAGTCCTATTGCAAAGATGAAAACCGTAAGGACTCTCATAGCTATTGCTGGTTGCAAAGGTTGGAAATTGTCTCATTTAGATGTGAAGAATGCATTTTTAAATTGTATATTACTGATGAAGTCTACATGGAACAACCAGATGGTTTCAAAGATCAACATAATCCAGATTATGTGTGTAAGCTCAAGAGAGCTCTGTATGGCTTGAAGCAAGCCCCAAGGGCATGGAATTATAGGCTTGTAAAGTTCTTGAAGGAACTTGGTTTCCAAGCATCAAAGGCAGATAGTAGCTTGTTAGTCAAAGCAAGTGAAGATGGTTTTATTTATTTTTGTATATATGTTTATGACATAATACTCACAAGTACATATGAAAAAGCAGACAAATGCTTAAGAAGCAGATGGAGAAAGAATTCAAGATTAGTGACTTGAGAGATTTATCATACTTCTTGGGAATGGAGATTCTATATACTCAACATGGAGTATATGTGACTCAAGAAAGGTCTTTGAAGAATCTTCTAATCAAGTTTAATATGGAAGATTGTAGGATAGCATCAACCCCAAGGGATGTGAACCACAAATTGAGTAGATATGGAGGATAAGAATTCAAAGATATGAAGCTTTATCAGAGTTTGGTGGGTAGCTTGATTTATGCTACATTGACAAGGCTTGATTTATCATATGCAATTGGAGTTTTATCTCAATTCATGCATTGTCCAAGGAAGAAACATTGGATTGCATGTCAAAGGGTGCTAAAATCCATTAAGGGTACACTTAAAGAAGGTTTTTACTATGGGTTTACATCAGATACAAGAATCAAGATATATAGTGATGCAGATTGGGTAGGCAACTCTAATGATAGAAGATCAACACATAGGTATTTGTGTTATGTGGGAGATGAATTGATTTCTTGGTGTTCTAAGAAGCAACACACAGTTGCTCCATCATCTACAGAAGCAGCATATAAAGGTATGGTGGAGGCCGCAAAGGTCATATGGTTGAGAACTCTCATGAAGAGTTTTGACATCAATCAGAGTGTTCCTATCATTTATGGAGACAATATGAGTTCTTTGTATTTGGTAGCTAACCCTGTGTTTCATGCCAGAACCAAATGTATTGAGATTCAATATCACTTCTTGAGAGAAAAGGTGATTGACAAAGAGATCGAGATCATGTATACTCCTACAAAAGATCAAGTTACATATATTATAACAAAGAGCTTGGATGGTCCTAAGTTGCTGAAGTTTAAAGAAATGGAAGGTATAAAGAAGAGCCAGGTAATCACAATTAATGATTGAGGGGGAGCTACTAGAGAAGGCAATCATAAATTGATGATTACAAAGAGGATTGAAGAATGAGGAATGAAGAAAAGGAGAAAGGATGAAGCATAAAGTGAAGAGAAGGTTTAGAGAGAGATGGTTTGCAAACTCATGGATATTAATCTTGTAAATAACTCATATACACTTTGTAACAGTGATGAATCTTGATATATACACCTATATATACTTGTATATAGACGTGTCATATAGGAGAGAAGAAGAATAGATGAATAGAGGATGAGTAGATGATAAATAAGTGAGTCTGAGTATGAGAATTATCCATTAGATGTATTTTGAAGAGAATAGAAGTTCTTTCTGAGAATTGTGCCTCGATTTTTTTCAAATTTCTTCTTTTGTGCTTAACCAATTGAGAAATCCTTTTGTAAATGTCTAAGTCCACAGTTGATGCATCTATGATCAAGATTTGAGAGTCTAATTGTAATCAAGTTGAGAGAATTGTGAGTAGGAACATTCATATATGTAAAAGTGATGAGAGACTTCTGAAATAGGTGCAATCTGGATGGTTAAAGATTTGATCAAATCTCAATGTTAAAAGAGTGTAAATTTTTACACAAATGAGCATTCAAAATCGAAGTTGGAAGGTGCATCTAATCTTCTATGTCACAAAGGTAGCACCTGCCATTTAGGCATAGCCTTTGCCTCCTCTATATAAGCCATCTCATCAACAAGTGCATCATGTAAATCTACATAAAAAATGGAATGATTTGCATCATCATGTGAAACCTATAAAGGCTAAAAAATTGGCTCATTTGGATGAGCACTTGATTGTCCGCCTATAAAAAGAGGCACCTAAGTGTCGTACACATATTAGGAGCTAATTGATGTCTCCTTAGTACCTGAAAGTAATGGTTGGATTGCATCTTCCACAAACACAACATCATCGGCTAACCAAAAATGTGTTTATATTGTGGATTATATACAAGATATCCTTTCCTTTCAAAACTGTACCCAAAAAAAATCATTTCATTGCTTTATCAGCCAATTTTCTACATTTTTGTTTAGGCACTAAAGCATATGTCAAACAACCAGAGACACGAAAATCATCAGAAGATGGCTTGTGACCATGCCAAGCCTCATCAAGCATGATAGACTGTAGTGCTTTGGTGGGACACTTGTTAAGTACATATGTTGCACACATAACAACCTCAAGCCAAAAGCTATGTGGTAAAGCCTGACTTTTGACCATATCCCTCAGCATCTCTATGAGAGACCTATGCTTTCTTTTAGCAATTCCATTCTATTAAGGTGTATATGACACTGTACATTGATGTTTTATCCCATGTTCAATCATAAATGCATTAAAATTCGAAGACATGTATTCCCCCATATCAGAATGGAGGGTGCCTATAGAGGAGGTATTGGGGTATCCAACTATGATGAAGTGCCAAACTGTAGAGAAGGCCACTACTTCCACTCTTCCAATACTTCTTCTACTCAAGGGTATTTCTTCCTTAGGGAAGTATACCTTGTGAAGTTTTTGTGTGCAAGTACACTAATTGATAGTAAAGACACAGAGAAGGAAAATGGCAATTGCATATATGTGAGAAAAGTACAACTTCTTAATAGTTCTAATGGTTATAATAAGCAAAAAATATGCCAAATGAACATTACAATGGACTAGCATGCCATTCCAGAGGCAAGAAGAAATCAACACAAGAAGTACTATAATAATCAAGAAATCTTTGTGATAGAAATGCAATACACTGGCTATTCAATCACTCTATAATGCTAACAACCAACTCCACTAGGAGGCCAACACTATATAATATCACCATAGAGTGGCCTCAACAACAGTCTTTGATAGATTTCACATTCTTTGGCAAACCTGATAGCACCCTTATAAATATATGGCCACCATAATCCCTTGTGGAGAATTTTGTGAGCCAAGTCCTTGCCCTTGAGATGCCCTTCATTGCGTGCTTCATCTAGCAAGAAATTGACTTCTTACAGACATTTTCACAAAATCCCATCCTGGTAGTACTTATACAACTCCCCATTTATGAGTGGAAATGTTTTGGCTTTAAACAATAATTTCATTTTTTCTAATGGAGTCAAGTTCATAGGAAATTTTCCAAAAACAAGATATTGCATAGCTCCCTCATACCAATCCGTTCTAGCTTCTACCCAAAAGAGACAACTATCCACTGGCTCATCATTGATACCTATTGCTTTTTTGCACATGGCCATTCTCGACCCTAGATCCGCCATGTAGTGCTCTTTTCCTAGCTTAATGTGAATTTCAAAGTCATATTCTTGAAACAATAACAACCATCACCAAACCCTTCTAGATACTCTAGGCTTATTGATCAAATATTTTAGAGGTTGGTGATCAGAAATAACAATGAAATGCATGCCTAGAAGATAGTGCCTAAATTTTTGAAGTGAACACAATAACCAAAACTTCTCTCTTTGTAGTGCTATAATCTCTTTCTGCTTTTGTAACCAATATGCTAACATAGGCAATAGGTTGGTCTACCTTGTGTGATGATGGTTGAGCCAAGACTGCTCCAATGCATGAAGATTGGCATCTATATGCACATGGAACTCAAGTGACCAATTAGGAACATTTAAAAATGACGTAGTACATAACCTTAATTTTAGCTCACTAAATGCTCGTTCTGCTTCAAGATTTCAAGAGAAAGGGATTTTCTTATTGGTAAGCCTTGATAAAGGCTTTGCTATATTTGAGTACGTTCGTATGAATCTTCTATGATACCCTCCATTGCCTAGAAAACTTTGTACTTCCTTAGAGTTCATGAGATGGGCATTGGTTGAAGCCAAATCAATGGACAAATTTAAGGGCAGAGGAGTGCTAATTGACTACTTGAGATGTCCAAAGGTAGAGATGACTTTTTGATGCTTCTTTGGACCCAAAGATGCTCTCTGTCTACTCAAGTGTGGGTCATCTACCCACTCACAAATTCCTTAGGGAAGTATACCCAATGACATTTCTATGATGCAAGTACACTAATTGATCGTAAAGACACAAGAAGGAAAATGGCGATTGCGTATATGTGAGAAAAGTACAACTTCTTAATAGTTTTGATGGTTACAATGAGCAAAAAGTATGCCAAATGAACATTCCAATGGACTAGCATGCCATTCCAAAGGCAAGAAAAAATCAACACAAGAAGTACTATAATAGTCAAGAAATCTCTGCAAGAGAAATGCAACAAGCTTGCTATTCAATCACTCTATAATGCTAACAACCAACTCCAATGGGAGGCCAACACTCTCTAATATCACCACAGAGTGGCCTCAACAACAATGTGAAAGTACCAACAAAATGTAGAGAGAGGCCATATCATAGCCTCAACTGTCATGGACAAAGAAAACCATCCTGAACCTTAGATTCCATGTGAACCTTGTATCTCATGATTGGTTCAGAATTAGGAGAAACTAATGCTTCCATTGCGTCCAGAACATGCCAAAACCCTAAGATCGACTGTCTACTAGCCTGATTCGAATATCCAGAGCTCATGTTTCGAATTGATGACATCATCGATGATATCACCAATTCGTAACCGCCTTTCATGAACCGCCCTTGAAAACCTATATAAGGAGGGGTTGGCCACATTCATAATCAGTCTTGCCAATACCAGTCTTGGGAGCTCAAGGAGTCGTGATCGCCAAGTAAGTACTCTTCAAGTTCCAGTTCTAGTTCTTGTCTTGTTCCTTGTTCTAGTCTAGTTCTTGGACATCCTATCTTATCCCCTTGTAATCTCGTAGTACGAGATCCTGTCGAGTTCTTTCGTGTATCCAGTTCATCTCCCAGAAGGGAGTTCTTGTATTCTAGATATCTTGTCTCATACTTATGATCTCGGGTTGTGGGATCTCCTGTATCATCTCTAGTCCAGTTTTCCATACCTATTGGTCCCGGGTTGTGGGACATCTTGTATCAGTCACATATTCTTGTATCATTTTCCCTACGTGGGTGTTCTTGTAATCATAAGTGTATTTCGGAAATCTTGTCTTACTGTAGTCAGAGAGCACAATCTAGTGCTCCCCTGACATTTTGGCAAGACTAGCTTCAATCCAAGACCAGTCATCATGGAGAATGCTTATGAATAGATTGTAGCAACACTTCAGAGTCTCCAACAACAAGTCTAAGACCTAACTCATCGACAAACACAAATCAAGATGGACATCCAGGGCATGTTGGTGCACTCCTCCAAGAATTACAAGAACGAATCGAGAGTCTTCAGACAAATCAAGGGAGTATGCAAGTAAATCAACGACCTAGTACGTCCTTCATGAGGGAACCGAAGATCTGCATGCCAAAAAAGTTCGATGGTGATCGCACAAAGTTCCGGGGATTCTTGCAACAAGTCAAATTGTACATCCGTATGCAGCCTGATAGATACCCTGATGATGCATCCAAGGTCGGTTTTGTTGGAACCTTGCTCTACGGTCAAGCATTATCATGGTTCGCCCCAATCCTAGAGAAGGATCTGGTCGTACTTCATGACTATGAGGGGTTTCTTAGAGAGCTCATCGCTACATTTGGAGATGCAAACACGAGTCGAGTGGCAGAAACAAAACTTCGGAAGCTACGTCAAGGTAACCGCCCTACCTCTACCTATGCATCAGAGTTTATGCAGTTGATATGTGACCTCACTTGGCATGAAGATTATTTCATAAGCCAATTTAGATGGGGCTTAAGGGATGATGTGAAGGACCTTCTACGATGCCAGAAGTGAAGACATTGAATGAATACATCAACCAAGCCATTCAATGTGATAACTGCCTTTTTGAAAGGAAACAAGAAAAACAAGTAGAAGGAAGACCTCGCCAATGGAAACCTTTCCAACCTACTCCTAGAGATGAGCCTATGCCCGAACCTATGCAGATAGATGTAACTAGGTTCCAGCCTCTAACACCACAAGAGAAACAAAGAAGGAGGGATAACAAATTATGTCTATATTGTGGAAACCTTGGCCACATTGCAGTTAATTGTCCCAACAAGAGAACGAACTCCAAAGTCGCAGCCACCCTTGTAGAGCAGGGAAACGAGGAAGTCCAGTTGTTAAACAGACCATACAGTTGGACCATGATATAAGAAAGGGTCTCATAATTCCATCCACACCCATAGAAACATGTCTTGCCCCTGTCAAGTTAATCATGTCTAAGAAGACCCTTTCACTTATAGCTCTAGTAGATTCAGGAGCGTCCTCATGTTTCATTGATGAAGGACTCATTAAGAAACATGGAATTCCAATACTTCGGAAGAACAGACCAGTAGTAGCTGAAGTAGTAGATGGACAGCCTCTAGCTTCGGGGAATATAACCATGGAAACCATACCACTAAGAGTACATCTTGGTGACCATGATTCACACATATGTTTCAATGTAATATCGAGTCCAGTAAATATGGTTATCATTAGAATGTCGTGGTTAAAGAAACATAACCCAGAAATTAATTGGGAGAGTAACAAAATTACCCCTCGAGATATCCAGAAGAACCCAACATATGTCGGAGCCAAAGCCTTCATACATGCAGTAAGGAAGGAACCGACATGTATGATCTATGCCATACCAGCTCAAGAATCTAAGAAAGATGATCTAGTGCAACTACCCAATCAGTACAAAGGCTTTCAAGATGTTTTTGAAAAGAAGAATGCAGACATCCTTCCAGAGCATAGACCCTATGATTGTGCCATAGAACTTCAAGAGGGAGTGTTGAAGCTCAAGGTCAAGGACAAAGCATGGAAGTGCAGGACAAAGCATGGAAGCGCATCAAAGAAGTGCATACACAAGAAAGAGGAGCAAGTAGGGAGCTCCAAGAAGCACATGTCAAATTTTCAAAAGAAATCCCTATAAATATAGTGACTTTTGTCACTAAAAAACCATTGTAAATACCATTTTCCATTTTTACAACTCCATTTTGTTCAAGCCGAGGAGTCCTCGAGCTTGAGGAGTATTAGAAGTAGCATCCTACCAATTTTCATAATTTTTAGACTTTGTTTGAGCCCCCAAATAAGCCTTGGAACCTAATTTTCAACTAGGCCGGACACTAGGTCTGGACAGGGCCAAAACTACTCAAAAAACTATAAAAAGGGCTGGAGAGCTCATTTTTGGGGTTAGCTTGATGCAGATTTCAGCTTTGTAAGAGAGTTCTTTTGTAATTCAAGTCCTTACATTGTTCCACTCTTTGCTCTTACCTTGTGCACGTGTGTGTGTATGTGTGTGCATGTTTGTATGCTTTCATTCACGCACTTGCGCACTTCACTTGCTCTTGGTCTTCATACCGGTCCTCACGTCTCCGCGGATTGACATTTATGAGGTGAAGCTCCTCACGTTGGTATTTGCCATTGTGCTAGAGTGACACCAAATTTGGCGCCGTTGCCGGGGAGAGAGCTTGGAGGACGAGCGTGTGACGATAAGACGTAGAGTAGCGACGTTGGAAGGTAAAAAAATCACCATTTTCAGTTCAATTTCTGAGTTTTCCTTCTTCTTCATCATCATCATCACCACCATCTCTCTCTCACCTTCACATTCTCTGTTTTTTTTCGCTTTTTTGCCTATACATTTCTGATTTTCGCCTCTTCTTTTTCATCCTTAGCTGTGCGACGAGTTCAGAGAGGGACTTCTAGTTCCAGTTATGTGGAGGAAGTGGCAGCGTTAGTGGCCAAGAAATTAGGGGTACAAGGACAACGGGACTACCAAATTTCTTCCTTGACATTGCCAATGATAGGAAGTTGCACACTCTGCGGTGGAGATCATCCATCTCATGTCTGCACCAGAGAAGGATTAGGGTTATCACAACCTTATCCTTACGGTAGACACCAAAATCAGGAGCCTAACATGTACTCTTATAGTGCGCAAAAGTACCCCAACCACAATAGTGAATACTATCCAGTGAATAGACAACCACAACTACTTGCACCACCCCAATGTAGACCATACGAGTACCCTCCTAGAGAACAAAACAGAGAAGTTCCTAGGTATAACCCTTGTCTAGGACCACGAGGAGCAACTAGACCGTATGAACATGGAGGATATGGCCAACCTCAACCTATACCAAGACAACAACAATCCAACCCACCAGCTCCGACACAAGGACAAAATGTCACAATACAAGTCATTTGTCTTGAGTGTGGCAAAGAACAGCTCCTGAGAGATTGTCCCGGACATCCCTCTAGTGCACCAAAGGTTACACCTGTTAATGTGGTAGGCCTAGTAGGGGATTCAAGTTTCGATAGCGATAAAGTGGCCCCTATCCATGCAGTTACGAGGGCACAAGCCTTACAAAAAGCTAAACTAGCTGAGCAATCAGAGCCAAGTGAATCAGGAGAGCCTAGTAAGAGAAAAACAAGAACATGGAAGGATACTAGGGAGAAACCCAATCGTAAGTGGACCAAAAAGTTATCTGAACTAGAAGAGAGCCTCAAAGATGCAAAAACAAAAATAGAAGATATTGCCTCTCAAAACCCCTCGGATGTCAAAAATCCATCCACACCACCTCATCCCCACCCACCAACCACTGTAAATAGACCACCACAAGTAGGATCTGTTCTTGCAGATCCAACCCCAGAAGACTTGGACATGATGTTCAAGGCATACCAGGCTCGACTTCAAGAAGGGCCAACACCTGCAAACTTAGACAAGAGCTACCCTAGAGCAGATTTAGAGATTGAACGGACAAAAATGTGCATAAAAATGGTGGAACTGGCTCAAGCTATGTTCGAGGCCAATCAATCATTCAATCAGACGAATGCTATTACGCCGGGTTTGCACTTCCAGGGCTTACTAGATAGATTAGAGCAGCTGGTAAATAAACCTCAAGTTTCTTTACCTCCACAGGCTCAACCTACTGTTGAAAGAGAAAGCTCATCACCACAGAAAGTCTATGTTCCTGACTCCATAGATGAAGGAGAACCTCTTTCAATTCAACAACACTCTCAAAAGTTCTTGCGGGAAATACAAGAAGAGAAATGGGCCAAGGAGAAGGATGTTTCCCCTCCTATTCTTGAAATTGATGACCGTCACGATCAATTCCCACAAGACATTCCATCTATTTATGAAGACCAAGTAGAGCAACAAGAAGAAGAAAGTTCAAGATTTGAATCCAATTCTTTACAAGAGTTGCCACAGTTCACAGGCCCATGGGAATCTGAATCTCTCAAGATCAGAGCTCCCACAATATTGATCAGAAACGAAGACTCAGTGGTTCCTAGAAACACTGATGTCGTAAAGAACACTAAGGTTCAATGTCATCTCACTGTAGAGGAGCTGCTCAAAGCAAAACCTGAGTTGTGGAATCATGTGAAGGATCAGGTTCCAAAACTTGATTCCAATATGCCAAAAGCAGACTCTAAGCAGAAAGTTCCAGAGATACCTCTAGACAAAATAGGGGACATGAGCGAAGGTGAGGAAGGTAATACTTATCTTCCGATCACCTACCAAGGTTACACAACCAAAGCAATCATAGATTCAGGTGCTGGTGTTGCTATTGCGACCACTTCCTTGTGGAAGCAATGGGGTAAACCAGCATTAAGACCAACTAGAATGAAACTTCAGATCGCTGACGGCCATGTTGAAAGACCTCTAGGATTGCTGGAAGGGATCACTCTAACCACATGTGGTGTAGAGTTTGAGCACACCTTTGCTATATGTAACTTTGGAAAAACTACTACCCACGAAATGATCCTAGGGAGGCCCTTCCTACGACAATTGCAAGTTGTACAGGATTGGGGAACCAACTCCTTATACTTGCAACGCTTAGGGGTCACAACCAAGGTAAATTTGAAGGATTACACCTTCAGAGATGTACCACCCCTACAGTGGAATTCTATCCACAAGGAGCAAGAAGATTCAATCTCTGTGCATTCTAAAAGTTCATCTGAGACATCCTGGATGCATGAAGATACTCATTTGTGGATGTGCAAGGTCGCAAAGGAAGAGGAGAAACGCCTAAAAGCGAGAGAAAAAGGAACTTCTCAAGGAGAGAGACCAGTTAAAGACCCTGCCTATACACCAATGATATTTCCAAATGAGGAATTTGAGCCTCATGGCTGGGCAGAAATCTTAGCTACCATGGACATTGCAGTCAATGAAGAACAATGGACACCTCATTGTGATGAGGAGGGTTATGATATCTCGGTTTTCATGTGTCCGCCCTTGCTCGAAGAATGTGACCCTAGTGACTTCATAGAAAAAGAAGAGAACGATGATGAACTAGAGTCCATTGTGATGGATAGTTGCTTTATTTCAGAGAAGCACTATCTAAAAGACATAGGAGTATTTACCCAAAAGGAAGAAGAACCTCTCACAAGCATTAAAACTGTCAATTCAAAGATGGAAGTGAAGAAGGTCAAAAGAAAAAGAAAAGACAAGGAGTGAAACAAGAAGAGAAGGAATCATTGTTTGAGGTACCAGAAAATTTCAAGAAATATGAAGTTGAAGACCGAAAAATTTTGGTATGAATGCCTAAGAGAGAGGCCACAATAGGAGAAGCATATGATAACAAAGAAAAGACCAAAAAAGTCATAGTCACCATTGAAGAAAACGAAGAGAGATGTACATACATAGGAGATGACCTAAGTAAAGAAGAGGAAGCAGAGTTGGTAGCTTTGTTAAGGGAATATAGGGACGTGTTTGCATGGCACTATAGAGACTTGAAGGGAGTAGATCCGAAGGTTTGTTCTCACACAATCCCCATGATCGCAGATACCAAGCCCACCAAACAGAAGCCCTACACATATAATGACACCTATGCAGCCAAAATAAAAGAGGAAATAGACAGATTGATTGAAGCGGGGTTCATCTATGAGATTGAGCATACTGAATGGGTTTCCCCCGTTGTAGTGGTGCCCAAGAAGAATGGAAAGTTACGTGTGTGTATTAACCTTAAAAAAGTTAATGCCGCAACGATTAGAGATAGCTATCCACTTCCAATTACTGATCATTTATTGGAGCATGTTGCGGGCAAGGAAGTTTATAGCTTCCTTGACGGATTTTCAGGTTACAACCAAGTAGCCATTGCCACAGAAGATCAACACAAAACGGCCTTTGCCACAGAGTGGGGATTTCGTGTGATGCCATTTGGGCTCACCAATGCACCTGCAACATTCCAAAGGCTCATGTGTCATGTTTTCAAAGAGTTCTTGCGAAAGAACTTAGAAGTATATGTGGACGATTTATGTGCTCATTCCCAAGAAAGGAGATGTCATGTCCTTGAGCTCAGACAGATCTTCAACAAGTGTAGAGAATACCGAGTGTGTCTTAACCCAGAAAAGTGTGTGTTCATGGTACGTCAAGGTAAAATCTTAGGTCATATTGTTTCTAAGAATGGAATATCAACAGATGAGGACAAAGTTTAAAAGCCATCGCGGAGCTACCAAGGCCAAGGAATGTTAAAGAGGTACAAGCCTTTATGGTCCATTGTGGATATTACCGTAGGTTTATTCACATGTATGCAATTATAGCTAAGCCTCTTTATGCCTTGTTGACAAAGTTTGAGTGGAACGACGAATGCGAGAAGTCCTTCAATGAGCTGAAGAGACGCTTGTGCACAGCACCAATACTGACCACTCCGGATTGGAATAAACCATTCCATGTACATGTGGATGCATCCAATTATGCAATTGGATGTGTGTTGTCACAACCCACAGGTGAAGGCAATCTAGATTTGCCCATAGCATATGCGAGCAGACAGCTAAATGCTGTAGAACAAAATTATACAACAACTGAGAGAGAAGGCTTAGGCATGGTATATGATGTGAAGAAGTTTAGACACTATCTATTGGCCAACAAGTTCAAATTTTTCACTGATCATCAAGCTTTATAATACTTGGTCAATAAACCTTGCAACACCGGACGCATAGTAAGATGGTTCCTCTTACTAATGGAATATGACTTTGAAGTGGTTGTTAGGCAAGGTAAGACCCACCTCAGAGCGGATCACCTTTCTCGCATCACTTCAGGATAGCCACCGCAAGGAGTGTCTGATGAATTGCCCGATGCTTATCTGTTCAATCTAGAAGTTGTTCCTAAATGGGCAAATAAGCTGGTACCAGTCCTAACCTTTGGACCTGCAAATAAGAAGGTGAAGACGAACAAGGATGAAATTGTGCGGTCACAAAGCTATCAGATATTGGCAGGAAGCATGTATAAAGAAGATACAGAAGGTGTTCTAGCTTGTTGTGTTGAGGATGATGAAAATAGTAGTTGGTTGCAACAAGCCCATGAAGGATTTCTAGGAAATCACTATTCTGAACAACAAACATTGCAAAATCTAAAACGTTTAGGAGTGTATTGGCCTAGTATAGACAAAGAAATTCACGAGTGGATCAAGAATTGTCCAGTGTGCCAAAAGAGACCCCCGATGGAGCATGCGACTCTTTATCACATATCATTAATTCCAGATTGGAGTGCTCCATTGGTAGAATTTATGAGATCAGGAACATTACCTAGCAAGGCTAGTCTAGCAAGAAGACGAAGCTTGGAGCAAGAGGCTAAAGACTATGCCTTTGTAGGAGACAACCTATATAGGAGAGGAAAAGATGGTTACCTAAGATTGTGCGTTCACGAATCAGACTATTTGAAAATCTTAGAAACTGCCCATAGCAGTGTTGCAGGTCGACATTTTGGTCCTGATAGAGTAATTAAGACTATTCTATTCTCAGGACTTTGGTGGCCCACTCTTCGTATGGACGCACATACCTATGTGAAGAAATGTGACACATGCCAACGTGCCCAGTACCCAATTAGAAAAGATGAGATGCCTTTGAGGCCAATGATGGGAGGACGTGCATTCTCGAAGTGGGGCATAGACTTTGTAGGTCCTATTAACCCCCCAGCTAGAAACTCCCATGCCGAATACATTATTGTAGCCATAGATTACCTCACAAAGTGGGTAGAAGTCAAAGCCACAACAAAGAATGATGCTCAAACTACAACAAAGTTTTTATTCGAGAACGTGTTCACGAGATATGGATTACCAATAGAGTTACTAAGTGATAGAGGAACACACTTCTTGAATGAAGTCATTGAAAATCTCTTCCAAGAGTTCTTGGTGATACATAAGAAGTCTGCCCCCTATCATCCACAAGCTAACGGACAAGCTGAGAGCACAAACAAGATCCTATGTAATGTACTGACCGAACTCGTAAATAATAAACGCTCTGATTGGGACAAACAACTCCATCATGTTGTTTGGGCGTATCGAGTTGCCTATAAAACGGTACTCAATGCAACCCCATTTCAGATGGTCTTCGGACAAAATGTTGTGCTACCTTTGGACTTCCTAATCCCAACTTTAAAAGTAGCACAAGAGCATGAGTGGAATGGACACGAGTTATCCTCTAGGATCTTTGATCTCGAACGCTTAGGTGAGACAAGACTACGAGCAGTGGCAGGCATCTATGCTGCAAAGAAACGGCAAAAGGCATACTTTGATGCACATATCAAAGATAAAGGCTTGAAAGAGGGCGACCTAGTGTTGGTTTATACACTAAAGCAACATGCCCGTAAATTGGAAAAAAGAGGATATGGACCCATGATCATCAATTGAATTTCCACTAGCGGTGCAGTTCAATTGGCCACACTAGAAGGTGACATCTTGCCCAACTATATCAGTGGTTGTCAAGTCAAGCTATATCAAGAACCTCTTACAGAGGATATGCTACAGAGACTCAACACTGCTAAGAAGCGAAAAGAAGAAGAGTTAAGGGTTAGAGAAGAAGCACAGGCAGAGGCTAGAGAACGCATTAGGAGAAATAAGTTAAGACGCCTAGGCCTAGATATCAATCATGAGGCCCCAAGATACCACATGGCCATGTGTCAAACATCAAGTGCAATTGCTTCTTGAATAATTGATCGACGTCCCTTTGTGACCATAGCGATAGGACAAGGGAAGAATGCAAGGACCCTGAGAGCATTGATTGACTCAAGTGCAGCAATTAGTGCAGTTAAACTTTCATACTGCCAAGACTTGCAATTGAACATAAAGCCTATAGAAGCCTATCTCATAGGTTTGGGAGGTGTGGAAACCCCTTTTTTGGGAGAGGTGGAACTTCCCATCTACCTTCAAAATGTTCCAATGAAAGTCAAAATGCTAGTATGTCATGATGAAGACATTATAGAACCACTTGTCCTGGGTCAAGATTGGATTTACGACCATGCAATCAACTTGAACCTACGACATCAACTCCTTCAAGTTTGGGCACCTGAACAATGTATCACATTAGAATTAGAGAATTGCATGAGCACAAAGCCAAGTAACACACATTCTCTTAGTTCTTCCGAAACTAATCTTCGTAAAGAAAATGTCGTGTGTGTCAAAAACCCTACGAACCAAAAGGACTCAATCATGGAATCAAAAGCTCAAAGGCCAGCAAACCCCTCTTCTTCTTCACATACTAATGCAAGTGTAACTAGACCAAAGAGGCACGCAAAGATGACATCTACTATATCAAGTAGACAGACATAATTCAAGAAGAAAGAAGCTCAGGGCATGAAGCAGATTTGGGTACGAAAAGGCGAACAACCACCAACCTTGCCACAACCCTTCCCAGTCAGGCAAGTCAACCATGCTAAAAGAAGCACCAAGAAACGACGACCAGCTCAATCCTATAGCCTTTGACAAATTTGGGTACCAAAGCAATCGAGGGAGGCCGACCATAATAACGTACAAATTTGGGTGCCAAAGAAGTTAGTTGCAGCTCAACAAGGGCGATTACAAATGTGGGTACCCAAGACACTCTTACATGCACAAACACCACAAATCTCCCTCACAAGCAAAGTTTCCACAAAGACGCCAAGGAGCAGCAAGGGTCAACACCACACACAAAGAACCAAAGCAGATCAGCCCACCTCTTCGACAATCATAAAAAGGCAACCAAAAAGGGTATGGGTTTGGAAGCCAGAAGTATCAGCAACTTCCACAAAATCAAAGAGCCAACCACGCTGGATACCAAATTTTAGACACCATTCCACGATGAAGGGGCCATAAGTGATCTCCACAAAGCCATGTACCATTCTCAAATGGATCCCTATAAGGAGGTTTACATCATTGCAAGATTCAGTCGACACCTCCAAACAAAGATCGAATCAAGTCTAGAATTAACATAAAAAAAAGCCTCGACCACAACAACCATGTGCCTTTGGCATAACCTTGTCTTTTGCACCATTCAAGTCATGCATTTCCAAAGTATGCATTAATCTAGGGCCACATTACACGGTCGTGCATAGACACAATTGAGAATCCTAGGCACATATAACACATTGGACATATGTAAAATATTTTATTGATACTAACATCTTTCTTCTTGTTTTGTGACCATGTTATTAAAAAATAAAAATTTAAAATTAAAAAAAAAAAGCAACGAAAGAAAGGATGGGTGTGTGTGTTTGGCAAATCCCCAATGCAAACCATCAACAACGGACAACAAGCTGATGGTCAATCATCATGATGGAAGTACAACACGAAGAGTTAGAGATTGACAAAATTTTCACCATGGTAAGAATTGTATGCTTCAACAACAACATAACCATGATCGATTAGGAAGCCTCTTCGTCGGCTTACCCTTGAGCACATAGCTCAAGTTCCAACTTCTTGCACCATAATTCTTCCAATGCATTTCCCAAGTATGCATGCATAGGGCTACATTACTGAGCCGTGCACAAGGCACATTGTTCTTCTAACCCATGCACTCATGCACTTACCCATAAGTCTTTGTGGGTCACAAGTACTTGGTATGGAAACTAGGGAAGCCATCTTTGGAAGAACCAAAGGACATCACGACGACAACACCAGAGCCAGGAAGCAATCCACCACAAGAGTTGCTCATTATCAACATTGACAACCTCTTTCGAGTAGCTCACAATTTTTGAAAGCTCACAAAGACACCATCCAGCTGGAATACATGGACGAAGTCCATACAAAGGTCCCAATGACAAAATGATGAACCAGACAATTGCCCAAGTTACAATGGGAAGATGGACCGCTCCTACTGGTACATGAAGGACACTACCCCTCAATGTACTACATGGCACAACCACTACAATAAGGGTCTGTCAGGGACGACAGACTCAAGAGGGGGGGGAGTGTTGAAGCTCAAGGTCAAGGACAAAGCATGGAAGCGCAGGACAAAGCATGGAAGCGCATCAAAGAAGTGCATACACAAGAAAGAGGAGCAAGTAGGGAACTCCAAGAAGCACATGTCAAATTTTCAAAAGAAATCCCTATAAATAGAGTGACTTTTGTCACTAAAAAACCATTGTAAATACCATTTTTCATTTTTACAACTCCATTTTGTTCAAGCCGAGGAGTCCTCGAGCTTGAGGAGTATTAGAAGTAGCATCCTACCAATTTTCATAATTTTTAGACTTGGTTTGAGCCCCCAAATAAGCCTTGGAACCTAATTTTCAACTAGGCCGGACACTAGGTCTGGACAGGGCCAAAACTACTCAAAAAACTATAAAAAGGGTTGGAGAGCTCATTTTTGGGGTTAGCTTGTTGTAGATTTCAGCTTTGTAAGAGAGTTCTTTTGTAATTCAAGTCCTTCCATTGTTCCACTCTTTGCTCTTACCTTGTGCGCGTGTGTGTGTATGTGTGTGCATGTTTGTATGCTTTCACTCATGCACTTGTGCACTTCACTTGCTCTTGGTCTTCATACCAGTCCTCACGTCTCCGCGGATTGACCTTTATGAGGTGAAGCTCCTCACGTTGGTACTTGCCATTGTGCTAGAGTGACAGGGAGCACAACCGCCCTTTGGACCAATCTACAGACTATCCTCAGAGGAACTTACAGAACTACGCAAGAACATTGATGAGAATCTAGCAAAGGGGTTTATCAAACACTCAAAGTCTCCAGCAGGAGTTCCTATCTTATTTGTAAAGAAGAAGGATGGGACTCTCCGGATGTGTGTAGACTATCGTGGATTGAATAAAGTCACTATAAAGAACAGATACCCTCTACCACTCATATCCGAGCTCTTGGAACGCCTTGGAAAAGCAAAATTCTTCACGAAGATTGACCTTCGAGGAGCTTACAACCTTGTCAGGATCAGAGAAGGAGACGAATGGAAGACAGCATTTCGGACAAGGTATGGCCATTTTGAATATGTAGTTATGCCATTTGGTCTCACAAATGCTCCAGCTGTCTTCCAACATATGATGAATGATATCTTCCGAGAATATTTAGATGATTTTGTTGTAATATACCTTGACGATATCTTGATATTTTCCAAAAATCTAGAAGATCATGAATGCCATGTAAAGATAGTCTTAGAGAAACTAAGAGAAAAAGGATTATATGCAAAATTGGAGAAGTGCTCTTTCCATAAGACAGAAGTGGAATTTTTAGGGTACATTGTATCAGGTAAAGGAATTTTTATGGACCCTAAGAAGATTGAGACAATCCTTGATTGGCAACCACCTTCATGTGTTCGAGATGTACAATGTTTTTTGGGGTTTGCCAATTTCTACAGGATATTCATAAGAGATTACTCCAAGATAGTAACACCACTTACCAAGCTTACCGGGAACTTCAAATTCTCATGGACCGAAGAAGCAGAAAAGGCCTTTCAGACCTTGAAATCAGCATTCACTACCGCCCCAATTCTAGTTCATCCTAATTCTAGTAAGCCCTTCTTCCTTGAGACAGATGCATCAGACTTTGCTCTAGGGGCCATTATTTCCCAATATGGAGATGATGGACACCTACATCCAGTTGCATATCATTCAAGGAAGTTTTCCCCTCTAGAAATTAATTATGAAATTCATGATAAAGAACTTCTTGCCATAGTAGACGCGTTTGATACCTGGCGTCATCATCTAGAAGAAGCAGCTCATAAAGTCATTGTGTATTCAGATCACAAGAACCTAGAATATTTTATGACCACCCGGATTCTCAATAGAAGGCAATCTCGATGGAGTAACTTTTTATCCAGATTTGACTTTGTCATCATATACCGTCCAGGACATCATCAATGTCAATCAGATGCCCTGTCCAAAAGATCTTACCTTGCAGCAAAGAAGGGTGAAGAGGCCTTTGATCAACAAGAGAATGTATTACTCAAGCCTGAGCATCTCCAGTTAGCAGCTATCTCTTCAAGCCATCATGAAGATTCAGCCTTGAATCAGTTGATCCGTGAGAATCTTCCACAGGATGAATTGTTTTGTAACGTTAAGCAGAAAACTCAAGAAGAAAAATTCCAAGAAGTAAACGAATTTCAGGAAAAAGATGGATTACTACTCTATAAGAACCTATTGTATGTCCCTCCAGGAAAACCTAGGATCCACGTACTTCAACAACGCCATGACAACCTTGCAGCAGGACATTTTGGAGTGAATAAAACAATAGAACTCATATCAAGGGACTTTTGGTGGCCTCAGATGTGGAAGGAAGTCAAAGAATACATTCGAACCTGTGATACTTGCAATAGATCTAAGATACCCCGACATAAACCTCATGGCCTCTTGCAATCTCTACCCATTCCAGAAAGTCCATGGGCTTTATTGTCTATGGATTACATCACAGATCTACCAAAGTCAGATAAGTATGATGCCATTCTTGTCATCGTGGATAGATTTACAAAGATGGCACACTTCATTCCAACTACCAAGGCAATCACTGGCGCAGCCACTGCTAGACTTTTTCTCAGGTATATATTTAGGCTTCATGGATTGCCTGATGACATTGTCAGTGATCGAGGTCCACAGTTCATATCCAGCTTTTGGAATAGTCTTTGCAAGCTCCTTGGTGTTCAAGTTAAACTATTCACAGCAAATCATCCACAGACTGATGGACAAACAGAACAGGTGAATCAAGTCTTGGAGCAATATCTCCGTTGCACTAGCAACTATCATCAAAGTGATTGGTTTGAGATTTTACACTTTGCAGAGTTTGCTTATAACAATAGTGTTCATGCATCTACCAAGCAGACTCCCTTCTTTGCAAATTATGGACAACATCCAAGAATGGATATACAACTCTCAAATCATGTCAAGAACCCAGCTGCTAGAGACAAGGCCCAGTACCTGATGGACATTCACAAAGAACTCAAGGAAGAGATCCATAAAGCTCAAGAACAATATAAGTACTATGCAAATCAACATCGTGTCCAGAATCCATTGTATCAAATTAGGGATAAAGTATGGTTACTCAGAAAACAATTTGCAAACCTCAAGACCTTGTGCAAAGTTAGATCATCAAAGATTTGGTCCATTTACCATCTTGGCCAAGATTAATCCAGTCACCTTCAAGCTCCAGCTACTAAGTACTATGAGAATACATCCAGTTTTCCATGTATCCATGTTGGAACCATATCAGATTTCACCCTTGAGGGGGGAGAGACCTAGTCCTTCTCCACCTATCGAGATTGATGATCATGAAGAATTTGAAGTCGAGCATGTCCTAGATTCCAGAATATCCCGAGGAACATTGGAATACCTTATTCATTGGAAAGGGTATGACATCAGTGATCGTACTTGGGAACCTACAGAAAACCTTTAGAGAGCACGAATCAAAGTTTGAGAATTCCACAAGAGAAATCCAACGAAGCCAAGACAAGATAACATGACCGCTCCTCGTGGAACTCGTCGCTTGAGGGGGAGGTAATGTCATGGACAAAGAAAACCATCCTGAACCTTAGATTCCATGTGAACCTTGTATCTCATGATTGGTTCAGAATTAGGAGAAACTAATGCTTCCATTGCGTCCAGGAGGTGCCAAAACCCTAAGATCGACTGTCTACTTGCCTGATTCGAATATCCAGAGCTCATGTTTCGAATTGATGACATCATCGATGACATCACCAATTCATAACCGCCTTTCATGAACCGCCCTTGAAAACCTATATAAGGAGGGGTTGGCCACATTCATAATCAGTCTTGCCAATACCAGTCTTGGGAGCTCAAGGAGTCGTGACCGCCAAGTAAGTACTCTTCAAGTTCCAGTTCTAGTTCTTGTCTTGTTCCTTGTTCTAGTCTAGTTCTTGGACATCCTATCTTATCCCCTTGTAATCTCGTAGTACGAGATCCTGTCGAGTTCTTTCATGTATCCAGTTCATCTCCCAGAAGGGAGTTCTTGTATTCTAGATATCTTGTCTCATACTTACGATCCCGGGTTGTGGGATCTCCTGTATCATCTCTAGTCCAGTTTTCCATACCTATTGGTCCCGGGTTGTGGGACATCTTGTATCAGTCACATATTCTTGTATCATTTTCCCTACGTGGGTGTTCTTGTAATCATAAGTGTATTTCGGAAATCTTGTCTTACTGTAGTAAGAGAGCACAATCTAGTGCTCCCCTGACATCAACTAGCAAGAGAACAACATTAGGAGGTCCAAGACTTTGATGAAACAACATGCAAGAGATCAAGATATGATGCACAAACTAAGTGCCTACCATATGTTTATATAGACTCCAGGGGAGTGTCTTTGCCAAATCCCAGCCTTAACTGTAGTACATGCCAAAAGTGGTGTCCAAAGAGGTGGAGGAGTAGGCTAATAATGGCTCTAGTAGCCAACTTCAATTAGGCCCCCAATTATAACTTCTCACATCACTAGAGATTGGCATTGATATTCCCTCCATTAATTCTCACTCTAACACTTGAAGGAAACGTACTCACTGGTCGTCGAACGAGTGAATGGTGGAGCTTGCAAATCTCTATGAGATAGTTGCCCTCTCTTGTGAGAATGCCGAACCAAATAGTAGATGTCCACGAATTCAGGTAGTCACCCACTATGGGGATGCCCAACCAAATAATAGACGCCCCGACTCTGAGAATGAAAGTTGCTCGGATATGAGGTCATGTAGGATTAAACATAGAGGAGGTCATTTTGGGTGTTGCCCCAATCGGAGGATGTCTCCATGTGTTGGCGTTGCCCCTTTTTTATGAACTCTACCAAGATGGCCTATCCCCAAATTAATGTGCCCCTTGGTAGATGCCCCAACTACACCATGTGGAGGTGGCTCACACATTCCTAACACAGGAAGGCATCACCTAGCTTGATGCACCCTTCAGGTGGTTGTTATAATCAAAGTGGGATTCTCACTAGCTGGTCGCTCCATGTGAGGGAAGGAGAGTTTGGTTGTCGTCCATGTCTTATATCTCATAGAGTTGGTAGCCGCCCAAGTGTTGCCGATAGAAGTTTCCTTGCCCAAGTGCATGGTGCCTCACAACTAGTCTCCTAGATGAGGTGGGGAGGCAATTTGGAGGTCGCCCTAGGGGTGATGAAGAGAAAGGTATTTGCCCCACTTTGTCATGTATAAAATGATGGTCACCCAAATCATGCAAAAAAAAGGTTGCCTTGCCCGATTTTGATGTTGCTAGCCAATTTGGCCTCGCCCAATGGATGTAGCAAGAGGTTTGGTGTCGCCCTTTGTTGCCATACTAAATGATGGTCGCCTCCTCCATGCCATTCCAGAACAAGTCGTCACCTTGGCTATGCTAAGAGAGGTGGAGAGTAGTAGAGGCATCGCTCAAATATGTGTTTCCATAAAAAGTGGCGGCATTGCCCACTTGCAAGAGTATAAGTGCATCATCCCAAAAGTAAGGTGTCGCCTTTTGTTTTGCAAGAATTTACGTAGTGTCTTCCTGAAAACAAGGCGATCATCTCCCATGCTTTGAGGTAGATTAAAAAAAACACAAGTGATTACTTATTACCACAATTGGAACTTCTCAAAACATGGTCACATGGGTGAAGGGATACCCCTCGAGGAACAAATCGGCTAGAGCTCGCCTGTAGAGTGTGATAAAGAATTTTCTGACTTGTGTGGCTATGCATCACCCCATCTTCATCCACTTCCTACCCATTGCTTGTGCCCAGTGCCCTTGCTTCAAATGTTTTTGCTCATGCCTTAGGCCTTCATTTCATGAAGGAGATTCTGTTAGCAGTCGGTGTGGACGAACTACTTTTGTAATTACAATTCTTATTTTCAATGTAATAGAATGGAGTTTTACGGAAATATCAAGAGTTTCTAGAAATTGTAATTTCTATTATTCCATATTTCAAAAGTTCGGAACGGTGTGAAGCCCTTACCCTTTCTTGCAAAGTACGTTGTCGAGTCTTACAGACGGATTCCGAAAAAGATGAATACTGAATAAGCAGATACGCAGAACGATGAAGAGTGAAGTCTATATCTTGAAGTCAGATTGTAAAGATGATCCCGTAATGTAAGCGCTTTCATATTCTGAATCAAGAGTCTATTTTACTATGAAGCTATGATTCTGTGCACCTTGTGTATGCTGGATTGTCTCTGTGTGCAATCAATGATATTGTAAGTGAAGGAACAAAAACACATGTTTATGAGTATTTGTATTCGTAAATCCCCGTTCTCGAACCTGTATATTGGGGTACTATTAGTTTATAGGCGAGCAATATGCTAAACATATGGCGACCACGATGGGATGGGGTAACAGAGCACTACACAAAGTGGATTGATGCCAGTACCAAGTGGCAAGGAGTGCTTACAACAGCCTCATCATCTCGATTATCTAGACAAATTCGTGCAGCGGACACTCGCAACATTGAAGCTTGAAGACATTCCTCTTGAGGATGCAATTACTATTACAAAGGAAGTACAGTTTTGGGTGGAAATATGGGAGTTTTACCCCCCAAGCCTTTGAAGGATTTAGTCTTTGAGTGGAAGGATGGTAAACTAGCTAAAGTATTGTGGCACAGGGAATTCAATGGGACCGACCTGTAGAACCACCTGCAGAACCACCTGCAGGAAGAGGAATACCCTATAGAAGAAGGTCAAAGTGGTGGCAACATAACCTCGCCAGAACTGCAGTTAGCTTTAATACCCTTACCTCAAACCGCTACCTCAACAGGCACCCATTACCAGTGTTAAATTATACCCATTGTCATGGGCGAGTGGATGAGGATCCAGATGTGCATGTATGGACATTTGAGAACCAGTACTTATGTAACCATCATAATATGCATGATAATCGGCACAAATTTCAGGTGTTTCAAGCCACGTTAGTCGGCAATGCAGTAAAATGGCTTATTGAGTACCCTCCCAATTACTTTTCAACATACGATGAGTTGAAGGTGACATTTTTAGAACGATTTTGGACTGCTAAGAGTATTTCAGAGTTACATTCTTCACTTCAGTATATGCTGCAGAAGGGGACGGTCGAGCAGTATGCATCAGATTTCAGATCTACACTGCGGAACTTTTTGGCAGATAAATGTCCTACCGAGGAAATGCTAACAGAATTCTTTGTTGACAGACTTCAATCACCCATTAAAGAGAAGATCTATATGTACACACTTGAACAATCTCGTACGCTAGATCAGATATTGACTTAGCAATCAGGATGGATACAAAGATGGAGTTTGCCAATTTGGGCTTTGAGAAGACTAATTTGGTATTCAAGAAGGGTGTGACCTCAAAGAAGCAGGTGTATTGCCTGTGGTGCAAGAATGTGGGCCATATTATGATCGATTGTGCGCTTAACCAGGTATTTTTTCCTATTTGTAACATAACTAATCACAGTTTGGAGGAATGTTGCTTTAATGCGCAAAATACCTTGGTGGCTACTATACAAGTAGAGGTACCTTCCTGGAAAGAGAATTTAACTGGGTATAAGCCCCAAGTTTCTACCAAACAATGGCCGAATAGTTAGGATGCTAGACTTACAGGACCATCTCAATATCCGGATTCACAGCAATTTTCAGAGCAGCGACAGGGCTTCCGACAAAACACACAAGAGTTTGGAAGAGGACGGAGATTTCCAAACCTGGGCCAGGTAACCCTGGTAATCGTCCGATTCAGTGTCAATTCTTTATACAATATGGTCATAGGCGGTGGGAATGTGAGGAGGCTAAGGAATACGATCAGCAGAAGCAAGAAGCGAAGCTCAAGGCACCTATGGCCAATGTGGTGACTTTGGAATGTTTGGAGCCGATAGCATCAATAGTCACCCGGTCTCAGAAAGAGTATTCCAGTGGACAGAAAGTGGATTACTTAACTCCTGCAGAACAAAAACAAACTTTGAAGAAGGCAGTGCAGTGGGCCACGGAGTACCCACCGCACTATGTGGACTCTCCACTCTTTCTAGTGAAATCTTCTGGAAAGAATCGTACAAAAAGTACTATTGGTACGGAAATCTGAAGAAATCTCGCAAGAGCCATCAATTGGTATTGGACCGAATATAGGTCTAGCACAAAAACAAGGTTCGGATGGGCAAAAGAAAGGGTATAAAGATTATGAACCACTACTAAATAAGGAGTATTGTGAAATTCTATAGGAATCACACATTAAATTGTCTTTAGGGGCATTGTTGGAGCTACTCCCAGCATTCTAGACATAGTTACTACAACGTGCAGCAAAAGTATACACCTTTTGAAAATCCAAAACCCTCAGTCTCAATGGTAAGGAATGTGCCGGACCGAATAGTGGATTATGCGGTACCTATGATTAAAGTAAAATATAAAAATAAAGTTATCCTGAAGGTTTTGGTTGATGGGGGTTCTAGTATTAATATTGCATCTACCACCACGTGTAAGCAAATGGGTTGGAACAACATTGACCCATCTCCCTTCTTTGTTTGGATGGTAGACCAATCAAGGGTACAACCAGTCGGGCTGGTCAAAGATATCCCTATTCGTATTGCACAGGTTCTCTTTAATATTACCTTTGTTGTATTGGAAGTGAAGGGGAAAAAATTAGATTATAACTTATTATTGGGCCGGCCATGGTTGGGCAATGCTAAAGTTCGCTAGAATTGGAATGAAAAGACAATTACCTTCCGAAGAGGGAATGCCAAGTTTTCCATTCCTTTAGATGAAGAGCACCATTGCCTTCCGGAGCATAAATGAGTGTTAACAGAGCCTCCGCATATGCTAGATGGTCTCGATGAAGATGAGGAATATCATTTTTTGGAAGCAAATAGGGATTTACTCTTGTTCGGGGTCATTGATGTGAATTCAATCATTAGTTCCGAGTGGGACAATATGGCAGTCGTGGTGTGTATGGAATCTCTGGAATCGTAAGAAGAGGATAGCATTGAACCAGTGATCAAAGATCCTATGGAGAATGGCCGAATATGCGTGGAAGAAGATTCCTTAGAGGTGGCCAATTTGGGGACTACATAAGAACCTAAGCCAGTCCAAATCTGTTTCGAGCTTGCTCCAGAATTCCGGATGGCCTTGATTGCCTTGTTGCAATAGTATAGGGATGTTTTCGCGTGGACCTATTCAGACATGAAAGGTCTGGATCCGAAGCTTTATCATCACCGGATTTTTCTTAAACCGGGTGCTAATCTAGTGATGCAGCAGTGTTATAGAATGAACCCTAGATATTAAGGAAAACTTAGGAGAAGAGTTTGAGCTCTCAAAGGTCTATAAGGATTATGATAGCTCCTCAAATCTTTCTTCCAAGCACTCTAATTCCATAGAGGACTTGGCAGAGAAGCTAGCTCAGAAACTAGGTCTCATGAAAACAGGCACCAAGGATAACCTTAGTCAAGTGTTGCTACACATGTGGAGAAGACCATATGGAGAATGTTTGCCCGAACCTGGCACAACCCCAAGGCAGTCCTCGTAGCCAATACTGCACAATAGAAAGGAAGTACACTAACCACACTGCATAGGATTGTTTGTACAACAAGCAAGTGGCTAGACAGAATTACCCAGAGGCATACCAACAACCTGATAGATATCCTGGCCAATATACCACTCAACCTTATTATAATCAACCACATTAGAACTACCAGATACCCTACCAAGTATAGCATTTTTGAGAGAAATTCAAGAAGAGAAATGGAAGTTGGAGCAAGAAACTCGCCCATGGATTCAAGAGATAGATGATCTCTTGGAACAATTCCCACAAGATATACCCTCTATATATGGTGAACAAGAGGAGGAACACCCTAGTGAACAGACAAATTTTGAATCTAATTCTTTGCACAAATTACCTCACTTCACAAATCCTTGGGGAGCAAAGTCGATCAATATGAGAGCACCCACCATACTAGTAAGAAATGAAGAATCAGTTCTTGCTAGGAACATGGATGTAATAAAGAACACTAAAGTGGAGTGTCATCTCACTTTAGAAGAGTTGTTTAAGGTTAAACCTAAGCTATGGAAGCATGTAGCAAACCAGTTACCAGAGATGGCTACTACCAACTCTTAGAAAGAATCACAAAAAAAAAGTGCCAAAAAATACCCATTGATAGGATTGGACATATGAGCAAAGGAGAAGAGGGAAATACTTATTTGACTATCTCTTATCAAGGCTACACCACAAAAGCAATCCTAGATTTAGGTGTTGGTATGGCCATTGCCACCATTTCCCTATGGAAATGATGTGGTAAGCTAGCCCTAAGACCCACAAGAATGAAGTTGCAAATGATTGATGGTCATATCAAGAAACCCTTAGGCTTGTTGGAAGGAATCACTCTCACCACTTGTGGTGTGGAGTTTGAGCACACCATTGCCATTTGTGAGTTTGGAAAGAAACACGCTTACGAGATGATTTTGTGATGTCCTTTCATGTGGAAATTGCAGATCGTACAAGATTGGGGAACCAACTCTTTGTACTTGCAACATCTGGGAGTGACTACCAAATTCAATCTCAAAGACTATTTGCATTGTGACATACCCCCACTACAGTGGAATACCATCCATAAAGCACCTGAATAAATTTAGCCACTATAATCCTTAGCATCAGACCCTTCATGGTTGCATGAGGATACTCATTTATGGATGTGTAAAGTAACAATACAAGAGGAGGAGCAATTAAAAGCCGGAACCTTAGGCTCCGAATGACACCCACGTACCCTCCAAGATCCTGCCTATGCACCTATAGTATTCCTACATAAAAAATTTCAGCCTCATGGATGGGTAGAAATCTGAGCCACCATGGACATAGCGGGGAACAAAGAACAATGGACTCCTCACTGTGATGAGGATGGCTATGATATGTCTATCTTCATGATAGAACCCATGGTAAGTGAGACAATTTTAGAACATTGTAAGGATGTGACCCTAGAGCCAACCAATTCCAATGATGAAGATCTAGAGTCCATCATTATGGGGTCATTCTGTTCTTCAAAAGAGGAATATATGTACCTAGTGGAAGCCACCCTTCCTGATCAAGTCAAGCCAAGGCAAGAAAAGAAACTCACAAGCAAGACCAAGCTTGAAAGGAAGGAAGGACGAGAAAAATCCCAAGAGTAAACTTATTTGAAGTACCAAAACACTTTAAGAAATATGAAATCGAAGATCAAAAAATAATGGTAAGAATGCCCAAGAGAGAAACTAGCACAGAAGAAGCATACAACAATCAAGAAAAAACTAAGAAGATTGTAGTCACAGCTGAGGAAGGAGAAGAAAAATGCATGTATATTGAGCATGACTTGACAAAAGAGGAAGAAGGTATTGATTTCCCTATTGAGGGAATATAGAGACATGTTTGCTTGGAGTTACAAGGATTTGAAAGGGGTAAACCTTGACATATGCTCCCATAGAATTCCCATAACTTCAAGAAGCCAAGCCTTCCAAATAGAAACCATACACTTATAATTATAATTATGCAGCCGAGATTAAAGAGGAGATAGATTGCTTGATAGAAGCCAGATTTATCTATGAAATTGAGCACAGTGAATGGGTATTACCCATTGTGGTAGTTCCCAAAAAGAACGGAAAGCTATTGTGTGCATTAACTTGAAAAAAGTCAATGCAGCCACTATCAGAGATAGTTATCTATTTTCTATCATTGAACATCTATTAGAACATGTAGCAGGCAAGGAGGTATATAGCTTCCTTGATGGATTGGCTACAATCACGTAGCCATTGCCCTGAATGACCAGCATAAGATGAGTTTTCTCACAGAATGGGGCATATTTGCATTTCATGTAATGCCATTTGGGCTTACCAATGTAGCTGCTAGCTTTCAAAGGCTAATGTGTCATGTCTTCAAGGAGTTCTTGCGTAAGAACTTGAAGGTCCATATTGATGATTTATGTGCTCATTCCAATATTGCAAACACATATTCCTTAATTAAAACAAGTCTTTGACAAGTGCAGAGAATATCATCTGCTTGAACCAAGAAAAGTGTGTTTTCATGGTCAGACAAGGCAAGATTCTAGGACACATAGTGTCAAAGCATGGAATCTCTATAGATGAAGAGAAAGTTAGAGTGATTATAGATTTAGCTAGGCCAAAAAATGTTAAGGAAGTACAAGCTTTCACGGGGCATTGTGGTTATTGTCAATGCTTCATACACATGTATGCAATCATGGCCTCTGTACACCCTTTTGACTAAGTTCAAGTAGACAAATGAATGTGAAAGATCATGTAATGAACTTAGACAATGCTTGTGTTCAGCACCAATTATGACCACACCATATTGGACTAAGCCATTCCATGTACATGTGGATGCATCCAATTATGCTATCGGGTGTGTGCTAGCACAACCCACAAAAGAGGGAAATATAGACGTTCCTATAGCATATGCAACCACCACTGAGAGAGAAGGATTAGGAGTGGTTTACACAGTAAACAAATTCATGCATTACTTACTGGAAAACAAATTCAAATTCTTCAGAGACCATCAAGCATTGTTATACTTGGTCAACAAGCCTTGTAACATGGGAAGATTGGCACGATTGTTTCTCCTATTAATGGAGCATGATTTTGAAGTGGTAGTTAGAAAATGGAAGACCCATCTTAGAGCCAATTATCTCTCACAACTGACCGTCGGAGAAGCCCCTCTAGCAATACTGGACGAATTATGAGATGCATATTTGTTTAATCTTGAAGTGGTGCATGAATGGGCCAAGCCAATTGTCCCCATTCTTACCTTTGGACCTAAGAATCCTAGAGTCAAGTCCAAAGGAAAGGATGTGACTAAGTCACAAAGATAATCAGATAATGGTACGATGTTCTTATAGGGGTCTCTTCTGAAAATTTGACATGTACTTCTTGGAGCTCCCTACATGCTCCCTCTTCTTGTGTGTCCACTTCTTCTATGTTGTTCCTGTGCTTCATGCTTGACACCTTGAGTGCCAACACTTCTCCCCCCTCTCGAGTCTGTCATCCCTGACATACCTTTGTTTGAGTGGGTATTCCATGTAGTACTTTGAGAGGTAGTGTCCTTCAAATATCCACAAGGGTGGTTTGTCTTCCAAATGTAGCAAGGTGGTTTGTCCTGTTCTTCATTTTTTCACTACTAATCATTGCAAGTTTTGGTACTTTTGAACATACTTCTGTCTTGGATTCCAACACGATGGTGTATTTGTGAGCTTCCAAAAATCTCTAGTTGCTCAAAAGAGGTTGTCAATGTTGATTTTGAGCAGCAATCAGCTATGAATTGCTTCATCAATACTAATGTTGTAGCCTTGATGTCCTCTTGACCTTTCAAACATGGGTGTCATAGTTATCATGCCAGGTACTCATAATCCATAATGAATGATGGGTGTGTGTGTGTTAGTGCATTGGTTGAAGAAAATATGTGCCTTGTGCACGGCCTTGTAATGTGGCCCTATGCATGCTTATGTGGGGAATGCACTGTAAGAAGTATGGTGCAAAAAATAGGGTCTTGAGCAAAGTGCTCAGGGTATGCTAACGAAGAGGTTTCCCAATCTATCATTGTTATAGTGGTGCCAAAGTAGGGGATTCTTACAATGGTGAAAGGTTGATGAATGTTCATCTCTTTGTGTTTCACTCCCATCATCGTGATTGACCATTGTTTTGTCTTTTCTTGTTGACGGATGTCCTTGTTGATGATTCACTAATGAGATTCTTCGGGTGCATGGTCATGTCCCTTCCTTTTGTTTTTGTTTTTTTTTACCTTTTTATTTTTTCTCTCTTTTTTTTTTAGGGACACTATCACAAAACAAGAAGAAAGTGGTTAGTATCAAAAAAAAGATCACATATGTCAAATGTGTCTCATATGCCTGGGATTCTCTATGGTGTCTTTGCACAGCCTTATAATGTGGCCCTATATTAATGCATACTATGGAAATGCATGACTTGAATGGTGCAAAAGACGGGGTTATGCCAAGGGCACATGGTTTTCACACATCGAGGTTTTTGATGTTACTTGTAGATGTTGATGCAATATTTGTTTGGAGGTATCCATTGGGTCTTGAAATGATGCAATCAATTGATGGTTGAATGACAACTGATAATTCCTCCTTGTAGGGATCCATTTTACAATTGTGTTCAGCCACATAGAGATCACTTTTGACCTCTTCCTCTTTGAATGGTTTCTTAAATTTCTTATCCCTCGTGGTTGGCTCTTTGGTTTTGTGGGGGCTACTGGTGCATTTGTCTTCCGAACATGTACCATTGTTGATTGTCTTCTTACTAGTGTCGAAGAGGTGAGTTGATCTTCTTGTGATCTATGTGCTTAGTTCTGACTCTTGCTTCTCCTTGGCTTCTTTGTTGAGACTTTTCTCATGAGTGAGATCCTAGGATTTCATGTATGTAAGAGTTCCATCAGTACCCCCATGTGCAATCACCCTTGTTGAGCTATAACTAATTCCTTAGGCACCCAAATTTTATGTTATTGTGGTCGGCCTTCATCGATCACTTTGGTACACAAATTTGGAGTACTCTTTGAGATAGAAATCTTCATTGTTCTGCTACTTGTTGCCTTGGCTTTCTCTGCTGCTTCTTTGGTAATGAGTTTGACTACAATGGTGTGATTGATTGTTCTCCCTTTTGTACCCAGATCTGCTTCATGCTTGGAACTACTTTCCTCTTGAGTTCTATTTGTCTATTTGATATAGTGGTTGTCTTGTACTCTTTCACTTGCCTTTGTGGTTGAACTATTGTCGCTACATTAGTCTTTGAAAAAGAAGAGAGACCCACTCGCCTTTGAGCATGTTCTTCCATGATTGAGTCCTTCTGCATCATAGATATTTTGACACATACATCTTCTTCTCTAAGATTAGTCTCAGAAGAACTAAAAGAATGTGGGATACCTGGATTTGTGATCATGAAATTCTCTAATTCTAATGTATGCGTTGTTCATGTACCCCAACTTGAAGGAGTTGACTTCTTAGGTTTAAATTAATTGCATGGTCATAGAGCCAATCTTGACCCAAGACAAGTGGTTCCATCCAAACAAGGGGTTTCCAAACCTCCCAATCCTATGAGATGGGCTTTTATGGAATTGATGTCCAATTGCATATATTGGCAGTATGAGAGTCTAACTGCACTAGTTGTTGCACCCGAGTAAATCAAAGCTCTCATAGGTCTTACACTCTTTCCTTTTCCTACCTCTATGGTCACAAAGGTACGTAAGTCCATTATTCAAGGAGCAATTACACTCGATCTTTGGCACATGGCCATGTGATATCTTATGGCATTGGGAGACATCTAGGCCTTGTTGCCTTAATTTGTTTCATCTAATATGCTCTCTAGCCTCTGCATGTGCTTCTTCTCTAACCCTTAACTCTTCTTCTTTTTGCTTCTTAATAGTGTTGAGTCTTATGAGCATATCGTCTATAAGAGGTTCTTGATATAACTTGACTCGACATCCACTAATATAGCTTGGCAATATGTCATCTTCTAGAGTAGTTAATTGAACTGCAGTGCTAGTGGAAATTCTATTAATGACCATGGGTCCATATCCTCATTTTTCAAATTTACACGCATGTTGCTTTAGTGTATAAACCAACACTACGTTTCCTTCTTTCAATCCTTTATCCTTGATGTGTGCATCAAAGTAAGCCTTTTGTGTTTTCTTTGCAACATAAATGCCTACTACCGCTCGTAGCCTGGTCTCACCTAAGCGCTCTAGATCAAATATCCTGGAGGACAACTCGTGTCCATTCGACTCGTGCTCTTGTGCTACTTTTAAAGTCGGGATCAAGAAGTCTAATGGTAGCATATCATGATATCCAAAGAAATCTGAAATGGGCTGGCATTGAGTATAGCTTTGTAGGCAACTCGACAAGCCCAAACAACATGATGAAGTTGTTTATCCCAATCAGAGCATTTATTATTTACCAGTTTTGTCAATACATTACATAGGATCTCATTTTTGCTCTCAGCTTGTTTGTTAGCTTGTGGATGATAGGGGGCAAGCTTCTTATGTATCACCAAGAATTCTTGGAGAAGGTTTTCAATGATTTCGTTCAAGAAGTGTGTACCTCTATCACTTAGTAACTCCATGGGTAACCCGTATCGGTTTGACACAAGAACTTTGCCGTCGTTTGAGCATTGTTCTTTGTCATGGCTTCTACTTCTACCCACTTTGTAAGGTAACTTATGGCCACAATAATGTACTCATGGGAGTTTCTAGTTGGGGGGTTAATAGGACCTACAAAGTCTATACCCCACTTTGAGAATGCACATCCTCCCACCATTGGCCTCAAAGGCATCTCATCTTTTTTCATTGGATATTGTGCACTTTTGCATGTCTCACATCTCTGCACATAGGTATGCGCATCCATATGAAGAGTGGGCCACCAAAGTCTTGAGAATAGAATGTTCTTAATTGCTCGATCAAGCCCAAAGTGTCCACCTGCAACACCACTATGTGTAGTTTCTAAGATTGTCAAATAGTAAAATTCGTGAACGCACAGTCTTAAGTAACCATCTTTTCCTCTTTGGTATAGGTTGTCTCCTACTAAGGTGTAGTCTTGAGCCTCTTGCTCCATGCTTAGTTTTCTTGCTAGACTAGCCTCGTTAGGTAGTGTTCCCAATTTCATAAATTCTACCAATGGAGCACTCCATTCTAGAATTAATGATACGTGATAAATGTTGATATATTTAGGTAGTGATGTGTGTGAACACACTAGGACTGCCGGGGCACTTTTTTCCCTCTTTAGGAGGTTTTTTCCCCCCGGCTTGTATATACGCCTATTGCCCTAATGGGCTACTTATCTTTGTACATCCTCTAGTAATACATTCAATATTGTGTGTTGTGCTCCAAGCTTCTTCTTCTTCCTTGTGTTGTTCGCGTGCTTCCGCGGACGTCTAACGCCAACAATTGGTATCAGAGCAGGTCGTCGCTTCATCTAGGGCGCCGTCGACACTCCTTCGTTTGCAGTCCCAGATTCGCACAAAATTTGGTGAGCATACTCAGGGTGTTTCAGATATCAAAACAGCTTCGCAGTGTGGTGCCGAAATCGCGATCTGAGCTCGTTTCGGCCTCCGAACGCATTATCGCAGCGCTTGTGTAGGCTATTTCATCTTTTTGCGCCAAAGGTATATACCAGTTTCTGTTGGCCAGTATAAGCGTCTCGAAGTCTGCTACAGATCTAGCAGAATTCGTTGGGGCAATGCTGTTCAACATTTTGAGATACAGTCAATTTTCTGCATCAAGGTATTTTAGTAACCGGCCATGGCTGAAAGCAGTGATGTATTCCGTATGTTGGCTGTTGAGGATCAGTTGGATGGTACCAACTACCCATTATGGGCTTATATGATGCGACATGTATTGGTTGCAAAAGGATTGTGGAACCTTGTGCAGGGTGTTGAAAGACGTCCTGTTACACCTCTGACTACAAGTATTGCAAATACAGGTGCTGGAGCTGATGAAGATGGTGTCGAAGATGATATTCTGTAGATTCCTGTTCGTGCTGCTGTTTCTACTGCACCTACTGCAAAGCAGATTCCTGGGATGGTAGAGATGCCCAGGCACATGCATTGAAAGCTTTGTCTGTCAAACGTGCCATTATTCCTCACATTCGCTCTTGTAGAACAGCTAAGGATGCTTGGGATACACTTACCACATTGTACCAAGCTAGGAATGAGGTTCGTGTTGCTTACCTCCGAAAACAGTTGGAGAGTGAGCACATGAATGAAGATGATTCTATGGACAGTTTCCTAAAAAGGTCAAAGACTTGAAGGAACAATTGATTTCTGTTGATGAGGTTATACCAGATAGCTCACTTGTGTAGACCGTTCTGAATGGTCTTCCTGATTCATATCAGAGTTTTGCTTCTACTTTTTCGGTTGATGATGAAAGGAAATCCAAATGCCTTATCATTTGAGGAGTTAGTCTCTGTTCTGTTGCAGGAAGATCATTCCAGGCAAAACAGGTCCATTATGCGAGTTGCAGATCAAGCTTTCCTGGCTAGTCAGAAGGGCAAAGGAAAATGGAGCTCTTCAACTAGTAAGCAGAAATCTACTATTTCAGCATATTTGAAGAAGGAAGATAAAGATGAGAAGAAATCAGGAAAGCAGAAATTGTTTTGTAAGTACTGTAAAGGGAATGATCATATCATAAAGAACTGTCCAAAACTGGCTGCTAAAGAGGCAAAGAAGAAAGAGGTTGGAATGGTTGTTGCAGAGGCCTCTACACCAAAAACAGAGTCTGCAAATCTTGTGCAGGAAGAAGAATGGGTGTTTCCTATTGTCTGCAGTTTTGACCCATCTTCTCATGATCATTGCATCTCTGCAGTAGACTCAGATGTTTGGTACTTTGACAGTGGGGCGACCAAACATATTACCTCGCAGCGTAGTTTCTTCTCTTCACTCGAGCCTGCCCCTACAGGGAATACTGTTACATGTGCCAACAACTCCTCTTATCCTGTTATGGGAGTTGGTAAGATCATTTTGACTACTCCTGATGGTAGTTCTTTCACTTTGTCAGATGCTTTGTTTGTGCCAGGGATCAAGAAGAATCTGTTATCAGTTTCTGCATTAGCCAAGATTGGCTTGGTTGTGAAATTTGTTGATGACAGATGTACAGTTCATGATCTGTCAAATGGTGATGTTATTATTGCTTCTGGCATTTTATGTCGTGGTGGCATGACTGCAAGCCATCTGTTGCTCATCTGCGTGTTTTTGGTTGTTTGGCATATGCACTAGTGCCTTAACAACATCGCAGAAAATTGGATGATAAGGCAGTAAAATGTATTTTTGTTGGGTACAGTTCTGAAAGTAAAGGCTATCGTATGTATCATCCACAGACTAAACGCATTCTGGTTAGCCGTGATGTTGTCTTTGTGGAAGATGCTATTCAGCCATTGCTTTCATGTACTAAGGAGACATCTGTTAGCTCTGAAGACATGTATGATACTTTGATGCCTCTTTTTACAAGTGGACAGTCTAGTGCTGGTCCTAACGAGGCAACTTCTCAGCCTTTGTAGGTTTCATATGATGATGCAGATCATTCCATTTTTGATGCAGATTTACATGATGCACTTGTTGATGAGAGAGCTGATATTGAGAAGGCAAAAACTATGCCAAAATGGCTGGTTCAGACTTTGCGTGACAGCAAATTAGATGCACCTTTGTCATATCGTACTCGTTCAGGCTCTCATAGTGACTCCTTTGCATCAGATTGCTATGCTATGGCTGCGTCTAGTCTCTGTGATGAGAATGAGCCTGTTTCTTTCGATGAAGCACAGAATTCAGAAAATTGGATGGCTGCTATGCAATCTGAATATGATGCTATAATGAAGAATGGTACATGGTCTTTATGTGACTTGCCTCCTGGCAAGAAGGCCATTGGCACTAAGTGGGTATACAAGCTGAAGCGTAAACCTGATGGTACAGTTGACAGGTATAAGGCTAGGCTTGTTGCAAAGGGTGATGCGCAGGAAAGAGGCATTGATTTTGATGAGACCTTTGCACCTACATGCCGTATGACTACTGTTCAGAGCATTTGTGCACTTGGGGCCCATCATGGTTGGAATGTACATGAGTTGGACATTAAAATAGCATTTTTGAATGGTGACTTGCATGAAGAAGTGTATGTTTTTCAGCCCCTTGGATTTGTGCAGAAAGGGCATGAAAACCAGGTGTGCAGGTTAAAGAAGGCATTATATGGTTTAAAGCAAGCACCACGTGCTTGGTATGAGAAGATACATGCCAAGGGGGGATCACTACCGCCAGATTTGCATGCTTTTTCTGACTCAGATTGGGCTTGTTGCTATGACACTCGTGTATCCACCAGTGGTTTTTGCTTCATGCTTGGTAGCTCATGTATATCTTGGTTGAGCAAGAAGTAGCCTATTGTGGCCACTTCTAGTTGTGAGGCTGAGTATAGGGTAGCTTTCACAGCGACTGTTGAGTGTGTGGCTCAAACGCCTTATGGCTGATTTGGGTGTTGGCCAGTCTTCTGCCACCACCATCTTCACTGACAGTCAGAGCGCATTGGAAGTTGCGAGGAACCCTGTGTTCCATGCTCGTACTAAGCACATTGAGGTGCACTATCACTATGTTAAGGAGAGGTTCTCTGCTGGGGAGATCAGCTTGGCATATGTGCCCACGGAGGAGAACATTGTAGACCTTTTCACGAAGGCTCTGCCTAGGGAGAAGTTTGAAGATTTCCGCAAAGCTTTGGGCTTACTTCCTTTTATGTAGTGATTTCCACATAGCTTGTCACTTCTTTATACATGAGTGCCACCTCCTTGTTCACCGCATCACTTCTAGGGGGGATTTGTTGATATATTTAGGTAGTGATGTGTGTGAATACACTAGGATCGTCGGGGCACTCTTTTCCCTCTTTAGGAGGTTTTTTTCCCCCATCTTGTATATACGCCTATTTCCCTAATGGGCTACTTATCTTTGTACATTCTCTAGTAATACATTCAGTATTGTGTGTTGTGCTCCAAGCTTCTTCTTCTTCCTTGTGTTGTTTGCGTGCTTCCGCAGACGTCGAACTCCAACAATAAAGGGTAGCATAATAGATTGGGGGTCTCTCCTGGCACACTCGACAATTCTTAATCCACTCATGGATTTCTTTGTCCATACTAGGCCAATACACTCCTAAACATTTCATATTCTGCAATGTTTGTTCTTTAGAATAGTGATTTCTTAGCAATCCTTCATGCGCATGTTGCAACCAACTGCTATGTTCATCCTCCGCTACACAACAAGCTAGTACAACCTTTACATCTTGTTTGTACATACTTCTTGCCAATATTTGATAATTTTGTGATATTATAATTTCATGTTTGTTCATTTTCACATTCTTATTTGCAAGTCCAAAGGTTAGGATAGATACCAACTTATTTGCCCATTTAGGAACAACTTTTAAATTGAACACATAAGCATTGAGCATTTCATCAGACACTCCTTGTGGTGACTCTCCTGAAGTGATGCAAGAACGGTGATCTACCCTGAGGTGTTTTCTACCTTACTTCAAAGTCATATTCCATTAGTAAGAGGAATCATCTTACTAAGCATCCTGTACTGCAAGTTTTATTGATCAAATATTATAAAGCTTGATGATCAGTGAAAAACTTGAACTTGTTGGCCAATAGATAGTGTCTAAGCTTCTTCACGGCATATACCATGCCTAAGCCTTCTCTTTCAATTGTCATATAGTTTCGTTCAGTTGTGTTTAGTTGTTAGCTAGCATATGCTATAGCAAATACAAATTTCCTTCACTTGCAGGCTGTGCTAGCACACATCCTATTGCATGATTGGATGCATCTACATGGACATGGAATGGTTTATTCCAACCAAGAGTGGTCAATCTTGGTGTTGTGCACAAACCTCTCTTTAGCTCATTGAAGGAATTTTCGCATTCATCGTTCCACTCAGAATTTGTCAACAGAGTGTAAAGAGGTTTAGCTATGATCACATACATGTGGATAAACCTACGCTAATATCCACAATGGCCCATAAAGGCTTGTAACTCCTTGACATTCCTTGGCCTCTACAACTCTGATATGGCTCTTAATTTGTCCTCATCTGTTGATGTTCCATTCTTAGAAACAATATGACCTAAGATCTTACCTTGAAATTGATGGAGTTGATTAATCTCCAAGAGAACAAGTTATCCTTGAGGTTAGAGCACTTCTATATCAAGAAAAAATCATAAAAACAACCAATTTTGGAAATTTGTTGCCAAACTATCAAGACTTGAGTCAACTGTGAAGAAACTCATTACACAGAAAAGTCTGTTGCACTTAATTCACTCATTGACTGATCAAATGTGTAAAGTTTTCAATGAAACTTTATACACGGTAACTTCTAATGTTCATGAACCTTCTTCAAGTTAAATCTCTTCAAAAGAATCAGTAGAACTTGAGATTTTCTCCAAACAATGTACCTATGTCTGAAACTCTTCTTCTGTGTAGCCGACTTTGACACCTGCAACTTCTAATGCATGGTTCTCCCAAAGTAGACCCTGTTTATTTAAATGCTTTTAGCCACAAGTAGCTTACCTTTCAACTTAAAGAACGAGTGCTTACTTGCTCAAAACTTTACACTCTAGAGGGAGATCTCATCAAAACTTTGATCAATGATATTGCACCTATTTCAAAAGACACGTATCACTTCTTCATATACAAATGTTCCTACTTAAAATTCTCTCAGCCTGATTTCAATTAGACTCCCAAATCTTGAACATAGATGCATCAACTATGGACTTAGACATCTACAAAAGGATTTATGAAATGATCAAGCATAGAAGGAGAGATGGAGAAAAGATCACGACACATATTTTAGAAGTTTTCTTCTATTCTCATGGAAAACATCTGATTGATAAATCTCTTACATTCATCACACTTTTTCTTCTTCCACTCATCTATATTTGTTCTATATCTCTTCTCTATTTCATGTCCTGACTCTATATTAGTATATATATAGGCATATATGTACATACTCGTCACCATTACAAAGACATAAGTAAACAAATTACAAGCTTAATGTACATGTATATACAAGTCTTCATCTTCTGATCATGCACTCATCTTCAAGGCTCAGATTTTGATCTCTCCTTTACTCTTTGACTTCAAACATTGTCCAAATCATCAATTGGTGATTTTCCTGCACCAATAGCTCCCCCTCAATCATCAACTGTGATTTTCTCCATCTTCTTTATACCTGCCATGTCTTTGAACCTCTACAACTTAGGTCCATCCAAGCTTTTGGTTAACATGTCTGCAATCTGATCTTTTGTAGAAGTGTGTATGACTTCAATTTCTTTATCAATCACCTTCTCTCTCAAGAAATGATATTGGATCTCGATATGTTTAGTCCTAGCATGAAACACAGGGTTAGCAGTTAGATATAATGAACTCATATTATCTCCATAAATGGTGGGTGTACTCTGATTGATGTCAAAACTCTTCATGAGAGTCTTCAACCATATAACCTCCTTTATAGCTTCAAACATACCTTTATATTCTGCTTTTGTATATGACAAACCAGCTGTATATTGCTTCTTAGAACACTAAGAGATTAATTTATCTCCCACATAACATAGATATCCATATGTTGACCTCCTATTATCATAGTTGAGTCACGAATTTTTTTCACACTTAGAAAACAAAAAATTCACGATTTTCTCACAATAAAAAAACCAAAAAATTGTGATTTTCTCATAATAAAAAACTAGAAGTTTGCAATTTTCTTGCTTTTAGGTGGGAACGAGAGAATCGTGAAATTCAAAAAATTTTGAATTTTCCAAAAAGTCATAATTTTTTCTAGAAAATTATGATTTTTTGAGAATTTTGGCAAGAATTTTGAAATCTAGCGCAAAGGCCTGCATGTTGTGCAGAGGGTCACAAAAAGCACATAAATTCACAAACACAAACACTTTATCTCTCTCTTCTTCTCTCGCACAACGAAGAATGAAAAATGAGGTGAAAGTAGTGAATATACAGTAAAAAATGAATACTTTATGCAAATATGATGGGAGAAAATGATGATGATGATGAAAATGGAGAAAGAAAATAAAAAACTTAACAGAAAATGTATATGTTTTACCTTCCAATGTCACAAATCTATGATCTTACCATCACAATGCTCGTCCTTGAGCAACACTCCACGACAACTGTGCCAAAGTTTTGTGTAGCCCAAACATGAGCACCACCTCCTTTACTTGTCAATCCATGGAGACATGAGGAGGATATGAAGATCGTGAGCAATTGTGGTGACCAAATGTGAGTGATAAGCACATACATGCACACACATGCACACAAGGCAAGATAACAAACATAAGAACAATGGAAGCTTTTGATCACAAAAGAACTCTCTTACAGAAGCTTCAATCTCTACCAAGCCCACCTCAACTAACTTACTAACAAGCTAACCCTCAAAATGAGCTCTCTAGCTCTTTTTATAGTTTTTTGACTAGTTTTGGCCCTGTGCAGTCTTCATGTCCAACCTAGTTAAAAATTAGGTTTTAAGGCTTATTTGAGGGCTCAAACAAAATTAGAAAATTATGAAATTTGATACATCCGTACTTCTAGTACTCCTCAAGCTCGAGGACTCCTTGGCTTGAACAAAGTAAGTTGCAAAAATGTGAAATGATGTTTACAATGGTTTTTAGTGATCAAAATCAGTATTTTCATAGGGGTTTCTTCTAAAAATTTGGCATATACTTCTTGGAGGTCCCTACATGCTCCCTTTTCTTGTGTTTCCACTTCTTTGATGTTGTTCCCATGCTTCATGCTTGACCTTGAGTTCCAACAAATGCCCAATCTATTGTGTTAGACCACTTGTAGAGCATGCTACCTTTATCATCTGGCTCCAACACCAAGATGGAGCAAAACAATGATAACTTACTTGAGGATGAAAACGTTCCCTCAAGAAATGACTTTATCAAGACAAAGAAGTCTAGAGAAGGAAGCTCAAGACTACAAACTCATTGGCAATAATGTGTACAAAAGGATATTTGAGACAATGTGTTCACGAGAATGAATACTTGAGAATACTATATAGAAGAGTGAATATGAGTAATCGAAAGAGGAAGGATCAGTCTAAAACTGATAATCAACAAACCCTCATCTAACCTTAGGCTATGGAAGACCCTAAGTCAGATACATGTGTGAAAAGATCACATACTTACAAAAGTAGCAAAGAATGCTAACAAGTTTGCTGCCAAAAATCCTCAAACTCATATGAACATATCTTCTCTAACACCTCATCCAAATATGCATAAAGCATATACGTACTGATTCTCTTGTACCTATGCCAAATAGGACTCCTCCTGATATGGATGTTACTTCCTCCATAAACTCCAAGTAGTACTTGTTTGCATAAAGAGAATATGTACCTGAATTCTTAACATAAGATGTAAATCTTATGTTAACCACCATCCAATGTCTTTGAAGTAACTCGAAATCTTCATGTAGAAGACAATCTTCAAGTACATCATTGTTGGAGTTAGACGTCTGCGGAAGCACGCGAACAACACAAGGAAGAAGAAGAAGCTTGGAGCACAACACACAAGACTAAATGAATTACTAGAGAATGTACAAAGATAAGTAGCCCATTAGGGAAATAGGCGTATATACAAGCCGGGGAAAAAAACCTCCTAAAGAGGGAAAAAAGTGCCTCGGCGGTCCTAGAGTGTTCACACACATCACTACCAAAATATATCAACAAATCCCCCCTGGGAGTCATGCGGTGAACAAGGAGCTGGCACTCATGTATAAGGAAGTGCCAAGCTATGTGGAAATCACTCCACGAAAGGAAGTAAGCCCAAAGCTTTGCGGAAAGCTTCAAACTTCTCCCTGGGTAGAGCCTTCGTGAAAAGGTCTGCAATGTTCTCATGCGTGGGCACATATGCCAAGCTGATCTCCCCAGCAGAGAACCTCTCCCTGACATAATGATAATGCACCTCAATGTGCTTAGTGCGAGCATGGAACACAGGGTTCCTCACAACTGCCAATGCGCTCTGACTGTCACTGAAGATGGTGGTGGCAAAGGACTGACCAACACCCAAATCAGCCATAAGGCGTATGGCCACACACACTCAACAGTAGCTGTGAAAGCTTCCCTATACTCAGCCTCACAACTGGAAGTGGCCACAGTAGGCTGCTTCTTGCTCAACCAAGATATACATGAGCTACCAAGCATGAAGCAAAAGCCACTAGTGGACACATGAGTGTCATAGAAACCAGCCCAGTCTGAGTCAGAAAAAGCATGCAAATATGGCGGTAGTGATACCCACTTGGGATAAAACAACCCAAGTAGCCGAGTACCACTCAAGTAGCGAAAGATGCGCTTAACCACTTGCCAATGCTTGACATCTGGGCAATGCATAAACCTGCTCATCTGTGAGACAGCAAACTAAATATCTGGTCGAGTAATGCATAAGTAAATCAGGCATCCAACAGCCTGCTGATAGAGGACAGCATCAAATGCATCTCGAGCATCATGAAGACTCAATCGTAAACCTGTCTCCATAGGAGTGGCAATAGGCTTACAGTCTTCAAGGCCAAAACGCTGCAATAATGTGTCAATATATTTCGTTTGACACAAAGCCAATCCACCATAAACTTGCATAAATTGAATGCCCAAATAGTGATGCAAATGCCCTAAATCAGACATCTCAAATGAGGCATGCAAATCAGCCTTAAAATCAGCAATATGCTTCTTAATAGGACCAGTGAGCAGCATGTCATCAACATAGACAACAATGATCAGAAGCACATCATTAGCACGCTTAACACATAAGGTGCTCTCAATTGGATTGTACACAAAACCATGTGCAATCAGATAGGCATGTATCTTCTCATACCAAGCACGTGGTGCTTGCTTTAAACCATATAATGCCTTCTTTAACCTGCACACCTGGTTTTCATGCCCTTTCTGCACAAAACCACGAGGCTGAAAAACATACACTTCTTCATGCAAGCCACCATTCAAAAATGTAGTTTTAATGTCTAACTGATGTACATTCCAACCATGATGGGCTGCAAGTGCACATATGCTCCGAACAGTAGTCATATGACATGTGGGTGCAAAGGTCTCATCAAAATCAATGCCTCTTTGCTCTGCATAACCCTTTGCAACAAGCCTAGCCTTATACCTGTCAACTGTACCATCAGGTTTACGCTTCAGCTTGTATACCTACTTAGTACCAATGGCTTTCTTGCCAGGAGGCAAGTCACATAAAGACCAAGTACCATTCTTCATTATAGCATCATATTCAGATTGCATAGCAGCCATCCAATTTTATGAATTTTGTGCTTCATCAAAAGAAACAGGCTCATTCTCATCACAGACACTAGATGCAGCCATAGCATAGCAATCTGATGCAAAGGAGGCACTATGAGAGCCTAAACGAGTACGATATGACAAAGGTGCATCTAATCTGCTCTCACGCAAAGTCTGCACCATCCATTTTGGCATAGTTTTTGCCTCCTGAATATCAGCTCTCTCATCAACAAGTGCATCATGTAAATCTGCATCAGAAATGGGATGATCTGCATCATTACATGAAACCTGCAAAGGCTGAGAAGTTGCCTCATTAAGACCAGTAGTAGACTGTCCACCTGTAAAAAGAGGCATCAAAGTATCATACATGTCTTTGGAGCTAACAAATGTCTCCTTAGTATATGAAAGCAATGGCTGAATAACATCTTTCACAAAAACAACATCACGGCTAACCAAAATGCGTTTACTCTATGGATGATACAGACGATAGCCTTTACTTTCAGATTTGTACCCAACAAAAATACATCTTACTACCTTATCATCCAATTTTCTGCGATGTTGTTTAGGCACTAGTGCATATGCCAAACAACTAAAAACCCGCAGATGAGCAACAGATGGCTTGCTATCATGCCAAGCCTCATATGGAGTGATAGACTGCAACGCTTTAGAGGGACACCTGTTAAGTACATATGCTGCACACATGACAGCCTCAAGCGAGAAACTATGTGGTAAAGTCTGACTCTTCACCATACACCTCGCCATCTCCATGAGTGACCTGTTCTTCCATTCAGCAACTCCATTCTGTTGAGGTGTATACGGCACTGTAAACTGGTGTTTTATCCCACGTTCACCCAGAAATGCATTAAAATGAGAAGACATATATTCCCCCCCTTGATCAGAACAGAGGGTGCCCATTTTACATCCTGACAGATTTTCAGCCAAAACCAAAAACCATTTGAAGCACAAAAACACTTTGGACTTTGCCTTCAATGGATATACCCATGCATGCCTGGAAAAATCATCAATGAAAGTCACGAAGTAAAGATAGTTTCCAAAAGAAAGTGTGTGCATTGGACCACAGACATCACTATGTACAAGCTGCAATTTCTATGTAGCCCGAACTGAACCATCTTTTGGAAAGGAGGAACGCTGCATTTTGCCCAAAATACAGCCTTCACATACATGTTTTCCAGGTGCCTCAAGCTTGGGCAAAGAAGACACCATATCAGATTTCTGTAGGCGTAGCAAACTAACAAAATTCAAATGACCAAAGCGTGCATGCCAAAGCTTTGCATCTGACATAGCCTGAGAATCATGAACTGCACATGCCGAATCATTCACAAATCTTTCATAGTCTATGAGCTTATACAGCCCATGACATAAAATGCCAGAAGCAATTATAACATCGCCATTTGACAGATCATGAAATATACATCTGTCATCAAGAAATTTCACAACCAAGCCAATCTTGGCTAATGCAGAAACTGATAACAGATTCTTCTTGATCTCTGGCACAAATAAAGCATCTGACAAGGTGAAAGAATTACCATCAGCAGTAGTCAGAATGATCTTACCAACTCCCATAACAGGATAAGAGGAGTTATTGGCGCATGTGACAGTATTCCCTGTAGGGGCGGGCTCGAGTGAAGAGAAGAAAGTGCATTGCGAGGTAATATGTTTGGTCACCCCACTATCAAAGTACCAAACATCTGAGTCCACTGCAGACATGCACTGCTCATGAGAGGATGGGTCAAAACTGCAAACAGTAGTAAACACCCATTCTTCTTCCTGCACAAGATTAGCAGACTCTATTTTTGGTGTAAAGGCTTCTACAACAACCATTCCAGCCTCCTTTTTCTTTGCCTCTTTTGTAGCCAGTTTTGGACAGTTCTTTACGATATGATCATTCCCTTTACAATACTTGCAAAACAATTTTTGCTTTTCTGATTTCTTCTCATCTTTATCTTGGTTCTTCGAATGTGCAACATTTGCAGATTTCTGCTTACTAGTAGAAGAGCTCCATTTTCTTTTGCCCTTTTGACTAGCCAGGAAAGCTTGATCTACAACACGCATAATGGACCTATTCTGCCTGGACTGATCTTCATGTAACAGAACAGAGACTAACTCCTCAAATGACAAGGCATTTGGATTGCCTTTCATCATCAATCGAAGAGTAAAAGCAAAACTCTAATATGAATCAGGAAGACCATTCAGAACGGTCTGCACAAGTGAGCTATCTGGTATAACCTCATCAGCAGAAATAAATTGTTCCTTCAAGTCTTTGATCTTTGTTAGAAAACTGTCCATAGAATCACCTTCATTCATGTGCTCACTCTCCAACTATTTTCGGAGGTAAGCAACACGAGCCTCATTCCTAGCCTAGTACAATGTGGTAAGTGTATCCCAAGCATCCTTTGTTGTTCTGCAAGAGCGAATGTGAGGAAAAATAGCACGTTTGATAGAAAAAGCTATCAATGCATGTGCTTGAGCATCTCTACCATCCCAACGAATTTGCTCTATAGTAGGTGCAACAGAAACAGTAGCACGAATAGGAATCTGTAGAATATCATCTTCGACACCATCTCCATCAGCTTCAGCACCTGTATTTGCAGTACCTGTAGTCGCAGGTCTAATAGGACGTCTTTCAATGCCCTGCACAATGTTCCACAGTCCTTTTGCAACCAATACATGTCGCATGATATAAGCCCATAATGGGTAGTTGGTACCATCCAACCTATCCTCAATAGCCAACATACGGAATACATCACTGCTTTCAGCCATGGCAGGTGACTAAAATACCTTGATGCAGAAAATTGACTGTATCTCAAAAAGTTGAATGGAACTATCCAGACAAGTTCTGCTAAACTTGTAGCAGACTTCGAGACGCTTATACTGGCGAATCGAAACAGGTATATACCTTTGGCACAAAAAGACAAAATAGCTTGCACAAGCGCTGCGATAGTGTGTTCGGAGGCCGAAACGAGCTCAGATCGCGATTTCGGCACATTAAAACAAAGATGTTTTGATCTCTGAAACACCCTGAGTATGCTCACCAAATTTTGTGCGAATCTGAGACTGCAACCGGAGGAGTGTCAACGACGCCCTAGATGAAGCGGTGACCTGCTCTGATACCAATTGTTGGAGTTAGACGTCTGCGGAAGCACGCGAACAACACAAGGAAGAAGAAGAAGCTTGGAGCACAACACACAAGACTGAATGAATTACTAGAGAATGTACAAAGATAAGTAGCCCATTAGGGCAATAGGCGTATATACAAGCCGGGGGAAAAAAACCTCCTAAAGAGGGAAAAAAGTGCCCCGGCGGTCCTAGAGTGTTCACACACATCACTACACAAAATATATCAACAATCATGTGAATGGTTGATCCACACCAGCAAGCTACTACAGGGTAAATCCTCTCCATAAGCAAGAGTGTGTGCACACTCTTCTTCTCCAAGAAGAACTCTATAGCCGCTCCTCAACATGCTCCAACATAGCACCATGGCTGCCCCATGTGCTAAAAGCACTACCTCTAAAGAGGTACCAAACTCCATAGCTTGTTGTTGAACTAGGTGATGGATGAATATAATGAGCCCATGAGTCTTGTTATATGGTGTTGAATATACTTTGAAAAGCACTTGAATAAAGCAGTTCCGAAATCACCCATCGCGATCGTTATTGAAAAAAATAGGAAAAAACACCGTCCGTTCGCTTTTCCAAAAAAATTGATCTCAAAAAAATTTTCACGTGATCCTTGCCGCCGTTGACGGGTTTCAAACCCGGATGGCTGGGATAGGAGGTCTTTGCTTTAACCAAGGCACCCACGCCGATTCCTATAGGAGGATACTAAAACAGAAGCTATACATGCTACATACTGTGAGCAAACTTGATCAATAGACAATGTATCCATGTGATATTGCTTCCCACAATTACTTGGTCATTGCCCTCCAAGCTTTGGTAAGAAAAGAACTCCTAGGTACCTTCATACTGCCCTCCTTGGTAACAAAACCTCCCTTCAAGAAGTTTAGTCTCTCGACAGATCTCCTTTGCGCAACATTGAAAATTCATGGTACTCACACCCCCATAGAGAAAGAGTGACTTATCCTAGAGCCCATGAAAAAAGGTGATGTCTTGAAATGGGAAGATATATATGCTATTATGCCAAAATTATCCAAGCCACTATGCATCTGCATGCAACATTTTGCATTTCTAGCTCAGGACCGCTTTACACAACCTTCACAAGAGAATCTGGTTCGAACTATACCTAGCAAACACCAACCCTCAAATAATCGACTTGGCTAGTTGGGTCCAAGACCAATTATTTATGGTCAATCACAAATGGGCAAGACAGAGAGTGATCCGTGGATGTTGTGCTATTACCAGAATCATATATATGTGCCTAGCGTATGATATTCCAATTGAGAGAGCCTTATCCAATGCTCAACTACAATTGTATAAGGGTGCTAGTAAGTCCGAAAAATAGCCCAAAGCATGCTCCAAAAAAGAATGAGGGGATCTATTCCTTGCCTACAAGTAGCTACCTCACCGTCCCCTCAAACATCACCTCAATAGTCACCTACAGAACCCCAATCAGTGATTCCTCCAATTCATATTCGATTATCATGACAATCCACACCAGAAGGAACTAAATCTAGAGCTGAGATGGGTCTAGAGACATTCGCATTTCCAATTCCAAATATGGAGGCCGAAGCTCTAAACACTACATTTGACTTTGAGAGGTACGATGCATTCTCAAGTGAGTTCCAATTCTCAAATGCACAATTCTTCTCCCAAGAATACGAGCGCCCAAGCTACCCTAGTTCCCCTCCGACCATGAGGGCGGCCACTCCACATTGAACCAAGAAGCTTATGATAGGACGATCACAAAGGATGATGAAGAGGATGAGGAAAGACAATAGGATCAAGAGGAGAATATTATGCATCAACAAGAACAGGAGGACACACAACACGACACTCAAGGTGATACAAGTACAAGAGAAGATGACACTATCGAGGCAGCAATGTACACAATTGCCATTCAATGCTTATATAACACCATGCAAGATGTGTGGGCCAGATGTCAAATAACTGAGAAATAGAGCCAAAAAATCTTGCAACAGAAGCTTGCTAAAAGTGGGTTTGAGGCCGCTTTTGTAAATGCATTTAATGAATTGATTCAAGCTATGGGCATGGTGGAAGCATTGCACTTCTTGAAGTGCAAGCCCTTGCCAAAATTTGACCCATGATGAGTGTGAATCCTATCTTGATAGGAAGAATATATTCGAGTTCCTATCGATACCACTACTTCCAGTAGACATGATGTTCAAGAACACTTAGTGACAACAACACCAACCCAGGACCACACTACCTACATAGACCTTTCGAACTCCCCAACCATCCCTTTATCCACCTACACTCAAGACATAGCCTCTATGATCAAAACCACCCTACAATCACCAATATAGCATGTATCATCCGTTACTAGTCCCTCCCACAATGTCGTTCTCCCCACACCTTTGCCTATTATCACCACTTCCAATTTAACTACGCTTGAAATGACCAACCCCTTCTTGCCACTTTTAACACTATCTACCACATCAACCTTCTCATCGATATCCTTAAATCCCTTCCTAACACCACCAGTCATGCCATTCCCTCCTCTCTACCCTCTTCCAACAACTCATTTATCATCTACACTCCACTCCATCATCAACATTGTTGGGGATGTAAAGGTCATATATAGAGCATTGCCTCAAGAGAGTTCATTATGTGGGTTTCGAGGCTCCCACGCATGTCTGTGCATCTCTCCTCTCTTCTCTCTCCCTCCATCTCCTCCTTGCTCCTCTTGTTCTGCACACCAAAGCCCTTCATTGGTATCAAAGCATGTTGAAAGTTGGTGTGCAAGAAGCTTCAATGGAAGCTTAGGTCAGAAGGGGTAGAAGTGTAGGTCGGCATCTCTTGACAACTGTTCAGCATTTCAATCATAACTCGAGCTAAGAAGCTCGGATTGATGCGTTTTAAAGTTCTGTGTGTAGCTAACATAGAGAGCCACAATTTCAAAGAAGGGCGCAGAACCTGGTTTGGAGTTTTATACTGCCGAAAATTCGAAAAACACAGACTGCTATAGAACGTGAATCTAAATTTACTATGATAGCAAGTCAGTTTTTGGATCATAACTTGAGTTCTACAGGTCCGATTCATACGTTTCAACTTGGTATGCGTAGTTTGGAGTAGCCTCTACAATTTTTAGAAGATGACAGGTCCAAATTCTGAGTTTTAGATTGGAGAAGTTGCAAAATACAGAGCAAGATTGTTGCAGATAAAGGTGAAATTGACAGCTGATGCTTCTTTTGTATGTGTCTTGAGCTACACACCTCCGATTGAGGTGTTCTTTATCTCGTTACATAGTTAAGAATTAGATCTTGAAGTTTGCTGAAGAGCAAAAGTTTAGATTCAGAGGTTATCACCTCTAAAATAGCAAAACACAGAGCAGCACATTTTTGCCATAAGAACCCTAATTGCTCTTGGAGGTTGAATTTGCTTTGGAACTTCTTCGAAAGAGAATTTCATGAGGGCCATATTCGACATGCATGTGATGCAGGTCAGGTAGCGGTTTTAGGAGAGTCTATGGCAGTTGATTATGTCAGTGATGGTGATATCACTTTCTTCTATGGTTCATCTCATGATTCCTCTTGTTCATTGGATAACACACATATGGTTTGGTTGCTTGATGCATTAGCCAGTTTTCATGTTACTCCACATCGTGAGTGGTTTTGTCGATTCTCAGGTGAGAGTCGTGGATGTGTGCACATGCCTGATGGTGCGACATATGACATTGAGGGTGAAGGAGATATATACCTTATGCTACCTAGTGGAGCATCGCTTATACTCAGACATGTACGCTATGTGCCTTCATTCCCTGTGAGCTTGATTTCAGTTAGCCAATTACAAGAGAGCAGATGTTATGCATTCCTTGGTGAGCATCATTTTCAGTTGTAGTTGGGACAGTGTATGCTTGTTAGAGGTGCTAGGATTGGGCACATGTATCCAATGCAGGTACTTCATGTGAGAGACAGTCTCGTCTCAGTGGGAGTTCAGCCTTATATGCAGTGTGAGACTCGTCATGTCTCATTTTGCCTACCTACACATAGGTCTATTGACATTCATGATGCACATGTATGGCAGGATTCAGATGCTCAGATGGATGCATATGTAGAGCATGTTTTGGATGCTCATGATGCTTGTGTAGAACATGGTTTGGTTGATCATGTGGATTCTCTTACAGAGCACACTTTGGATGATCATTTGGATGCTTTAGAGCATGATATGGATACTCATGTAGAGCATTATGATGATACTCAGTTAGAGTATGATCATCAGTTTGATCTTGGTGTTGATGTTGTGCAGTTAGCTCATGTGGAGCATGATGATACACTTGGTGTGGTAGAGCAGGATTGCTCTCATGGTACACAGTGTATGGTAGAGCATATTAGCTCTCAAGATGCACAACTAGATACATCCTTGGTTGCGAGCATGGCTGATTTAGATGCTGAGGAGTCAGCAGTTATGCAGTCATTCTTGGATTCACTCTTGCCAGATGTTGACACAGATATGTCAGGACATGTTGGTCTTGATGATGGTGCTTTGGATGCTTTGGATATAGGCATGGCTGACATGCTGAGGTTAGCCTGGATAGCACATGTTTTGTCAGCATTCGGGAGTCTGATGTACGAGTTGTTATGCTCGAGACCAGACATTGCAGTTGCGATTGGAGCATTTGCACTTGGAGTTGTCAGTCGTTTGATGATTGACACATGCATAGATCGTGGGAGCTTTGCAAGAACTTCATGAGTTCTTGCATCAGTCATATGTGAGTTCGACTCTTGTCAATATGAGTCTAGAGCAGTTTGAGGTGCATGGATACACCTTGTTTGAGGCAATTGGTGTAGGTTGATCTGTATGGGTTGAGATCCGGACTCTTCCTGTACATTATTATAGGCCTACATCATTCTTTGTATATTATTTTTTTTCCACTTATGGTCACATTGACCCTTAAGTGGGAGATTGTTGGGGATGTAAGGGTCATGTGACCTTACCCCCATATTCATATATATACATCATATATAGAGCATTGCCTCAAGAGAGTTCATTATGTGGGTTTCGAGGATCCCACGCATGTCTGCGTGTCTCTCCTCTCTTCTCTCTCCCTCCATCTCCTCCTTGCTCCTCTTGTTCTGCACACCAAAGCCCTTCACATTCCTCAACAACTATCCCCCTCTTGCTTCCCTTTGCAAGACATGTCCTTGTAAATATAGTGTCATTAGCACAATCACACATAAGCATACCACCCTACACAATTAGCTCACGAGAACACACATCTAGTGATATGGATATTTCACCACCCATTGCACCTCCACTCACTATGTCCACTTCCTTCAACATCATTCACACACTCATTGAAACACCTACAATCTTCTCCATGCACTTTTCCACAATCGTGTTTGCATCCACACTTGCCTACCCCACCCACACCCCCTCTGCATCAAATATTGAACAACATGCAATTTTACATTCACCTTCACTCTTTTCATCATCCATTGTAGATAATGCATTTCAACAAATGTTTTCTTGTATGCACCAAGTTTGATGAGAATTTTTGTCTTTAGGACAGCATTACTAGGCTTTGCAATAGAGCACAATTCAATTTACAAGCGAGTCTTAACTCCCTCACGATTGAGAACACTTCACTCAATGCACAAAATCAAGAGTTATGAGAGTCATATAATACTATGGAGCTCGAGTTGGAGCAAAAAGCAAAAGAAGCGGTTGTAGATATTGAGGAGTAGCTTAGACTACAAGTAACGTGCAACACACAACTTATATGGAATATGAGAGTCCTCTAACGTCATTTGGTAGTAGCAAATGAGGAGAATCAATGGCTACAAGAGCAAAACAGAGAGAACTTTGAGGCAACAATGGACCATCTCGATGAGCCGCCCAGTCCAAGCTAATTCAAATCTCTCCCCTCAAAGACAATCAAGACACTCCTCGAGGACCACACCCATCTACTAGAAGATTACGATCAATTATCCAAAGAGTGTAATGTCCTTCAAAATAACAATGCAGCTTTGTGTCTTCGAGAATCACCCTTGCCACTGGCCACTTAGGAGATGATACCACCTGAAGTGATGGAAGAATTAAATACGTGTAGGCACGAGTGAAATAATTGCAAGGATAGCTACCAAATCCAATAGCCATTCCACGACCAAAATCCCCACCCGACCTCCTAGACGCAGAAGAGACAATAACTATTAACGTGGAGCCAACATTTGAAGAACGATGCGAGCCACAACCTATCAGTAGTGGCCAAGTAATTGAAATGGGCCAAGACACATTTGAACTTCCTTGATCCATGTGAACTTATGTACACTTGGATGAAGGGACCCTTACACATTCTCTACAACCCATGCTATGGTCCAGTTCCATGCCACTCATCCTGGAAAGCCTTCACCATTAAAGTACAGAATAATCGCTTATGCCAAGATTGGTTAAATTACCCATACTTCGCACCCCCACAAGGTCCTCCCATTGTGGCATATATGATTGCAACCATACGACATTGGTTTATCACAATTACATCACATGATGCATATCACTACTCAAATGACAATCAAAATCTTTGATCTATTTTTAAAGTCTTGTGACGTGTCCGCACACTTCATGTCTCTAGCCTAGGGTTCAAGCATGGTAATAATGATCTTGTCTATGATATGAGTAGAACGCCATCCCTGAAGGTATGCTATGCATGGCACTATCGTATCAAGTATTTATCGGCATGTTACAAATTGAATTTTGAGGAAATATATTTCACCATGGGCTTCTAGGAATACCACTCTGAAGTTTTTTTCAGCAAGCCCACCCATCTACTTCAATTGTTTGCTTGTGAAAAAATGGTGTACTCAACTCATTACTAGTTCCCCCCGATGGATATGCCTCAAGCCATCCATTGGAAAAAAACTCGACGCAGATCTAGCACAAGGCTTGCGCATTGCAGAACACTCCCTAGCACACGATCTTCTTCAAAATTACATAGATCGCTCCCTACAACAAGGGTCTATTGGGGCTAACAAACACGAGAGGGAGATGTTAGCAATAGCCATCGACGAAGACATAGAGGAAGCATGTAAGAGGAGAGGCATGAAGATCAAGGGAGTGCCAAGACAATAATTTCTCAAAGTTCATTCATCAATCCATAATCAGAACACTAACAATGATTTTTATCACTAACCTTTGTATATAGAAACATACAATTTTTTTATGCCATGATCCATTTTGTGCAAGCCGAGGAATCCTCAAGCTTGAGGCACCCAAGTAGAGCCTATGCACCAATTTTTGTAATTTTTAGACTTCACATGGATCCTCAAATAAACTATGGAACCTATTTTTTAACTAGGCCAGACACTAGGTTTGAAACTAGTAAAAACTAGTCTAAAAACTATAAAGAGAGCTAGAGAGCTCATTTTTTAGGCTAGTTAGTTGAGATTAGCAAGCTTGGAGAGTAATCCAAGATAATATTTCTACTTCCATTGTCGCTCCTATTGTCTCTTTGTTGGAGATAGATGTCTACGGAAGCACGCGAACAGCACAAGGAAGAAGAAGAAGCTTGGATCACAAACACACAATAGTTAATGTATTACTAGAGAATGTACAAAGATAAGTAGCCCATTAGGGCAATAGGCGTATATACAAGCCGAGGGAAAAAAACCTCCTAAAGAGGGAAAAAAGTGCCCCGGCAATCCTAGTGTGTTCACACACATCACTACCTAAATATATCAACAAATCCCCCCTGGGAGTGATGCGGTGAACAAGGACTTGGCACTCATGTATAAGGAAGTGCCAAGCTATGTGGAAATCACTCCATAAAAGGAAGTAAGCCCAAAGCTTTGCGGAAAGCTTCAAACTTCTCCCTACGCAGATCCTTCGTGAAAAGGTCTGCAATGTTCTCCTGCATGGGCACATATGCCGAGATGATCTCCCCAGCAGAGAACCTCTCCTTGACATAGTGATAATGCACCTCAATGTTCTTAGTGCGAGCATGGAACACAGGGTTCCTCACAACTGCCAATGCGCTCTGACTGTCAGTGAAGATGGTGGTGGCAGAAGACTGACCAACACCCAAATCAGCCATAAGGCGTATGAGCCACACACACTCAACAGTCACTGTGAAAGCTGCCCTATACTCAGCCTCACAACTCGAAGTGGCCACAGTAGGCTGCTTCTTGCTCAACCAAGATATACATGAGCTACCAAGCACGAAGCAAAAACCATTGGTGGACACATGAGTGTCATAGCAACCAGCCCAATCTGAGTCAAAGAAAGCATGCAAATCTGGCGGTAGTGATCCCCCCTTGGGATAAAACAAACCAAGTAGCCGAGTACCACTCAAGTAGCGAAAGATGCGCTTAACCACCTTCCAATGCGTGACTCCTGGGCAATGCATAAACCTGCTCATCTATGAGACAACAAACTGAATATTTGGTCGAGTAATGCATAAGTAAATCAAGCATCCGACAGCCTGCTGATAGAGAACAGCATCAAATGCATCTCCAGCATCATGAAGACTCAATCGTAAACATGTCTCCATAGGAGTGGCAATAGGCTTACAGTCTTCAACGCCAAAACACTGCAATAATGTGTCAATATATTTCGTTTGACACAAAGCCATTCCACCATCAACTTGCATAAACTGAATGCCCAAATAGTGATGGAAATGCCCGAAATCAGACATCTCAAATGAGGCATGCAAATCAGCCTTGAAATCAGCAATATGCTTCTCAATAGGACCAGTGAGCAGCATGTCGTCAACATAGACAACAATGATCAGAAGCACATCATTAGCACGCTTAACATATAAGGTGCTTTCAGTTGGATTGTTCTCAAAACCATGTGCAACTAGAAAGGCATGTATCTTCTCATACCAAGCACGTGGTGCTTGCTTTAAACCATATAATGCCTTCTTTAACCTGCACACCTGGTTTTCATGCCCTTTCTGCACAAAGCCATGAGGCCGAAAAACATACACTTCTTCATGCAAGTCACCATTCAGAAATGTTGTTTTAATGTCCAACTGATGTACATTCCAACCATGATGGGCTGCAAGTGCACAAATGCTCCGAACAGTAGTCATACGACATGTAGGTGCAAAGGTCTCATCAAAATCAATGCCTCTTTCCTGCACATAACCCTTTGCAACAAGCCTAGCCTTATACCTGTCAACTGTACCATGAGGTTTACGCTTCAACTTGTATACCCACTTAGTGCCAATGGTCTTCTTTCCAGGAGGCAAGTCACATAAAGACCATGTACCATTCTTCATTATAGCATCATATTCAGATTGCATAGCAGCCATCCAATTTTCTGAATTCTGTGCTTCATCAAAAGAAACAGGCTCATTCTCATCACAGAGACTAGACGCAGCCATAGCATAGCAATCTGATGCAAAGGAGACACTATGAGAGCCTGAACGAGTACGATATGACAAAGGTGCATCTAATTTACTGTCACAAAAAGTCTGCACCAACCATTTTGGCATAGTTTTTGCCTGCTCAATATCAGCTCTCTCATCAACAAGTGCATCATGTAAATCTGCATTAGAAATGGAATGATCTGCATCATCATATGAAACCTGCAAAGGCTGAGAAGTTGCCTCATTAGGACCAGCACTAGACTGTCCACCTATAAAAAGAGGCATCAAAGTATCATACATGTCTTTAGAGCTAACACATGTCTCCTTAGTACATGAAAGCAATGGCTGAATAGCATCTTCCACAAAGACAACATCACAACTAATGAGAATGCGTTTAGTCTATGAATGATACAGACGATAGCCTTTACTTTCAGAACTGTAGCCAACAAAAATACATTTTACTGCCTTATCATCCAATTTTATGCGATGTTGTTCAGGCACTAGTGCATATGCCAAACAACCAAAAACACGCAGATGAGCAACAGATGGCTTGCGGTCATGACAAGCCTCATATGGAGTGATAGACTGCAGCGCTTTAGTGGGACACGTGTTCAGTACATATGCTGCACACATGATAGCCTCAAACCAAAAACTATGTGGTAAAGCCTGACTCTTGACCATGCACCTCGCCATCTCCATGAGTGACCTGTTCTTTTGCTCAGCAACTCCATTCTGTTGAGGTGTATACGGCACTGTACACTTGTGTTTTTATCCCACGTTCAGCCAGAAATGCATTAAAATCAGAAGACATATATTCCCCCCCTCGATCAGAATGGAGGGTGCCCATTTTACATGCTGACAGATTTTCAGCCAAAACCAAAAACTGTTTAAAGCACATGAACACTTCGGACTTTACTTTGAGTGGATATACCCATGCATGCTTGGAAAAATCATCAATGAAAGTCACGAAGTAAAGGTAATTTCCAAAAGAGGGTGTCTGCATAGGACCACATACATCACTATGTACAAGCTGCAATTTCTGTGTAGCCCGAACTGAACCATCTTTTGGAAAGGATGAACGCTGCATTTTGCCCAAAATACAGCCTTCACAAACATGTTTTCCAGGTCCCTCAAGTTTGGGCAGAGAGGACACCATTTCAGATTTCTATAGGCGTAGCAAACTAGCAAAATTCAGATGACCAAAGCGTGCATGCCAAAGCTTTGCATCTGACATAGCCTGAGAATCATGAACTGCACATGCCGAATCATTCACAGATCTTTCATAGTCTATGAGCTTATACAACCCATGACATAAAATGCCAGAAGCAATAATAACATTGCCATTTGACAGATCATGAATTGTACATCTGTCATCAACAAATTTCACAACCAAGCCAATCTTGGCTAATGCAGAAACTGATAACAGATTCTTCTTGATCCCTGGCACAAATAAAGCATCTGAAAAAGTGAAAGAACTACCATCAGCAATAGTCAAAATGATCTTACCAACTCCCATAACAGGATAAGAGGAGTTGTTGGTGCATGTAATAGTATTCCCTGTAGGGGCAGGCTCGAGTGAAGAGAAGAAACTACGCTGCGAGGTAATATGTTTGGTTGCCCCACTGTCAAAATACTGGCAAACATCTGAGTCTACTGCAGGCATGCACTGCTCATGAGAAGATGGGTCAAAACTGCAAACAATAGTAAACGCCCATTCTTCTTCCTACACAAGATTTGCAAACTCTGTTTTTGGTGTAGAGGCCTCTGCAACAACCATTCCAGCCTCTTTCTTCTTTGCCTCTTTGGCAGTCAGTTTTGGATAGTTCTTTATGATATGATCATTCCCTTTACAGTACTTACAAAACAATTTCTGCTTTTCTGATTTCTTCTCATCTTTATCTTCCTTCTTCGAATATGCAAAATTAGCAGATTTTTGCTTACTAGTTGAAGAGCTCCATTTTCCTTTGCCCTTCTGACTAGCTAGGAAAGCTTGATGTGCAACTCGCATAATGGACCTGTTTTGCGTGGACTGATCTTCTTGCAACAGAACAGAGACTAACCCCTCAAATGATAAGTCATTTGGATTGCCTTTCATCATCAACCGAAGAGTAGAAGCAAAACTCTGATATGAATGAGGAAGACCATTCAGAACGGTCTGCACAAGTGAGCTATCTGGTATAACCTCATCAGCAGAAATCAACTGTTCCTTCAAGTCTTTGATCTTCGTTAGGAAACTGTCCATAGAATCACCTTCATTCATGTGCTCACTCTCCAACTGTTTTCGGAGGTAAGCAACACGAGCCTCATTCCTAGCTTGGTACAATGTGGTAAGTGTATCCCAAGCATCCTTAGCTGTTCTGCAAGAGCGAATATGAGGAATAATGGCACATTTGACAGACAAAGCTATCAATGCATGTGCCTGGGCATCTCTGCCATCCCAGCGAATCTGCTCTGCAGTAGGTGCAGCAGAAACAGCAGCACGAACAGGAATCTGCGGAATATCATCTTCGACACCATCTTCATCAGCTCCAACACCTGTATTTATAGTACCTGTAGTCAAAGGTGTAACAGGACGTCTTTCAACACCCTGCACAATGTTCCACAATCCTTTTGCAACCAATACATGTCGCATCATATAAGCCCACAATGGGTAGTTGGTACCATCCAACTTATCCTCAACAGCCAACATACAGAATACATCACTGCTTTCAGCCATGGCCGGTGACTAAAATACCTTGATGCAGAAAATTGACTGTATCTCAAAAAGTTGAACAGAACTGCCGAGACGAGTTCTGCTAGACCTGTAGCAGACTTCGAGACGCTTAAACTGGCGAACAAAAACTAGTATATACCTTTGGCACAAAAAGATGAAATAGCCTACACAAGCGTTGCGATAATGCGTTCAGAGGTCGAAACGAGCTCATATCGCGATTTCGGCACCTGAGTATGCTCACCAAATCTTGTGCGAATCTAAGACTGCAAACGGAGGAGTGTCGACGGCACCCTAGATGAAGCGACAACCTGCTCTGATACCAATTGTTGGAGATAGATGTCTGTGGAAGCAGGCGAACAGCACAAGGAAGAAGAAGAAGCTTGGAGCACAAACACACAATAGTGAATGTATTACTAGAGAATGTACAAAGATAAGTAGCCCATTAGGGCAATAGGCGTATATACAAGCTGAGGGAAAAAAACCTCCTAAAGAGGGAAAAAAGTGCCCCGGCGGTCCTAGTGTGTTCACACACATCACTACCTAAATATATCAACACTCTTCCATGTGTGTGTGTGTGCTGGTGTGCTTCTCACCTTCACCTTCATGCACATCACTTGTTCACGATGTTCATATCATCCTACCTCTTTCACAGATTGACAATTAAGGAGGTGGAGCTTCTTTATGTGGTACTTGCCCTTGTCTAGAACAACAAATGGGCCACTTGATTTTAGGTTGCCACCATAGAGGTTGCTTTAGCTTAAGAATTTGTTGTCTTTGAGGATGTCATTTTTTTTGCCAATGTTTGAAAGCCTTGTCTAGTTTAGACCGAAATTTCTGTTGCTTAGTCCTCCAAATGTATCTAAAATCTTTTGAGGATTGAATATGGGACTTGGATACCTAGGTTTGCTTCAACTGCTTTAGGTTTTGTGTTCTTTTTGTTTATTTTCTTTTAAGCTCATATTTGTTCCTATGAGACCATGGTTGCTTCTTGTAACCGAGAGAGGACGATTGAATTTGGGATTTGGGAATCCAGATTTTATTTATTATGCTTGGTTACATCGCTCGTCATCTCAGTTTTGTAGTGTGTGCCCCTTGTTTTTTCTTCTTAACAGGTGCTAGATGCTCCCTTGAGTTCTTCTTCTTCTTTTTTTTCAACTTGATGGTTGTGTGCCCTTAGTTAATGTAGAATTATGGACCTTAGGAATCCAAATTTGATCATGATTGTGATAAGTGGTATTTTTTTGGGTTCCCCATATGACATTTTTTGGGCCCTTCCCCATATTGTTTTTGTGGGAAATTTTGAGCCTTGTGCTTGAAAGACTTTTAGTAAGCTTTAGGCCGTCTCTATCATGATGTTTTCCTTGAAGTTGGGCTAGCTTTAGTTTCTTTCGATGAATGGGTCTTTGCAATCCACTTGAGTCTTCCTTGTGCTTGGGATTGAGAAACCTTTTTTGGCACCTAGATTTGCATTATTGTACTATAACAGGGTCTAGTCAAAGATTGACAAGTCTGCCACTTCTTCTTTCTTTTCATTCTCCTCAAGTTAGATTTGGATCTTTTCTTTGGTAGTTACCGAGGATCAACTTCTTGCTTTGCCCGTTCATCATGTGAAGGCTCCTTGACTAGTGGTCAAAGAAAACTTTGGGATACGCTCTCTTGAGATCTTGTTGAGATCAAAAAAATTATGGTTTTGTTAGTATGATGCAATGCTCTTTGAAATCCAATTCTCTTTGGGTTGGCTAGCATACTTCCATTGTGGACATCTCTCTCTCTCTTTGCAATGTATCCAACCATGATTGTATAGGCATATTCTTTTCCTCCAGAGAAGATAGGCATGAATCTAATGTTGCGTTCTCATTGAGTGCCATTTGTAATTATGCTTTTAGTTCTTTAACCACATTGCCGGCCTTCATCAAGTTGAATTAGATCTTGACACTCTTCCTCTATATCCCCTCCTTCATACTACGTAACTCTCTAAATATAGTAGAGTGCTCACCAACACCTTCAACAAGACTTTTTACTACCTATCCCAAGCCTCAAGCTTCAATGGAAACCTTGAACAACAGCATGTCCCCAACAACAGTGCCAAAAGTTGTTGTAGACTTACTAGCATGAAGCATAACCGGCATTGAGTGGTATTAGATAAAGTTTAATGTCAATCCAAGCATGTTTACTCCATTCAAGTGTATGAAGACACACCTCTAGAAGCCATGGAGCTCAGATACACACTCTTGGGAAAGATTAGCCTCGAATACGTACATAACACATGCAAAAACACTTAGCATTGATGAAGAAGGATTTGGGACACCTCAAGCATACCATGGAAGCTCCAAATGAAGAAGGAGATGGAAGAAAAAAACTAAAAAATAAAGATGGACGAAAGTTCACTCGAGTATCCAAAAACTTCTTCTTATAACTAGGGTTTTGTCCTTTATACTCAAAGAGGGGACCCTTTTCACATGGAGAATGGGACAAAAATAACTTAAACATGGCCCAGAAACTCATTTGGACATCAAAATGAGTCTTGAAAGTTCCCAAAAAGTTAGATATGGTTGTGAAAGTACTCTTGAGGTCTCAAGGACTCGTTGGCTTTTACAAAAATGAAGAAAAAATACAAAAACTTACATGATTACCTCCAAAATACACATAATTGACATGAATTACCTTTGATTCCCAACTTTTGCATTCGTTGGTGTTTCCTTATTACTTGTCTTCATCCAAGGGATATTGCATGCTCTTCATGCCCAAAGTGAAAAAATTGTTGGACCCCTCTTATCCCTTGACTCTTTACTTCAAGTCTTTTTTTTTTCATTCCTTCTTCTTCTTTCTACACACACATGAAATACTCTAAATCAAAAGTACCATGCTCAGTACCCTTGCCAAATAGAAACTCTATACACATTATATGGGTGTTGGTGCGAGTGGTCTCTCGTGGTCATCTTTTGTTAGGCTTTGTTAATGTGATTGAAATGCTCCATTTGAGACATAGCATGTTTATAGACAATGATAGAGCATATATTTGCCACTTGCAAAATGCAACATGATGATAACATTGCATGGATTGCCCTCTTAAATGGGAGAACAACACGCATAAATTTTTTTGGGTGCCAAGCACCGTTGTATTTTGACGGTCTACCATGCCCTTCACTTTTGAAGGCTATCCAAATATCATACCTATATTTGATATTTTTAATGTATTTTTTGAAGGTCTAATAAAATTTTGACCTTTTTTACAGTAAAAAATGATCAAAACGGACAACACGACCGTCAAAAATCAACACTGCCAAGTTTAGAGTAAAGAACACGAGAAGTAGTTGTTCACGTCCTGTAGGACAGTTGGTTGAGCTTTGGCCTCTTGAGGCGGAGGTCCAAGGTTCAAGTCCCAGGCTGGACATGTTATGGCTTATGCCAGTTAAACCCAGTTGTAACCATGTCTCTCAGTTGTAACCTTGTCTAACCTATGCTTTGTGGGATACGGGGGGTCCCGCGGGTGCTATGCCCATTCACTTGTACAGTTGCAATTTCAAAGTTAAAGTCAGGGGGAGTAGGCTTCGGCTGAACCTCCATTTAAAAAAAAAAGAAAAAAAAAACACGAGAAGTAGTTCGACGCACTCCTCCTCACTTCAAAAGTGCGCATATATCTTTGTATTTACACGTGTAAACCTTAACAAAAAAAAAAGGCAACATAAAAATATGTTCCAACTTCCCTTTCAACATAAGAATATGCTCACTTTTATGATAAGAATATGTTCCTTTCTCAATTCACACTTTTGTCCTCTCCTTTACATTCATATTGGCATAACGCAATGCATCATTCTCTTCTATTTAGATTCAGTTCACAGAAACTTGCGACACACTTTGTGCTGTCAGGTGGAGATCTTTTATTGGTTTGTGAAAAGACTCAAGTGTTTCGAGTGCACCAAAGAGTGAGACGACTTTTCCCCTTCGATACATTTTTGTGCCACTCTCACACTGAATTTTTATTGATTCATTTTATTGACTAGCTGATAACTTTGCGTAGATGTATAATAATGTGCTGCCAGGTGGATATCTTTTATTGCTTTATGAAAAGACTCAAGTGTTCCGGGTTCATCAGAGAGTGAAAGGACCTCCCCCCTTGATATATTTTGTACTACTCTGATATTGAATTGTTATTGGTTCATTTTACTGGCCAGCCAATAACTTTACATAGATGTATAACAATGTTTAAAATTACCTTCGCTTTGTGTGAATTGCAGAGGATGATACTCAATATGACTCAGCAGAAGAGTGCGGCCTTCAGTGAACTCACCCTTACACAACCACAACTTTTCGAGCTTCCTGAGCTCTCAGAAAATAAAGTTTTTTTTTTTTTTTTGGGAGAGTACAATGAATTGGAAACACACTCACACACCCAACCTCGTAAGATAGAGGCACCTATCTTATGTCTAGCTAATACTTGAACTCAGAACTTCCTCTCAGAGACTCAAGACGTCCAACTACAAGGTTCACAAGGTTAGGCGAGCTCGGACAAAAAAGTTTTTTTTTGAAAATGGAGGTTCGGCCGAGGCCTACTCCCTTGGGATTTAACTTTGAAATTGCAACTATACAAGGAAGGGCATAACACCCATGGGACCCCCCTTATCCCACAAGAACAAGAATTTACATAGCTGAGTTGAACGGCGATCACAACTACCACGAGACAAAATATGCCATGGCACTTTAACCACATGATACATCATTCCAAGTTTTAGATGTCCCTCACAAGTGCTACCAAGAGAGGTTGAACCCTAGTCCCTCCTCAGCCAACCACCATGACAACGGCCTGGGACTCGAACAAAAAAGTTGATGTTCAGCTTTGATGTATATTAAAATTAATGCATGTTGGCTGTTAGCGAATCTTCGGGATAAGGTGGCCCTATTATCATACGCAGCGTGGCAGCGATATTTCTTCCGAATCGAGCTACAGTCAGCTTCAGTGTCAAGTTAGAGGGGGGGAAAAATCGAGACTCACACTCACTTCTGTGCGTCTGCCCCTCTGGCGATCCTCATATCAGAAGGAAGGAAAGCGGGCAACTGGTCGTGCTCTAGCTCACTCTACCAAGAGCAGGACAAGAGAGCGGCTGTGTGCGTTCAGATTTGGTCGAAGACATGCCGCTGGTTTTATTGGATGGCTCGACAGTGAGGGATTTCGTGAAAGATGAGCAAGCATTCCAGGAAGCCATGAAGTCTCGTTTCCAGGAAATGGACCTGAATGAGGATGGTTCTCTCTCTCGAGCCGAGCTACGTAGTGCGTTTGAGAGAATGCGCTTGCTGGAGTGCTCGCTGGGTTTTCCTATTTCGCAGACGCCCGCGCAGCTTAATGCTCTTTATGACTCTGTCTTTGAAAAGTTTGACACGGACCACAGTGGCAATGTCGACTTCAACGAATTCTGTACGCAGATGAGTGAGATCCTCCTTGCCATTGCAGACGGTCTCGGTTCCTCACCGATTCAGGTCCTGATAGAAGAAGGAGGCATTCTTCAAGATGCTGTAAAACATGAAGAAACTGCTTAGAAGGTACTTCCACACTTGCGTCTATTAAATTTTCTGTTTTGTATATGAGCTTATGCATAAA